>JANUSC010000148.1:0-555509 GCA_025200525.1 Camellia lanceoleosa | reverse complement strand
AAGGAAAATAATTCTTCAAAAGGAATTCTAGGATTTTGGTAAGCCCCAAAATGAAGAAAAATAGGGAGAGCTCCTTTAAATTGTGAAGTGTATTTTATGCTCTTTATTGAGTTTGCTAAATTGTTAGTTTGATTGAAGGCCCATATTAGGTTGTTGAGTGTAATGATATTTCTGAAGTTTGAGAATTTTCTTCATTCATTGTGATAATTCCAATGGATTTTTGGGTTTAATTGTCTTCTCTCTACTTGTTCTCTCACAAATAAGCATTATTGTTAAGTTATTTGCATGCATCTCTAAGATGAACCAATAAATGTCCAATGTTGAATTCTCCGACTCTTATATAATAATTTTTTTTGTTCTCAATAAAGATCGGATATGCAAGCATTGCCAAGCTGCCATCATCAAACCAAATGACAAGAACGCAATCCCAAGATTTGCAAAAGTGGAACGTCACACATCTAGGACAACAATTGGTAAATTCTTTCTTTGCACAATTTGAAAAATATTGTGGTGGTATGCATTGACTAGATTTAAATGATTGAACTTTCTTTTGTTTATGGTATGCATAAATAAATCTATCAATCAAATTGGCAACATATTGTAGTATGCATTGACCAAATTTGGGTAATCAGATTTTGTTATGCGGTACCAAGTAATATTGCGGTAAAGTGCATTGACCAAATTTAAGCAATTGATTCATCTTTGCAACATGGGCGTAGTTTCTTGAACTTCTTTGTTTTGTTTAAATGATTGGCTAGATTTTTGTTATGCAAAGGATAAATTTTTGCTCACACCGAGCAAATTTTTTTAATTTGTCTAATTGATAAATTTCCCGCAGTTTACGTGAATCGAAAGTAATAAATTCTTCTTAATCTCATGGTGTCAAATAAGCATTTGTAGTAGAAAATTATTTAGGCATTTATCTATGCTAGGAAAATTATTTGAAAACAAGTTTATTAGTGTATAACCTTTATTTCCTTAATTGAGTGATGATTTTTGCTACGCAATGGATAAATTTCAATATGGAATTATAAATTTTTGCTCACAGTCATAAATTTGCTTAGTTTGCTTAATTGAGTGATAAATTTTGCTTTTAATTTTCACTAATTCAGTTGATAAAATCTGTTAATCTTCATGTTCTCACATTTCTCGCATATATTATTTCAGCCAATATTTCTGCTTATATTGTGTGGTTGAGTTCATTGCTATGATTTTATAATACTTATTTGCTTAATTGAGTTACAAATTTATCGTGACCAAATCATCGGGTCTTATTATAAATTTGAATCATTGAATGATAAATTTATTGCTGAAATTTGTGTCATCTTTTTTAATAATTTTCAATCTATGTAGGAAAGCAATTTGAAACAATACAAATGAAAAAATAAAAAATATACAAATAATTGCTACCACAATGTAATATGAGGATGAAAATAAAGAAGCTAATCTTGAGGAACAAGAGCATCGAAATATCTCGAAAAGAAAGAAGAAACAATAATTAAAAGATATATCAACAATTGTTACCAAATCAAGAGGAGGATAAAGATGAAGCTAGCTAATTTTGAGGAACAAGAGCGATTGAAATGGAATTATAATGACCGATAGTTGACAATTCTTTTGTAAATTGTGAACTCTTTTTTAAAGTAGATGATTGCAAAATACATTAACAGGTGTTAATAGTATTTCATGGTTTCATAATTTTTAATTCTTGAATGATATATTCATGATTGATTACAAAGTTGATGCTTGAATAAAACATCCTAATATTTTGTTTAAAAATACCTTTGATTGTTAAGAGAATCGCTTTACTTTTTGTTATTTTTTTCACCGATAAATATATGACTATTAAACATAATGGAGCTATAGGCCTTGTTTGGTTTGGCTTTGGGAAAAACATTTTGGAGGAAAATTTTGTTGGTTTGTAATTTTTCTCAAAAAAATTTCAAAATCACTTCCCACACATCAATTAATCACTTTTTCTCCTCTCCTTTTCAATCACTTTTTCTCTTACATATATCTACTCAATTACAATAAAATATCAAATTATCCCAAACTCTCGAACTCCAAAACTATTTTCAAAATATACAACCAAACTACAAAAATTTCTAAACTCTCTTCCTAAAATATTTTTGAAAACTTATCTCCCAAAGTCAAACCAAACAAGGCCATAATTTTTTCTTATTGAGAAATTTATGGTTTCATTACCTTGTTAAACCCATCTGTCTTTTTCCCCTTTGTTTAAACGTGTTTAGTAAAGCCTTCTCTTGCTACTAGTTACATGACCCTTCTTGTTGTAAATACTACAGGTAGTATTATACTTGATGATTGAAGATATAAGTATTTTGAACTTGAGTGCCATAACAATTGTAGGCCATCAACTACAATGATTCTAGAACTGGCATGCTGGATGTTGGGATGCTTTTTAAAAGTTTGAGACATATATATATATGTGTATATATATTTATTTTTTTTGTAAGATATCACATTTTATCTTATTTACCTAAAAATTTTGACTAATAAATTTATCACTGTAAATCTATTTATAAAAATAACACAGCATAATAAATTTATTGTTTGACTTATACTATTAGATATGTGAGCACTAATGCTATTAGATATGTCAGAATTGATTTTGGTATCCAAGAGTGTGGTGGCTTCTCCTTTTGTCACGCGACAAATTTTTCTATCCTAAAATTATTCAAAGGCATGAGGAAGATTTGAAACTAAGACCCTGAGTTTCATTAAAAATACTCTTACAATTTAGACAACATATGTATTATGATATTAATTTCTTAAATACTTGTTTTATATCGTACTTATCATTGATACAAAAAATTATTTTTCCAAAGAAAATATTTGGCACGTGAAAAACAAAAGCATGAGTTAAGCGGATTCAAACCCTTCCACTTCAATTCGACTTCCACTACCATCTATTGAACCAAACCAGTCCCATTACTTGATTGATTTCAAATCCTTTCATTCTCAAGTGATATTCGATTAAATTCCATCGGTTTGAAACCATTCAAGAAATCAAATTGTCATTGTTCACTGTCAGTTGAAACCCTTCCATTCTCAGGCGATTCGAACAGCGAATCCAATAACTCAAGCAATTCGAACAAAGATTCCAACGAAACATGCCTGTAAAACGTAAAGAACTGAAACCCTAACTTCTCTCCCTAGTCAAACACATTTTCGAAGCCCTTAGATGTTGATATTCATTTTTAATGTTAGAAGGGTAAATATATAGTCCTTGAGATTGCAAATATGTAGATATGGTTCAATTACCACTTGCAAATTTTAACTATATTAGGGTTTTTTCGAAAAATAATTGTTGTGACATCCACAGTTACTTAACTTTAGACTTTGCTTTATATAATCGATATATAGAAAAATATATGTAGTGTTTGTTCATCAAGTGATAAGGGTATTATTTTTCAAGTTCAAGATTAGGTTTAAATCTTGTACGCTTCACTTTATATATATATATATATATATATTTCATTTTTGATCTAAAAAAATCCACTTGACAAAAGGAGAGTAGGTTTCAAGAGACTAAAGTGAGTTGTTCACATACATAATATTAATCATAGATATACATATAGATATAGTTAAATGTATCTCTATAATCAGTATATGGTCTTCTACACACCAAACCAATTGATAAGTTTATCAATAACACATTCATCTCCATGGTAAAAGCTTTTCTATGTAGTGATACATTTGCAAAATTTTCATAATTATTCTTCTTGTTGGATTAATTGAATTATTCTGTTTGGTTGATAAAATGAATCCAAAGAAAGGAACTTCAATGTGATGTTGTTTTGCTCTTGGGGTTTTGAATGCACATAAAAGGATTAGCAAGAATGCAATCAAAATCAAATACTTTAACTTGCTTCCTAAACTATACATTTAAATAGATGATTTCATGACTATGCATTTATCGTTGATTCAATTTCCTAGAAATTATCATCTTTGATTTATATGTAAGTTCATTTTTATTTTATTTTGTTAGATTGGTCTGTTATTGCTATTGTTATTCTATACAAAATTTATACAGTGATAAATTTGAATAGATATTCAAGTTTTATCAGTGTATAAGCTTTGTTTGCTTAATTAGGTGATAAATTTTGTCATACATCCATAACTTTTTCTATGCAAAGGATAATTTTGCTTGACTTTCATAATTCTTCTTGATTGATTGAATTATTCTATTTGGTTGCTAACCAATTGAATCCAGATGAATTATGGATATATTCAAGTATTATTAGTATATAACTTTTCTTTGCTTAATTAACTGATAAATTGTGTCATATATCCATAAATTTTGCATGGTCTGACTAATTCATTGATATCCCTGTTTATATAGATATTATGAGTTCTCGTAAGAGATTATGTAGGTGTAAACAAAATCTTTAACTTCAAAAAAGTCAAAAGGACAGAAGGTTGAACTTATTATTGCTCGAACAATATATGACGAACAAAAAGAAAGACAACAAAGACACAAAAACAACAAGAGAGCAAAAAGCAAATAGCAAACAAGAAAACAACAACAAAGCAAGAAAAGATCAAAACAATGAAGGATCAATCAGAATGAAATCAAAAACAAGGAGAAACAAAAGAAAGAAAAGTAAACACCAACAAGAGAAACAAGGAAAGAAGAAGCAAACACCAACAAGCAAAAACAAGAGAAAGAAAAATCAAACACCAACAAAAGAAAACCAAGAGGGAAGAAAAAAAATAGATGGAAGAAAACAAGAACCTAACAAATTCATGACTATGAAGCGAAGTATGTCTATCGCCTCCAACATGCAATCTCTCACAAATTCTTCAATGCAACTAAACTTGAAAAGGAGCATTTGCAACTATTGAAAAAGACTCCCTTTTTCCTTTTAGTTGACATTTTGTCAAAGAATAAGTTGCAAAAATAAAAGATTCAATGAAATATGATGATGTCGTTGTAAAAATTTTACAAACTTACTAAATGGATGGAAACACATTTGAAATTGGTGGGGAGAAGGTGAACTTGAAGAGAAATGATTTGAAGTTGATTTTTGGGATTGCATGGAGCGGGGAAAAGATGAACCTCTCACATGGAAGAAAAAGTGAGGTTAAAATGATGAAAATAATAGAGTAGAATGACAAGTGCATCAATCTAAAAATTGATAATCAAATTTTTGAGAAGCAATAAGGATAGAGAAAATGTTGTTAGACTTGTTTGCCTCTTGATCTGTTTGGTTTTGTTATATCCTAGTACTAGGACTACAATCGTTGGGGATTCATGAAATATATTGAGGATATTGACAGGATGAAGCTTTATGATTGGTGTAACGCATCGAAAGAATAGCTCACAAACTTAATATCAAGGAACATGAATCAAATCAATAGTCTTCGGATGTGTGGTGGTTTTATTATTAAGTAAATAACTCATTTACAAGTTATAAAATACAAAATTTAAGTTTCCTAAATACTTTGTTATAACAATTTTATGTCCTCAACAAATATTGATATGCAAGTATATAAGAATCATCAAAACAAACAAGAACACAATTCCAAGATTTGCAAAATGGAACATAACACATCTAGGATAACAATTGACAAATTTATCCTTGCATGATCGTGAAAATATTGTGGTATGCATTGATAACCTTTGTTTTGCTTAATTGATCGATAAATTTTGTTATGCAATGATAAATTTTTGTTCACACCGTAAATTTACCTAATTTACCTAATGCAATGATAAATTCTTTTTAATCTTCATGGTGTCACATTTGTGTTAGGAAATTGTTTAGGTTGTGTAGTTGAGTTCATTGTTGTGATTTCATAATACTTTGTTTGCTTAATTGAGAGATAAATTAAGAGTGGTAAATTTAGCACGGAACAAATATTGTGGAGGAACTAAAAAATATTGTGGTATGCAATATTTAATTCAAAAAAGTTTTCAAACCTTTTGTTTGAATGTTTTTCTATTTGTCTACTGTGCATGAATTTTGTTTCATATTTAGTTTATTTGTGTTACTTTATATTAGACTAGAATTGATTGGGTTTTTATATTGATAAATTTATCACTAAAAATGAATTGAGTTAGACATTTTTAGCTCCATCCAACATATTGAACCAACAACTGATAAATTTATCACTGAAATTTGTATCATATCATTCATTTTTATAATTTTCATCAAAGTAGGAGAACAATTTGAACCTGACAGATGAAGAGCAAAAAATATACCGAATGTTGCTAGCAGAAATTGAGGATAAAAATGAAGATAAAGATGCTGATTTTCAGCAACATAATCACACTGAAAATTCTGAAAAAGAAGAAGAAAACATTAATCGAAGAGAAATCCAAAGATGAAACATGGCAAGCGCATCCACATGAAACATGGCCTGAAAAGAAGAGGAAATCAGTACCCTTCGAATCACAAAAGAATGAAAGAAGGAAAGTTGACAATGAGCCAAAAGTGGATGAAAATCTAGTAGAAGTAATTGTTTTTGAGAAGATAGAAGATGATATGTTCAAAATGGAAAAGTTTGAAATGGAAAAGGCCAACATTCAAACTACAAATGAAGACTTGCAGGGCCAAATCAAGAAGCTATAAAAAGAGATGCAAGATCAACAAAAAACAACAAAAAATCAAATGCAAAAGACAGATGAAGAAATGAAGATACTCAATTAGATAATTGCAATCTTGGCTGAGGCAAACAAGTACTTTGAAGAATACACAGAAAAACAGCCTCCAATGAAGAAATTGAAAACTTCATACGAAGTTTTCAACATCCTACCAAAAAAATCAAGATAAAATCTCATTGCATTCCAAAACAAAGAAAAAGTAACAATTTTCTCTTTTGACTCCTACAGTTCACTATTGGCAACTATTTATCATTAGCTCATATTGAATTTATAAGTATCAAATATTTAAAAAATATTAATAAATTTATTATTTTAACACTTTCAATAGGTAGTGTGGTAAGAAGATGACCTTGCAACCTATGTCTATTTAAATGACATCAACAAATTACTGAAAGGTAAAGATTTGGCAGGCATTGTAAGTTCAATTTGTAATTTATTGAAATAACATTTCAGCATTTGATTTATATTAATTCTTTTTTTTGTTTTTTGTTTTCAGCACAGGTAATAGATGCATATGCGCAACACTTGTTTGCACAAAAACAAGGAACATCATTTTCATTTCAAGTTGCCATGTAAGTAATACATTGTATTTGTTATTTTTTCAAATATTTATGTATTGTTAAATGAAAATTATTTAGGAAATAAGTTTTATTAGTGTATAACCTTTGTTTGCTTAATTGATTAATGAATTTTGCAATGCAAAGGATAAATTTTGAAGTGGAGTGATAAAGTTTTGATCACAGGATAAATTTACTTAATTTGCCCAATTGAGTGATAAATTCTTCTTAATTTGAGTGATGTCACATTTATGGTAGCAAATTATTTAAGCCTTTCTGCTTATGTTGTGTGTTGAGTTCATTGTTGTAATTTTATAATACTTTGTTTTCTTAATTGAGTTATAAACAAAGTATTATAATTGATATTATAATACAAGTGCTTCAATTTATCACTATAAATTGCATTAACACTTATCAAAAACTTTTATACTTGCCATATATTTAATTTGAAAAGTTTAAACTTAAAGTAATATTATTTTATTTATATTTGTTAGCACTTGTTGATAACAAAAGATGAGGAAGCAACAAAGAGAACGCCGAACAAATTGATGCAAGCCATGAAAAGAAGATACTTTCTCTTGCTAATCTACTAAAATTTTCATTGAACAATACTTGTTCTGACATTGAAGAAGGTTCATGGAAATTATACATTTCCATGAGACCAAGGGGACCAATGCGTAGAGATCCACACTTCAATGCCGCAAATGAAGTGGTAAAAATATTTTTACTATCAAACTTAACATTAATTAAATACATCAATCTTGATTCATGCTCAATTATACTTCAAAAGTTTATACAGTAATATATTTATTATTCTTTAACTCTATGGTTTCTCAATTGGACATAAAAAGTCGTAACATTGGTAAAATTATCATTAATTGTTTTAAATGACTTTCTAATAGAATAATTATATATTATTGACAAGTACATAAAGAATGAGAAGTCAACTCTCAATGCCCCTGATAAATTTCAACAAGAGACAGAGTCATAAATAGCCCACAATAAGGAGACACTTCGTAAGTTTATCAATAATAAAACTCTTATAAAAAAAATGAAACGAAACCAAATGCTTATATTTTGTTCTCAAAATGGTTTTGCAGGCTTATTTTGGAATCATTGTTTGCTATATTATGAGGCAATATGTTTCCAACAACATAATGTCTACTTTTTCCAAGGAAGAATGCAATCAATTGAGAGTCGATATATTAACTATCTTCTTGATTGACCAACAAATTGTTCAACAACAAATAATTGCTGAAAACATTGATGACTTGCCTCCGCAAGAATCACAGATGTGGAAGATAAAACAAAAGAAAATATTAATGAATTGACTCCAAAACAATAAACAGATTTGGAAGAGAAGAAATCAAAAGAAAAAATTGATTAATTGGTTGTTACAATGTGAATAGTTCATATATTTTGCTGGTTTGGTTGTTACAGTATTACCTATATTTTGGTCATTTTGGTTCTTACTTCGTTTCAATGAATATTACAATGCTTAGTTGTTACAATGTCAAATTTAAAAACAATACACTAAATGAAACATTCACCGCCTTTTTAGCTATATTGTTGTCGATCCGCTTTTGATATCAATGTTGTTTTATGTAATTTTCATTCAAAATATTGACATAATCTAAATTTTGTGTCAAATTTAAAGGTTAATAATGTGTTTGATCCCTTGATTATTAACATGACATTTTTTACATTGATAAATTTAACATTGTTCAAACTAATAAAAATCAACATTCTCTCTCACATTCTTTTTTCCCAATTCAAATAAACAAAACACTATAAAAAATAATAAAAAATTTACTTAAATTGAAAATTAAAACACAAACACTATTACATTTTCTAAATTTGAAATTAATACACTGCTATAGTTTATGGATATTTTCAAGTTTGGGAATAAATGTACGAAAAATGACATTTTGGGTATATGGAATGGAGATAAAGTTATTACATGAAACCCAAAAAGAACCCTACACACACACACACATATACACAAAAAAAAAAAACAAACAAACAAACCCTACATACATTTTAACATTTAATTCCAAAAACCAGTTATTTATGAAGAAATATGATATTATTGATAAACTATTGCATTTGAACATGAGCAGACTGAAGCATTTCCTAGACTAAAATGTTGAACAATTTAAAGTGAAAATGAATTGGAAACTCAAAATATCTTGCTTCAAGGATCCCACTGATAGTTAATGGCATAGTGGCAGTGATGTAGGACAGATTGGAAAACTTAGTCCCAAACTGCCTACAATTGATTTTTGTTGGGTTTAAGCCAGTGATTGGTTAATTTTTTTTTCTTTTTTCTTTTTCCTTATCAAATCACCAACCCCTACGTGTGTGTGGGGGTGGTGGGGGTGGGAGAAGAGTGGGGGTCTCAATCAAAGTCCTTTCGAACATTGTGGTAATCATTAAGAAAACAATTCAGATCCTTTCCACTCTTTTTTATAGCACAAAAACTATGTTTGCAAGGAAAATAATCAATTTCTCAAAATTGACAAGAACAAAAACGTTTCCCAATATCAACTATAACTGAATGATCCAATTGGATTTCATAAATGTCATTGCTATATTTCTTAACTATCCATGTCTTTGTATCATTAAAAGTTTCTTCCAACTTTTTTTATGCAAAAGGACAAACAATACGATTACACTTATTCCCAACTTCTCTCTTATTTGAAAATTACTTCATTAGTTTCACTCGTATAGCATTAACAAGACTAGTTGAAAACAAAGGACGCTTATCCCTAATCCATGAATTAAAAGATTTCGCAACATTTGTGCACATTTCACAATACCTCTTGCCTTGAAAATAAGCGTTACACTTTAAGCAAATCCTCAAAAAACTTCTGAACATTATGACCACAATGACCCTTAAATTCTTCAAATAACTCATTAAACAACTCAATAGTAGGAGCATATGCACATCTACTAAAAACAGTAAGCAAATACTCTTTAGATTCATGACTCTTCACTGACAAATAAGTCTTTACATTTTTTTTCAAATGCATTAGAGAAAAAGAATGAGAAGAAAACGGAAACACCTCAACTAAAGCTTTCAACAAACCTCCATGCTGATCGGTTACAAACTCAATATCCCTTCCCGGAGTCAAAATGACAAATAACTTTGACAAGAACCATGCCAACTGTTATAACTTTCACTATCAACAATGACAAAACATAACGGATATAAACCTACAAATAAAATATATACACTTGATCAAGAATAAATAAAAAGATTACAAAACAAAAGCAAAGCGCAAGTATATAGCATATAGCACCAACCATAGATAAATTTATCACTATATAACTACAAAACTTCAATAGCAGCATATAGCATATAGAATCAATCGATAATAAATTTATCAATGTATAAATATAAAAATTTAACAAAAGTATACAACATACTCAACCAACCAATGATAAATTTATCACTAATAGATTGACTGTACTCAATAATCAAAACTCTCTAGTAACAAAAATGATAAAATTATCACTATTTTAAAAATAATAACAAATAGACACAAAATATACCTTGGTTGCCGTCTTTTGCCATACCAGCTAATAAACAACCTTCATGTATTACTTTCAAGAAAGTTTCATCAAGCATCAACACAAAGCCAACAATACTTGAAATCATGAACACATGCCTCAAAGGCGAAAAGCAATATTTTGAAATGTCTTCATTTACCATCAACATCAAATTTCATATAAAAAACACTCCACAGATTAGCATCATTGGTGACATCAACATACCAACGAAGATCGCCAAATGATGATGAACAATCACCAAAAACACCTTGCTTTTTTCAACGCCCCTCCAAGTTCCTCGATAAGAATCTTATGTTTCATAATAGTTCATGAAATCACAAACCACCTCAAGAACTAATGTCAAAGCCTTATTACTTAACCTCACTTGAAATTAGCCCACCAATCATACTCAAGTCATCCTAGCATGTTTAACTCTACGAAAAGAAGATCTATATGTATGAACATCATCAAATTGTTTAATAATAAAAACTATACTAGAATTTTCCACTCTAGCATGTATGTTCCATAAACATCCCAAATAAGCCCTTCTCTTACAATGAATAGTGACACGATCCTTATCATTCTTAACAAAATCAAAATCAATACTAGAATGCATAGAATACTTTGACAATGCATCTCTAAATTCAACAACTCCTTACAAAAACCTTTGTCGCACTCCTTTCATACAATTAACCCAACCATCGGAGAGCTAAGATTTTCGTTGATTTGAATAAAATGAAAGCAAAAAATCAGTTTCACAAACAACACTACTACTACTACTAGCTTTACCATCACAAATCATATAACATTCACCCAAAGAACAACACTTAACAAAAATAGCAATACGATGAATATCACAAGAAAGTGCAAGTCCAACCATAACCTCCAAATCCTCTTCACTTTCTAGATCACAACAAATATCCAGGGATTAAATATGATATACTCAACGAACTAGCAACTAACTCACTCCACTTTGCACACAATTTATATACTAAATCCTTGAAATTAAATCCATCATTATATTTGATAACCAATGTCACACCTCTAAACTTGCACATAAGAAACAAAGAATTCTCCATCACTATAAATCTTCCCACAAACAACAATTATATTTCAAAGAAACAACTCAAACAAACTAAAACAAATTCTAATATAGTGATAAAATTATCAAACACATTCAAAAACCAACTGTGATAAATTTATCAATCTAACAAACAGACTAAACAAAAACCAACTCCAACACATCCAAAAACATGAATACCTTCAATTGTAAAACTTAAATTATAAATTAAACAATATGATTACGAAAATAAACCATGGTAAAATAAGCAATACAGTCCAATAATAACATAAATAAATAAAATTAAAGCCTCTTGTGGACAAAAATTAGCAAACTGTGGACATATTTATGCATGAATCGTCTATGATAGTTTATATTTGTCACTCAATCCTGATATACACTTATCACAAGGGGACAAAGAACATTTGCCATTACTCTCGCCTTCATATTCTATACGCTGTATCATTTAACAGCGATAAATTCACAAAATCATTTTAATCTTACATATCATCCCATTCACAATTTTACATTGAATCTAGAAAATTCAATGTATGGACTTGCCATTGCATAAAAGATTCCGTAGCAAGTATATTGAGAGTACTATTATCATTTTATAGATTATAATAACTTAAAATAGCACCCCAACCTACACATTAAACCACTATGCAATTTTTTCATCTCCCTATTCCCATACTCGCTAATAAATTTTATCACTGTAGAAAATAACAAACCAACAACTGTGTTCAACCAAAACAATTTTTCAGCAAAAAAAATTCAATATTCATCACATATACATATCTCAAATCTTTCAAAACAAAAATTCAATATCAGAAACAGCATCATAACAATAATATCAAAAACCAAATCAAAATCACAAACTCAAACAAAAGTATATAACTCTGCATACATATCTATTTACATAGATTTCACACAATGAAACATTGTTCTTACAATGAATTGCAACAAATTAACAAATAACCAAATAGTTTCCAAAATCAACAAATCAACAAAATCAAAGAATCGTATATAGATAGATATAGATATATATATACATACATATGTATATCATTCAGACAAACCAAAAACCAAACAAAATCACGTACCTGATTGCATCAACTACAATCGCAGCAGAACTTCATGATCATCAACTACAATCAATTACTCTCCAAATAAATCAATTCCATTCACTCGCAAATCAGTTCCATATTCAAATTCTTGCTCAAAAAGCTCACAAAATTAAATAGAACCACATAAATCAAAACCAAACGCTAAGTATAATAGTAGGGCAAAATCGATAAAAAATACCATAGGACTTCTTGGTGCATGAGATAGAAGCTTAGGACCTAAGAAGTAATAGATTCAATTATTGGGACCGGCTAAAATTAGGGCACTAAAAAAGTTTTGGGTGGGCTTGGGGCCTTAGTTTTCCATAATAAAGAATAAACACTAACTGAAAAGTTAGAAAGATAGGTAAATCAATAAGTTTTTTTTTTAAATTTTTTGGTGTACCACACTACACCGATATGCCATACTCACACTGATATGCGATACTCATACTGACTCGTACTGACATGCATTCTGATACTACCTTACACTGTACTGACACACTGCACTTATGCTGAATCTACATTCTACATCATACTTATACTGCATACTACACTCCACCTAATACTCGATGCTTGTTTTAGATTCCACATGTACCGATGGCACCAAATGACACCGGTAGTACCGGCGACACTGGTGGCACCTTCTTCAGCGACAAGGAGGAGAGGTAACCAGGCCCCCTAGCACGCGGCCGGGATGATCGTTGAGGTTGAGGCAAAGGTAGGGGTGCCCAGGGTTAGAGCAGCGAGTCCTAGACAGAGGAGACCTCCTTCTCCTTGAAGCCAATTTTGAGTAGAGATGACGTTGAGACCAGTGGCACTGAGGAGGCTGTGAGCAAGCACTCTGAGTCTGAGAGCGAGGACCATGATGTTGACTCGAGGTCAAGGAGCGAGGAAGATGCCGAGACCGGCTCTGAGTCAAGGAATGGAGATAGCGATACCAGCTTTGGGTCGAAGTCCCAGTCTTCTGATGATAACAGTGCCGACGGAAACAGTGCCCCCGAGTCCCCTCCGAGGAAGAGGACGAAGAGGACCTCTTGGGCTTGATGCGACCGGTGCAGATTTTTGTACTCTTTTGCTTATTTTATTTTTTATTTTGGTAGCTTAGCACTTGTATAGTTTCAAATAGGTCTTTAAACTTGTATTCCCTCTTTTTTTGTAAAAACTATGATTGGGGTAAAAACCCTGCAGTTTCATAAAAAGAGCTTTGTTTTGCATCATGAGCATAGCACCACACTAGCGTAAAAACAAAAATGGAATTGCATTTGAAACTAAAAACGCTTGTATTGGAATGATGTTCTTAATAGGATATTGAGCTGACAAACAACCAAAATACAGAATACACGACCAAAATACATAATACAACTCGATAAATGAAAAAAACAAAGTAAAAACAACCTAAACACAACTATTTATACTTTGTTGAAAACAAAAGACTCAAAACAAGACCTTAAAGCATGAAGATCGAACAAAACCAAATCGCCTAATTGTACTCTTTTGCTTATTTTCTTCGCTTTTGGTAGCTTAGCACTTGTATAGTTTCAGATAGGTCTTTACTTAAACTTGTATTCTCTTTTTTGTAAAACTATGATTGGGGTAAAAACCTCAGCTTCATAAAAAGAGCTTTGTTTTGCATCATGAGCATAGCACCACACTTATGTAAAAACAAAAAATGGAATTGCATTTGAAACTAAAAACACTTGTATTGGAATGATGTTCTTAATCGGATATTGAGCTGACAAACAACCAAAATACAGAATACACGACCAAAATACATAATACAACTCGATAAATGAAAAAAACAAAGTAAAAACAACCTAAACACAACTATTTACACTTGTTGAAAACAAAAGACTCAAAACAAGACCTCAAAGCACAAAGACCGGAACAAAACCAAACTACCCAACTGCCAAGCCAACAAAAGTGGTCGGTTGGCCACTAAAGGGGATGGCCAGCCAAGAGATGTGGCCGGTTGGCTAGGTGTTTTGGCTAGACAACTGGCTAACAGTTGTCATCCACTCACACAACATTATCCTCTGAAAATGAAGATATTCCGCTGAAAATGAAGATATTCCTTACTGAGAAGCTCAAGGATTGGATAGCTACTTTCGACGGTACGGAAAAGGTAAATTTTCAAGGTTTCGGCATAAACACGCGTTTTTCCGCTGAGCCACGCATTTGTTTCTGCTCCTTCACACCTCGGTACGATGTTAGAACCCAGTTACACATTTATTTCACTTCGGAGCACAAGAAATGTGTCATACTCTTGAAGAATTTCAAGCATTGATAGAGTCCCAGCATGATGAAGAAATCATGCCCCAGCCCCGTTTTGGCCATGCACGGGCTCTGGAACGAATGTGTAGGCTTACTTTGCACAAGGCTCGATGCCAGTCAAGAAAAAGAATGGTCAAATCAGGGTTTGCATTGATTTCCGTGATCTCAATGAGGTTTGTCCTAAAGATGACTTTCCTTTGCCCATCACTGAACTTCTTGTAGATGCAACTACTGGGTATGAAACCTTGTCTTTTATGGATGGATACTCAGGATACAATCAAATCCGAATGACACCTAAAGATGAAGAAATGACTGCATTCAGGACTTCGAGAGGAGTCTTTTGCTATAAGGTAATGCCTTTTGGCCTGAAAAATACTAGGGCCACGTATCAAAGGGCGATGACTGTAATTTTTGGTGATATGCTCCATGACACCATCGAATGCTATGTTGATGATCTTGTCGTCAAGACAAAGGAAAAGGAAAACCATGTGGAAGATTTGAGAAAAATCTTCGAACGTTTGAGGAGGTATAAACTCAAGATGAACCCACTAAAATGTGCATTTGGAGTTTCATCAAGAAAATTTCTAGGGTTTGTGGTTCGAAACAAAAGAATTGAAATTGACCCTACCAAGATTAAAACCATTGCTGAAATGCCTCCTCCACGAAATTTGAGGAATTGAAGGCTACAAGGAGATTGGCCTATATTAGAAGATTTATTTCTAACTTGGTCGATATTTGCCATTCTCAAGATTGATGAAAAGAGTGTTCCATTTGAATGGGATCAAGAAGGCCAAAAATGCTTTTAATAGTATTAAGGAGTATCTTTTGAAGCCTCCAAAGACTATGAGCCCAATAAAAGGAAACCACTTTTGTTGTACATAACAATTTTGGATGGTTCGTTAGGGCAATGCTGACACAACATAATGAGCATGGGAAAGAAAATGCCTTGTAATACTTGAGTCGTACTTTGGTTGGGGCAGAAGTCAATTACTCTCCTATCGAAAAGACATGTCTTGCCTTGGTGTTTGCCCTACAAAAACTAAAGCACTATGTCTTGGAACACGTAGTCAAGTTAATATCAAGAGAAGACCCCTTGAAATATATACTTTCACGGCCCATACTTTCAGGGAAGATTGCAAAGTGCAGAATTCTCCAACACCGCAATTGAATATGTTCCCCAAAGAGCTGTAAAGGGGCAAGCTCTAGCAGATTTTTTGGTAGCACATCCTATACCTGATGACTCACCTCTAGTAACTGATTTACCAGATGAAGAAGTCATGCAAGTAGAAATTCAGAAAGGATAGGAGACGTATTTTGATGGAGCTTCAAGGAGTCCAGATGGCAAGAAGCAAGAAAATCCTAAAAACAATAAAGCTGGAATTGGAATTGTGTTTGTGACTCCAAATAATGCCATAATCACCCATTCTTTCGCCTTAAGTGAAGGATACTCCAATAATGAGGCAGAATATGAAGCTGTAATTGCTGGATTAGAATTGGCATTACAAATTCCTATTGAAGAACTCTCAATTTATGGAGATTCGGAACTGGTGGTAAAGCAACTCCGTGGAGAATACATTGTTAAGAAAACAAGTCTCATCTCGTATCATGAAAGGGCTGATCAATTGCTTTTGCAATTCAGGAAAACACATATTTTCCACGTGAAAAGAAGAACAAATACTCGAGCTAATTCACTTGCAAGTTTAGCTGCATCACTCACCCTACCAGATAGCAAAACAATTACTATCACGGTAGGTGAAAGAAGGGTGTTACAACCTTTAAAAGAAGTTTCTAACTTGGTTCCAATCTTGGTCGTCACCACAAAAGGAGAAAACGAGGAGGATTGGCGGAAACCATTCATAGCTTACCTCCAACATGGTAGGCTACCTGAAGATAAAGTAAAAAGAATTGAAGTGAGACGCAGGGCTACCAAATTCGTCTCGTGGAAGGATGGGTTATACAAACGGTCTTTGGATGGAATGTACATGCAGTGTATAGCCAAGGAGCGTATTCAAGAGGTAATGGCAGAAATACATGCAGGTGTATGTGGGGCACACCAAAGTGGTCCTAAATTACATATGCAGCTAAAATGGTTGGGATACTATTGGCCGACTACGATCGCAGATTGCATAGATTATGCTCGAAGATGCCAAGTCTGCCAATTCCATGGGAACTTTCTCCGCCAACCCCCAGAGCCTTTACATTTAACAACTTGTTCTTGGCCATTTGCAAAGATGGGGTATGGACATTATTGGTCCTTTTGTACCTCCATCTTCAAAGCAGATATCGATACATCCTAGTCAATCGACTATTTCTCAAAATGGGAGGCCGTGGCTTTAAAGGATATAAAAAGCACGCTTGTCTCGAGTTCATCCAACCCATATCATTTAAGTTCGGATTCCGTAAAGTATCATCATGGATAATGGACAGCCATTCAGGAATGATACTTTGAACAAGTTATTTGCCAAGTACAAAATCAGAAACAACCATTCGTCAAGATATCATGCACCTGCCAATGGTTTGGTAGAAGCTTTCAACAAGACATTGTGCAAAATTCTTAAGATGATGGTGGATAAGAACAAAAAAGCTTAGCACCAAAAGTTACAAGAAGCTTTGTGGGCTTATTGACTTCGCATGTAACTTCTACTCAAGCAACCCCTTATTCGTTGGTTTTTGGAGGAGAAGCAGTGTTACCACTTGAGGTTCAAATACCATCATTGCGAGTGGCAATACAAGAGTCCTTAACAGAAGATGAAACTGCAAGAGTGAGGTTGGCTGAGCTGGAGACCCTGGATGAAAGAAGGTTGTATGCTCAATAGAACTTGGAGATCTACCAACAAAGGATGGCAAATGCATTCAATAAAAGAGTGAGGCTTCGTTCCTTTAAAAAGGGAGACTTGGTACTAATGGTTAGAACACCCATAGTAGTCTCACGAAGAACCAAAGGAAAGTTTGAGCCCAAATGGGAAGGACCTTATGTGATTGAGAAGGTTTATTCTAATGGGGCCTATTCGTTGATAACGATGGATGGTGAGAGAATCATTCCCCCAACCAATACAAGGTTCTTGAAGAGATATTACCCTTAAGAAAGCCTGCTAGGTTGAAAACCCAAAAGGGCTGCCTAGGCAAAAGTTAGGGCAAAAAAAAAAAAAAAAAACCTGCTAGGTTGAAAACCCGAAAGTGCGGCCTAGGCAAAAGTTAGGGCAAAGAAAGGAAAAAAAAAAAAAAAAAACCACCAACGGTATTGTATGTGGTTAAACTGCTAAAATATCCCACCGAAATCTAAGGTGGTAAAACATTGGATACTCCTGGCCCTCAAGAGTATAAACTGTGTACGGCCAAACAAAAGTCGAATCCCACCAACGGTATTGTATGTGGTTAAACTGCTAAAATATCCCACCGAAATCTGAGGTGGTAAAACATTGGATACTCCTGGCCCGCAAGAGTATAAACTATGTACGGCCAAACAAAAGTCGAATCCCACCAACGATATAGTATGTGGTTAAACTGCTAAAATATCCCACCGAAATCTAAGGTGGTAAAACATTGGATACTCCTGGCCCGCAAGAGTATAAACTATGTACGGCCAAACAAAAGTCAAAAAAAACCACCAACGGTATTGTATGTGGTTAAACTGCTAAAATATCCCACCGAAATCTAAGGTAGTAAAACATTGGATACTCTTGGCCAGCAAGAGTATAAACTGTGAACAGCTAAAATAAGACAAATCAATGTATTGTATTGAGAAATTTCATATAACAAATAAATCTATCACTGAGCAAAATTTCATAAATACATTATGTTCGGATGAATAAAAAAATAAAAGTGCATTTATTCATTAAGAGAAGCCTTAGCCCTTTCAAAGGCACGTTCCACAACACTGTGTTGTCCATTATTCTTCTTGTGTTGGCTCAAAACATTCAGAGCAGTTTGCACGTCTTCTTCTGATTTAGAAACATTCTCAGAAGCTTGTACAAAATCACACATAAATGATGCATGTTCCGCTTGGGTGGATGACAATTCCTCTTCAAGTTGTTTGAGTAACTCTTTGGTTTGAATAATCCTTTGATTAAGACCCGCAATGTGCTCATCTGACTTGATAATTGAAGCAGACAACTGTTCATGTTCGCCAGAAACTTTGTCAAAATGAAGCTTCTTCTCGTAATATTGGGCCTCAAATTCTGCAGTAGACAAGTTTGAAAAATCTGCAAATTGGGTTTTCAAAGCAAAGCACCCAAGGAATATCTTCACCTTCTCGAAAAAGGAGATAAAGTCTACACCCAAACTCTTCAAAATCATGAAAACGTTTTTACATACAGAAAGAATCATGCCATTAACATTCGCCATTGATTTGAGAGAAATAATAAAACCTTTCAATATGGGTGGCTGCTTCATTAGAGGAAGTTCCCAAAATAAGGCTAGATGGAGCAAAGGGTGCTTCAAGTTTGTCAAATAATTTGTTAACCCCATTTGCTTCAAGTAAGTCTGCAAGAATTTGGGCCTCTTCTGACGTATCAGAAGTAATTTCGTCTGTCTCTTCAATGTGTCAGAAGTATTTTCTGTGAAAATAGAAGAAGATACTCAATGAAAACGTAGAAGGTAAAAACAATTTATATATATAGATGAATGAAGTATACCTTGGTGTACGGCTTGAGGAGACTTAGGTGGGGGAGAAGACAAGTTGTGATTCCCACAAGTAGACCACGGATTCTGCAATGTGGCATGATCCAAAGAAAAAAGAGTTCCTTGAGTATGTATACATGATAAAATAAAATGAGATACAAGGAATGAATAAGAATACCCTTAAAGGTAGCCAATAGCATATGCGAGGCAGTTGGGGAAGTCCAAGGCGTCTGAGGCGCAGTGTCTAAGAAAAGGAAAGGTATTCAAAATTTATTTTTTTAAAAAAAAAAAAAAAAAAAAAAAAAAGAAGAAGAAGAAGAAAGAAGAAGAAGAAGAATTATACCTTTCTCTAATAGCTTAGATGGCTCGTTCGAAGAAGGAGAAGAAAAACCTACACTTGCTGGGAGCAAATTACTCATCTTAGTCGGTGTGCCATCTAAAAGAGGGGTGTAGTCATAAAACTCATCTTCACTCTCGCTACTTTCATTGAGAGAACAATCAAAAGATTTGGTAGGAGAAGGAATTTCAACACTCTTAATGCGAATACGACCCAAGGCAGTTAATTCATACCCATCTCCCTCAAAGAGTTCTTGAATCATATTCTCATCTTTATCTTCAAGAAAAGAGTACAAGTATGTGCGAAATTGATCCATTGGGGTTTTGGTTGCTACGATGGGTTGGGAAGTTCCTGTACAATCACTGATAGACATAGTCTCTGGAAAAAACTTTGCGAGACTAGAAAATTGAGGACCAGAATCTACTTGTTCAAAGCTAAATCTCATTTTAAATTGAGAGTTACACATATCCTCGAAAAGATGAAAGAGATCTGAAACCGAGTAACTAGATCGAGAAGGAGCAATAAGTGGTCGATTATTATCCATTCTCTGAGGTGATGATGCTTCCAGAGCAGTAGGTGAAGATGATGACCTAGCTCTTGAGTAAAAAGGATTCTTCGTCTTTCGGTCTTTAATTGACATATCCAGTTTTCTCTTGCGTGAAGATTTCGACTGGGAATGAGTAACATATTGAAGCACGGTAAAGAAAGTTCCCAACCACCAATTGGCATAAGGCATGGTTACATGAGAAGTAGATCGGGAGCCCAGTAACTCAAATGAGACTTTTGTACCGCAACGTAGCATATGGCGCCAGTTGTAATAAAATTTAGACCACTCAAAGGGCTACCGACAAGATACATTAAGCGGTGTAAGGCACACTTGAGCAAACCCAAATTGACGACCGAATCGGTTAGGGTAGTACGGTTCATAAATGAAATTAAACCCCATTTTAAAAGTTAAAATCCCTTGCCTCAAAGATATAAGATAGCCAAGATGGAAAGGTGATATCCTTTCAAAGTTGACCAGAACGCCTGAAGGTTCACTTTCATGGGTAAGAGCCCTAAACTGACACTCCGTACGATTAGTTAGGAGAGAGTCCACAAATGAAAATTTATCAGTAAAAAACTGGGCAGCCAATTGGTTTCCAATAAACCCAAGATATGGCATGAAATGAATATCAGGAATCGGACAAATCGACTGAGGATCCCCATGAGAGTAAGTCTTGACAAAATATAGTGAAATCCATCCAAAAAGGTAATGTAAAGGACCCTGAATATTTTCCTTCCCAAGTGAAGATGATGATGCCATTTTCCCAAGAGAATGATAGAGGTATGCAAGGACGGGGATGGCTAGGCTAAATAAGGTTCCACCTGCCATTTTGGTGGTTACATGAAAGGTCGCTTGACAAATTTCCTAAGAGTGAGGGAAGACAAATCCGCTAAGCCAACTCACCAAAAAACCAGAAAGATACACATCATTAAGGATTCTGTCTTTTCGTTGAAAACCACTAATCGAAGTTGGGGATTCTTCAATGAATTTGAAAGTCTAGTGGTTAAACTTTTTGGATTGAAAAGAGCTAGCATAAATGTTGAAAAGCCCACGGCACGCCTTGGATGTCTAGGACGAATATAAAATGTCATTGGAGGGGGTGAACTCTTCATAAAACTCACCATGGATGGGAAGCCCGCTAATGCGATGAAGGTCCCATAAAGAGATCCCAAGTTCGCCGTAAATAGTGTGAAAAGTGTTGGTGTCGGGTGACCACCGCTCTAAGAATCCTTTGAGGAGGGAGACATTCCTAGCATAACCAAATTGGGATACATAGATTGCAAAGATAAATCCCACACTTCTTCAAAATAGGGGCAATGTGGAAAGAACGTCATTCAACCAAAAAATCCATATAGGGGATTGCAAATGGGTAGAAATGCCATGACATTAAAAGAATTATCCCACTTCAATTTTTCATGCTTCATTCTCTTAAGAAGAGTATTAAAATCGAAAGTTGAAGGTCTTCAAAAATGGACGAAGGATTGAGACAAGGAATGAACCAATTGATTTGGAGTGCCCTTTTCGAAAATCTCACACAGCCAATTCAGATAGACCAAGTCTTGAAGCCGTATGTAAAGGGATGTAGGGGTCCAACTCGGTAGGTGACAATAAAGCAGTGATAGGTTTATGCCGAATTATTTTCGGACCAGATTTATCCAATACATCCCTCTCGTCACGTCGAAGATATTCAAGTGTCTTTTCCATGCTTCCTACAAAAAAAAAAAAAAAAAAAAGGGTTAGTGAAGGCAAAATGTCATAATATAAAGAAATTGACAAAAGCCCCTTGCCAAGGTTTCAAGCCGTTGGGGTGACGGACACAATCACTGCCACGGATTCAAGACGTTGGGGTGAAGGACACATTCACTGCCAATGATTCAAGCCGTTGGGGTGAAGGATACATTCACCGCCAAGGATTCAAACCGTTGGGGTGACGGACACATTCACTTCAAGCCGTTGGGGTGACGGACACATTCACTGCCGAGGATTCAATCCGTTGGGGTGACGGACACATTCACTGCCACGGATTCAAGCCGTTGGGGCGACGGATACAATCATTGCCAAGGATTCAAGCCGTTGGGGTGAAAGACACAATCACTGCCAAGGTTTCAAGCCATTGGGGTAAAGGACACATTCACGGCCAAGGATTCAAGCCATTAGGGTGAAGGGCACAATCACTGCCAAGGATTCAATCCGTTGGGGTGACGGACACATTCACTGCCAAGGATTCAAGCCGTTGGGGTGACGGACACAATCACTGTCAAGGATTCAAGCCGTTGGGGTGAAGGACGCAATCACTACCAAGGATTCAAGCCGTTGGGGTGACGGACACAATCACTGCCAAGGATTCAAGCCGTTAGGGTGAAGGACACAATCACTGCCAAGGTTTCAAGCCGTTGGAGTGAAGGACACAATCACTACCAAGGATTCAAGTAGTTGGGGTGAAGGGCACAAACAAAAAACAAAAAAAAAAAATTTAAAATTAAAATTGGGGCCAATTGTACAAAGGGCTGCTACTAATACAAAAAAAATAAAAATAAAAGGTAGCAAACTTTGTTTGGCCTATTTAGATTCATGGTCTACAAAAAAAGGGTTTAAAAAGAAAAACCTGCTGAACAGTTTTTAAAAACAAGATGAAGCTAGTATGGGAATAAAAAAAGCAACATGTGTTGGTTTGTTCTTTGAAGAAACAAAAAAAAGGCCTTTGTGACAAGGACTTTGTTTGGCCCACCTAGATTCATGGTTTACAAAAAAATTCTGCTATACAACACAACAACGAACAAGTTGCTGCTGTAAAAAAAAAAAAAGGGACTGCCTTTGAAAAAAAATAAAATAAAATAAAATAATAATAATAATAATAATTTTTTCTGCTGTGTAAATCTTGTGCTGGTTTGTTCTCCAAATGATAAGCAAAGCAACTTGTGTTGGTTGGTTCTATCAAAAGAATAGCAACAAAAAAAAAAAAAAAAATTCTTACTGCCTATAAAAAAAAAAAAAAAAGGACTCTTTTGTTTGTATAGGGCAAGGACTTTATTTGGGCAAGTTAAGTTCATGATCTAACAACAAAATATATATATATATATAAGGCAGCAAGCAGATTAAACTGTGACCAAAAAAAAAGGGGTCTTTATTCAGGAAGGACTTTAGGCTAGGAAAAATCTGCTTGAAAGGTAGCAGGTTTTTAGTTCAGGTTAAAAAAAAAGGGCTACAGCTTTTGTTATGAAAGAAGGCAGCAGGTTCTGACTCATCCTTTCAAGAAGGGTCTTTGTTGGGATTACTTGGACTTAGGGTCTAGTAAATTTTTTTGGATGGGAAGGGCTGTCACATGGTGATCTACATGCTAAAAAAAAAAAAAAAAAATTTATAGAAAAGAAAGCATACCTGATTTAAAGGAGTTTGAAGAGATTCTTTTGTGTCTTCTTTAAAGTATAAGAACAACAACTTTTGTTGGAAAAAAGAAGAAAGATAATGGCTGGAAAGTTGCTGACTGTGACAAAAAAAAAAAGAAAAAAAAAAAAAAGAGCAGATTAAACTGTAACCAAAAAACCAAGGGCCTTTGTTTAGGAAAGACTTTGGGCTAGGAAAAAATCTACTTGAAAGGCAGCAGGTTTTTTTGTTCAAGTAATAAAAAATAAAAAGAAAATAGGCTACAGCTTTTGTTATGAAAGAAGGCAGTAGGTTATTCATTCTTTCAAGAAGGGTCTTTGTTGGGACTACTTGGACTTAGGGTCTAGTAAAATTTTTGGGAAGGGCTGTCACATGGTGATATACATGCTAAAAAAAAAAAAATCTTTTATGGAGAAGAATGCATACCTGATTTAAAGGAGTTCGAAGAGATTCTTTTGTGTCTTCTTTAAAGTATAAGAAGAACAACTTTTGTTGAAAAAAAGAAGAAAGATAATAGTTGGAAAGTTGCTGGAAGAATAAAGATTTTCTGGAAACAAAAATCTGCTGGGAGAAACAAATCTGCAGGAAAAAAGGCTGCAGGGAAAAATATATGAATAGGTATAATATAAACGGAAAGTCTTGCTTAAGAAATGAGGTATTGGTCTCCTAAAATACTTCAAAGAAGCAAGAGTTTAGGTAAGATTTGAAACACTCCAAAGAAGCAAGAGTTTGTGTAGGATTAGAAGTCCTACCAATGCCAATCCATCCTATTCCATTTAGACAAACTTCTAAAATATATATATATATGCTGTAAAAAAATCCTAAAAATAATAAGTGGCAAGTTGGAGGCCCACAAAAGAAAAGGCCCAATTAAAAAATGATGGCCTAGAAAAATCCATGATGGCCTAGACAAAAATCTGCTGTAAAAAATGATGGCAAGCTGGAGGCCCACAAAAGAAAATGCCCAATTAAAAATGGTGGCCTAGAAAAGGAAAGGTCCATGATGGCCCAGAAAAATCTATGATGGCCTAGGAAAAAAAATCTGTTGTAAAAAAAATGGTGGCAAGTTGGAGGCCCACAAAAGAAAAGGTCCAATTAAAAAAAATAATGGCCTAGAAAAGGAAAGGTCCGTGATGGTCTAGAAAAATCCATGATGGCCTACAAAAAAATCTACTGTAAAAAAAATGGTGGCAAGTTGGAGGTCCACAAAAGAAAAGGCCCAATTAAAAAAAAATGGCAGCCTAGAAAAGGAAAAATCCATGATAGTCTAGAAAAATTCCTGATGGCTTAGAAAAAAAAAAATCTACTGTAAAAAAATGGTAGCAAGTTGGATGCCCACAAAAGGAAATGCCCAATTAAATCTTGGACCTTACTCATGACCCTTCAAAAAATAAAAATAAAATAAAATAAAATAAATCAAGTCCATAAAAAGGACCCATGCAACAAAGGTAAAAGGCCCATGAAAAAGAGTCAACTCAAAAAAAAAAGAGGCCAGGACCAAAGCAAAGAAATAATCCCATCCAAGACCTAAAGATCATCCAGATAAAAATTGTCGTGACTCGCATGCTTAAGAAGATTCACTTGTGCAAGTCACGAGGGGCATTTGTTGGCACATAAATTTCAACTAAATTTATGACACGTATAGAGCCTATGATAGGAAGGTTGTAGGTAATCACTTCCTAAAAAAATATCAACATGATCCGTTGAAGTACATAAATAAAACGACGTCGTATCTCAACGACGTTATTCAAGATGCGCAAATGACACGTGGAGCCTACGAAAAATGACACTTGTAGAGCCTACAGCAAGGATAACACAGGATGAAACCCCAAAGATCAATCCGGTTAATCAAATATACAATTAACCAGATAGCGCTATTATTCAAAATTCAAATGGCTAATCAAATATTCGATTAACCAGATAGCACTATTATTCAAAATTCAAATGACGCTATCATTTAATTTGAAATTCAAATTGAAGATGAGGCATTCCTATCACCTGATGGCCCTCCATAAATATGAGGACCATCACACAAGACGAGGGATCAGAAAATTACAAGTGAAAAGATCAGAGAGAGAGAGAAAGAAATTGAGAGCTAAAGAAAACGTTACAAGAAAGAAAAAGAGAAGCCTAGAGAACTGAAGAGCCTACGCTAATGGCGATGAATAGGTAAAGGGTTCCAAACCCAAGAATTGTATTTTGTATTCGAGGGTTCAAAATCCATAACAATTTCAATAAAATATTTATTTTTTTCTAAATTGTCTTTTATTGTTTATTTTGTTCTTCATTAATCGGAAGTTCATTTGTATAAAATGTGTAATTAACGATCAGAAATACAGATCGGAAATAAGAACCTACTATTCAAATAATCAACACTGTTTAGTCCAAAAACTAAACAGTGGACATTTGTAACATAAATTTTGAAATGTGTTGAAACACTTCATGTTTTAAAATTTGTGTCTACAACATGTTTCTTAATTAAGTAGCTTGCTATGTATTTTTTTTATTTAGCAATATATTCCCTCATTGATTTTGAGTACTAGTTTCTCTTTTCTTTTTTTGTTGGTACTATCAATTATCTACAACTTAATTTGATAGGAAGGAACTACTTTTGTAATGCAAGAGAAGTTACTTTTGAGGGGGGATAAAAAAAGGGCACTAAATCCACAACCCAAGTTAAATTGATCAAGTGAAAAATATATCTCAATCCAATCAAATGCTCAACAATTAACCATTCAATAATATAAAAAAAAAGGTCAAGTTTCCATAATGAAATCTTCTGACATAAGAAAAAATGAAGCTTCATAGAACCTAAAAGAAGTTTACAATATATATTACCCAAGAATAAAATCAGCAAGCAAGCACCCAAGCGGGTTTAGGTTAATTAAACAAACAATTGAAAATGAGCAGCAAAAGAACAAAATGATTTACGTAAAAGAGTCTATCAAAGTTTGGACAAATACCTCCTGGTTGCAGGATAAAACTTCAACATAAGAACCATTTTAGGAGCAAGGAGCAAAATCTCATTTTGTTTCCATTGAAATGGTCAAAATGTTGAATATCGAATAAACGACATTAACATTAGTGGAATATCGAATAATTACCAGGTCTAAGTTAACTAATTTTTTAGGTATAATACCTAAAACCACCATAATTGGGCCCCATGTAATGCTACTCTGAAAATGGTCGCTTGTAATGAGGCTTCATAGCCCCTCACGTCAACTTAGTTCCAAACTTCTGTCAACTTCTGCAAACTCATCACTACAATGAGTGAGTGATCAAAACAAAAACCTTAAAAAATCCTGCATTGCATTGTCCTCTCACCCTGGCCATTGGGTTAACAAAGTTGTCGGTGTATGAAGGTCAAGGAGGGAAGCTTTGTGCTGTTCAATCGAGTCAAACAAGGCTGACTGGGTAAGGTTGTGCTTGTGGAGCATTTCAAGACTTCAGAGATAGGGTTAACCAAGGTTTGGTTGTAATCCTTCCTGTGTGTCCTGTAGTAGATTTTGCTGAGTATTGTGACCATGGCTTTTCCTCTTGGAGAGTTTTCCTGGAGGGTCTCAACGTTAGTTGTTGTGTCTCCCATCTTGAAGTTATTTGGATTTTCCAATGTGATCACAATTTAATTTGAATCATCAAAATTAATTATAATCTTGAGATAATTCTTGAAATTGGCCTATTCATACCCCCCTCTAACCACAATTATCTTGGGCTCCAATATTTCAAAAAAAAAAAAAATTAAAATACATGAGAAAAAACAGAAATAACAAGTTACCAGAATCTGCAATGGAAACATAATCTTCCGATTCAGAAACTTTATCGGATAGCTCAATCCCAAGCCAACAGAATCTGTCACAGATGTAGTCACAAAGGTAGCCGCACCAGTCAGAGTAGAAATTGACAGAAGTAAATAAAAGTAAAGAAAGAAGCACATAGAACAAATAGGATAACAGAACCTTACCATTTGATATTGCTGAGAAAGCATCACCTGAAGTAAGTACAGTATCAGAAACTCTGCATTTGCAGAACTCAACTAAAATAACTGAATTAGCTGGTGACAGGACATTTGACTTGTCAGCTGTGGCATTTACATGGTTAGTAGTTTCCGCTTCCTTCACACGCAGTGATATCCATCTAGTGATACTGGTGTTGACAAATCCTCTTGACCATCCCATCTTTCATCACCAGATTTGTTGACTCTGCGAAATAATGGTGCCAAGCTTGAATCTTTCTCTGCAGTATCAACTACTACTGGAATCTCGGTTGGGAACGGTTTCTTCGCTGTGCCATTTTTCACGACACTCACATTTCACTTTTCACTCGCACCAATATCATCCTTTTTCTTCGACAATAAATCATTATGTTTCTCTTCCATGGGTTCCATACAATATTGATGGGCCAAAGGGTTTTTGTTGCAAAGTCCCTTCTTAGGGTCAATGTCAACACCAATCATTGAGCTTTCATGAGTTGTGAGATTAACATTTTTATTTTGTTGAGGAGATAATTCAGGAGCTACCCCTTCCATGAAATCTGGTGAAAATGAAGGCATCACATCATGCATAAATTTTGACAGAGTTGTTTCATATCGGCACCCATTGTCTGCAGTTGGTTTTCAATATTGGCGCCCACTGTCTGCAGTGTCAAAATACAGAAACAATTTTGATTTGAGAAACATTAGCAGCATCAGGAGGATAAATGATATGAGATATAGTAAACCTCAGAACAGAGTAGCTATTCAACCTGGTGCAAGGAGAATAAACAACAGAAAACACAACCACAACAAAGCATGGTTGCACCATTTCCTACCCTAGGAAAAAAGGTAGACTAAGATTTGCAAAGGTACGCAAATCAATTTGAAGGTAGATTAGATAATAAAAAATATTGTCATCATTCAGCATGTCTAAGTGCTTCCTCTCCTAGTGAGCAACTGATATTAATGTGACATAGCAGCTCTAGTAGCCAATACAATGTGACAAATAGACACGTAGACTAAGAAGAACAGCCACTTCTATGAAGAAGCCGTGTCTTGTTGGACATCGACATTCTATGGACTCTCCTAAAAGCGTGTCCAACATTTCTTCAACATGTCTTAATTAAAATTTTAAATTCACAATATCGAACACTTTACAGACACTTCGGCAACATTCTTAAACCCTTGTAACCTAAGAAGCATGGGCACTTCTAAGAAGGTAACGTATCCGTGTCGTGTCCATGTCGGACACCAACACTCTTTGGACACTTCTCCGACATGTGTCCAAACTCTTCAAAACTTGTCCTATTTTTAAAGACCTGGACACTCTTTAAACACTTGGAAGACACACGTGTTTTTAAACACATGTATCTATCAATTAGACACATGTGAAACTAATTATAAGTTTGAACAAAACAACTTGAGATACAATAATAAAACAAAAACCATATAAATTCATAGAGATTAGTGTTACATTGCATTTTTTATTATCTTTAGATGATATATTCATATATATATAACATATAATAAATATATAAAATTACCAAGAATGTTAATTTTGAACAAGTTTTAACACAAACATGGTTGGATTCATAGGAAAAGAATCAGTCATAACTTTATAGATTAGATAAATGTCCAGATTAAGAGTACCCATAAACAAGATTCTACAAAATGATTTACTTAAAGAGTCTATCAAAGTTTGGACAGATACCTCATGGTTGCAGAATAAAACTTCAATATAAGGGCCCTTTTAGAAGCAAGGAACAAAATCTAATTTTGTTTCCATTGAATGGCCAAAATGTTTCCATTTGCCCAAAAAACAACTTGAAACATTAATGGAATATCAAATAATTTACTGATCTAAGCCCCCTTGGGGTTGCCTCATGGGCGCATGAAAACTTGATCATTTCCATTAATAACGCTAGAGTCTTGTAGCTATGGTATTTTATCATGCCAATTGTTTTCTATATTATGATGTTATCTTCTACGTGGCAAAGCTCTGCAATCAGCATTGAGGTGCAAAATTCTCGAGAACTTTTCAATCAATTGAAGGTAAGCCTATTTGTCCAGATCATCAAATCAAGAGAGAATTTTGGCATTTGGAAAAGTTCTCTGATGATATGCAATAATTCACAAAGGAGTGGTTCCATCTGTTCAAGGAAGACAATAGAATAAATTGAAAGTTATATGGGGTCTATATTGTCCATACCTTGTTCCAGCTATATTTCTTCCGTTTACTGCAACCAAATTTTGTGCAGATTGATATTGTTGGAGGTATTTGTTGCTGCCAGGTGCACCTCTTGTCTCCTTTTTTCAGTGGTTGCACAGTCTCTTCTGACGACACAAAGTACTAAACAAAACAATCTGCAATGAAGAAGCCTGTGTACATAAAGCAGCGATTGAATTTAATAAAAGCACCCAAACATGATGAAATCGCCTCTTAATCTGTCTACAACTGCCTGTGTAAACATTGTCTTTTTAGTTTGAATCACAACACCCAATACTGCTGAATGCTTGGGCAGACATTTTCAGAGGTAGACATTAACATCAATTTGTAAACATATCATCCCACTTATTAAGCCATCATTGATTAAAACCTAGGTGTCAATAAAACTATCTGATAGTAAAGAAAAAGAAGAAGTCCACATAATAGGCAGTCGCACAGATTGTGGAGCTTAAATATATTTTCGACACAACCAACAAAAAAAATTGACAAGAAAAAGTGGTAGTCAGAAATAACTAACCAAAAAGAAACAAATCCAATCATTTTTGTGTTGCAATTTTGAAATTAGTACAATCTTAATTTTGATCTCCACCAAACTTTGTGGCAATTTTGCAATTACAATAATCTTATTTTTGAACTCCTCCAAACATCATTGAAAGCCCCTTTTTTTTTTCTTTTTTTTTTTTTCTACAAAAATAAAATAAGAAGCAGCTTCATCTTAATACATCAAAAAAACCTTATGCAACTCTTGACAAATGGCAATCTCTCTCTCTCTCTCTCTCTCACATCCAACCACAAGCACAATGAAAGTCAGCAGCTTCAAAGATTGAAATGTTTTTACTGGGCCATATATGATCTCCCTGTTATTCAGTCAGGAAGAATAGCTTTCAAATTTATAGCAAGCTGCTCGACCCTACAATGACAAATATCAACAAAAGGGCCAATAACTGTTGCCTCTATGATTTCAACATGGCCTTAGCTGCTTAATGACTGATAGTTACAGTTCTCAAAGTGAAGTTATCGTGTGTCAAATTATTAACTACGAGGTGCCATCAAGATTAGATTGAAATTTGAGCTTCAAACAGATTTATGAAGATAATCTGAAATGGTATGATTTTGTAAAAGTGTCACCCAAAAAAATTCAGAGTAAAGTATTAATTTTTCCTTCCTTTCCCTATTTCACTGCATTAGCACTGGTCTAATGAGGCATTCTATTTTGTACTTTTTAAATGAAAAAGGGACGCACCAATCCACTTAGCCCCATTATCTCCAAGCACCCCCCCGCAAGCAAACAAGCACTTTTTCACTAGCAATTTTTCTTTGGGCCGAAGTGATCACTTGAATCAAATTACTGCTGAAAATATTTCCCAAATTATCACTTAGCACTTGATATTTTAAATAAAAAAAAAAAGGCAAATAAATAAATACAAGGAGAGAAAGAAAAGATAACCAAAAACAGAGTACTACAAACAAGAGATATCTGTACAGAGTATATAACACTTTAAGCAAAAAGAATGGGTAGATCTATCAGCAGCAAACCCCGCACATGTTCAATTTGAATCAATCTCAATGGATCCCTGCCACACACTGCTTGATGAAAAAGAAAAAGCAGGGAGTTTTCAAGCTCTTCACATTGTGAAACTGGATAAATTCAAGGAACAAGCTCATATGTCACATAAATATGTGGAAACCAAAATTCTATAACAAAATAATTTGATACCTTGTATTAATTTTGCAGAAATAGGTAACAAAAATAGATTCCCTCCTGCTGGAGGAGTACAAAATACAAAACTTCTCTCTAATAGTGCAGTGACCTATGCAGTTGAGTAGATTCAAGCCACAATCCCAACCATGATGAAGCTAATTACACACTTCCAGAGTTAAAGACATGCAAGTCCAGTAAGGTATTGTAGTGCCCCTTCTCTATTTCCTCCTCCTCCACCCGATGAAGGAGAAGGGTCTCAATAATAAAATCTTCCCAATCAACAACAATGGCCATTTTCTTTCTCCTTCGTTTATTCCCACCATTTAAGCATTCCAAAATGCAAAGGTCATCATCCCTGTCACCTGAATTGGCATTTGGCGGACACATAATCTTATCGATACGCACTTTAGCAGCCTTTATCTTTTCTCTCCTCCTTTGATATGCCAAGCATCCTGAGACGAAAGAGGGAGGCAAAGCATTCAGTCCTACATCTTTCTCCAGTATTTGCTTGAGGAAAAGCCTTTTGCTCAGTTCTGATTTTCCTTTCCACCACTCCCTACACTCAAAAAGGTCAAACCCCATCCGTCTTTTCCTTCTATTGTCACTCCCACTCTCACCCACTGAATTGGCATTAGAAACTTCATTTGATAACTTTGAATATAACAGTGACAAGCATTCATGTGAAATCTTGAGCTTCTCCAAATCATCTATACTCCATCCTGGGGAACCAGTTGGATCTTCTACCTCAAAATACTGAGAATCATTTTCCATGCCATAACTATCCATCCCAAATTCAACTTCTTTGCTCAAACAATCACGAACCAAACCATCCAAATCAAATCCAACATGCTCTAAACTCTTCCTCTTCTCACCGTGCTTAGACATTGACTTCAACTCCATATATTGAATCACGAATTGTGCATTCTTCATGATGTTCTCAACCGTAATATCCTTGCCCCAAGGCAATGCTTGTGCAACTTTCACAAGATTATTTAAAAGCTCCTTATACCGCAACTTGCATGTATGAACAGCCACATGTAATTCCTTTGCCATGTCCTCAAACCGAACATCAACCTCATTCAATTGTGCAACAAATACCAATACGGCCACAACAATCGGAATCGGTCTCCGCCCCGTTGTCAAATACCACTTCACCAAACACTGCATTAAAAAAATCCCTTGTTTTAAAATTCTCTCAATCTTTTCCTTATCCATTAAATTTTCATTAAAACAAGTCTTGACCACCCATTCAAATGAATTCACTATATTAAACTCCGGCAATTTCAATTCAAGAAAATCAACAACCCGATTAACCATCTGACCAAGCTCAAAAATATCACAACCGACCTTATCGGCCACCTCAAAAAGCGGCAAAGGTTTATTATCATTTCGCATAACAACATAAGCACAAGCACCAATAAGTACAGGTAACCAATCACCCTGACCATACTCTCCCTCAGTAATAGTCTCCACCATAACCCTAACCTCATTCGTCTTGGAAGGCCAAAAATTCAACAATGAAGTAATACGTTCAAGGGTCTCTTTAGCCCTGTATATTTTTGTTTCCTTGTAACGATAGACATTACCGGTACCGGCAGTGCCGGTGCGGACAAACGTCCCGGTGGGGCCACTGAGGCCGCCAAAATGGTGCTGTAAATCATCAAACTCTTGAATGATTCCGCACGACGAGCAGACCAAGCTGCACGTTGCGTCGTCGGAGACGATAGTCCTCTTTCCACAACTCTTACAGGGCGACAACTCTCCATATCAAAAATTTTATTAGGGTTTCAGAAAAATTCAATCTGGGATGCGTTTGTTTCCCAGGAAAATTGGGCAAATAGTTGAGAGACTGGATGTATATGTAATTTAAAGACGAAATCAAAGGACAAACATCGGAGAGGGGGGAGAGAGAGAGAGAGAGAGAGAGACCTCACAAGCCAAACAGTTCCTAATTGCGGCGATAACTTTTGTTTCTCTCGCTGCTCTCTCTCCCGCTCAACCAATTGAAGAGAAGAGACCCCACAATCCAACCTTTTTCAATGCAACACGAGGAGGATTGAAGAGCTTGGAAGGCTCGGCCAAGTCGATGAAGAAGATCGAAGACTGTTTGATGATATGATTCAGAGAGACTGCAGCTTGGATTGAAACTCTATGATTTGTGGGTACGCCCAAAATGGCCGATTAGACGAGGCTCAAGTGCTCTTTGATTCGTTTGCAGGTAAGAATGCGAGGACTTTCAGTTGTTACTGGTTATTCGTTGTTGTCGAATGAGGGAAGCCCGAGAGCTGTTTGATCAAATGCTTGAGACAAATTCTCTGTTTCTTCTTGGATGGTTATGATTTCTGGGCATGTTCAGGTTATGATTTTGGGATGTGTCTTAATTTGAAGGGCAACTTGACTTTACCCTTTTGATTGGGGCCGGGTGCCATATAACCTAATATTTGAAAATCACTGTATAATCTCCATATAATTTATGGATTAAAATGTATGGTCAGTTTTTCTATCTCAACGAACGGAATTTTTTCATCTAAACGAACGGAATGTGAGTCTCATGCGCCTAGAAGAGAGTAAGTTGATTTTAAAGATTAAATTACCTCTCATTCACCTTCAAATTTATAAAATATACCATTCTTCTTCCTTCTTTCTTTACTGTTTCTCTCTCTATGGTGGGTTGAAGATGAGGTTTGGAAGCTTGTAATTTGGGAAAGTTGGAGTGTTTGGGGAGAAAATGGTGACAATGAAGAAAGAAGGAGATCAGAGTTAGTCTTTCAAAGGTTTTACATTGATATATACATATAGCTACATTTTTTGATCTCTATAACAACGTTACCACAACAATGGCGTCCCTATCTCTTACCTTCTCTGTCAATCTAGGTTTTCGATCTCTACCCACATGTAGAACTCGGTCTTCAAAGTCGTCGTCGTCGTCATCATCACCAACTCTCAATCTCAATCTCAAATCCAACACTCAAAATCAAAAAAACCAATCAAAACGACACTCACTGATCACAAACTCATATATTGGAATAAGCTTCACATTTAAGTCCATCACCAAGACCCACACCACCTACAATTCTACAGTTCTTACCCGAAATCTCACTGTCAAAGCCTCGGCTTTTGCTGTTTAGGCGAAACTGCCGCCGCTACAGCCATGGTAGGTTGTAGACCTAAATTCAATTTGATTGTAATTGGGTTATTAAAAATAATAAAAAATTTATTTGGGACAAATTTTGGTCAGATTCATAGTATATATCTATATAACAATGGAAGGGTGAGTTTGAAAATGTCTTTGAAATTAATAGTTCAGATCTATCTAATTTAAAAAGCAATGGCTCAGATTTATTCTTAAAAATATATCTCTCCCAAACTATCTTTAATGGTTTAGATTTGTTCAATTTAAAAACAATGGCTGAGATTGAAAAGAGTTTCAATGGTCTAGATTTATCAATGACTAAAATTTAATGATTCAGATTTGTTTACCAATCTATTCTCACCAACCCACTGCACTTACCAGGTAAGGCACTCTTTACATCATTTCTTTACATCATATGTATCAATGAACAAAGCTCTGAGAAAGCTTTGAAGAAGGAAGAAAGCTCTGAAGAAGGAAGAACAAAGCTCAATCGAAAGCTCTCTTCTCCACCATCATCAGGTAAGCTCATCCTGTCATCTCCACCTTCAGTTTGTTTTTCTTGAAGCAAAAATGTGTCTCTTCAAACATTCGGAGGGTTTGTTTTTGAAGCAAAAATGTATTTATCAAACATTTGTTTTTCCAAAAAAAATTTCTGAAGCATTTGTTTTTTTCAAAAACATTTGTTTTTGAAGCATTTGTTTCTTCAAGCAAAAATTCTAAAGCAAAAATGTGTCTCCTCAAAAAAAAATTTTGTTTTTTTTGTCTCACATTCGGAGAGGGTTGAGATTATATTTATTAAACATCTATGGGTCAAGATGATTTGTTTGTTTTAGATTTGTTTGTGTCTCTTTGTTGGACAATCTTCACTGTATTTAAATAGTTTAAATTATGTTGTGTACTAAATAACAACCAGAATATAAAGAAATAAAAGAAATGAGAGAATTTGTTTTATTACAAAAATAAACTAGAAATAAAAAAATAAAAATAAAAACAGATTTTATTTTGTTACAAAAACAAAATTAAAATATGATTTAAATAAATAATAATAGCACCGAAAATAAATTAAATAACTTGCTTGATTAATTCTTGAATAATAATCTAATCAAGTCCAGTGTTTGACATTGTGTCCTTAAGACAAATTCGCTCTCTCTACGGTGCTTTCAGAATTTGGACGTTTATCTCCCAGGATGAAATGATCAACTACAAACAATAGCAGTACTACAAATTATTTGCCTTACGAACACACTAAGTGTTTACACTCTTTCTTACAAGAAAATAATGCAACAAAATGAAGAATAAATTTGTAGAGCTCTTAAGGATGAAATTTATGAATTTTCTGAATGTTAAAATCAAATGAAGGGCTGAGCTATTTATAGATGGATTGGTAGCTTTCCATTTTGAATTAAACAGGTACAGCACCTGTTCAATTTGAATAAAACAGATACAAATATGTTTAAGGCACTGTTTGGTTTAAAATTTAGGTGGATTTGAATTTGAACATATAAAAATGGGAAAGGCCTTGTTTGGGTGTCAGGAAAAAACCGGGCCAGTTTAATTCCGGAATTAATTTGAATTCTGGATTTTATTTTTCAAAAAATAAAATTTAATTCAAATGTTTTTTACCCAAAAAGATTAGTATTGGGCCGAACAAGCCTAACCCAACCATGCACCCGCGCCCAGGCCCAGCCCGCCCGGATGGACGGCGACGCACGCACGCGTGTGTGGTGATTTTTGGGTCCAATGGGTCTAGCCAATTTTGCCCATAACCTCCCTCTCTAAAACACTTGGTACCCCTTGGGGCACACTCCAAGTTCCAATCCCATGCCTTATGAACCCACTCAAAACTTCCTACCAAATCAATGTAGGACAAGCCTTATTCAAACCTTTAAGGATTTTTCACCATAACTCCATTTCTATGGAGCATACTTTGGCTTCAATTTCCCATTCACTCGATAATGGTTTTGAGTAACCAAATATACCACGTGAATCACAACGCAGCATAGAACGCGTTACCACTTTGACCCACGAAAATCGACGCACGGGGCCACCTAAAAAATAGGGCTGAGCATGGTCCAGATTGGACTGGATTGGGATAAAATCAGGACCAATCCGTTATTTACAGTTTCTGAAAAATTGGAACCAATCCAATTCGTTTAAATCATGGAACCAATCCGAACCAATCCATTTAAACACGGATTGGACCGGTTTAGGACCACGGATTCACATAATTAAATAACAAAAAATTATATATATAACACTTTAATTTCATAAAAATATAAACATAGCGTTATATTTGTTCCACAATAGTAACATGTCTTTCTATAATAGCGACATGCTGTTTTAGAATTTAAACAATCATAAAAAAATTGGTTTCACCATAAGTATTTGGACCATGAAAAATTAAAACTAAGAACTAACAAAACAAAGTAATAAAAGAAGATATTATGCGGGTTTAGATTTGAGTTTAGGTTTTATATGGAATAAGAGAAAATATTATGGGGGAGGATGTATAATAAAAATATAGACTATTTGTATACGGTCCGGATCGGTTCCAATCTGGAACCGTGGGGTTCAATCTGGAACCAATCCGTGGACTACGGATTTTTAATTCTTCAATCTGGAACCGAACTATGGATTCAAAAAATCAGCCCAAACCTACCAGATTGGACTGGACTAGATCGGATTACGGATTTCACGGATTCCTTACTCAGCCCTACTAAAAAATAGGCCAAACTTAGGAAAAAATTCTGGTTTTACCCAGAATTTTATAACCATTTCCTACACTCTTCACTTACTCTGCCTCTTTTTCCCATGTTAAGAGATGGATTCATCTCTTTCTCTTCTGTATGTATTTTATTGAACCCTTCATTGATTTCATTGACATGTGTCTCTATGTATTTTATTCTGTCGTGAACAATAGTAGGTGTGTATTGGGTTAGATTGGGTACTGAATTAGATTGGATTAGGTTTTTTTAAGAATGTTTAATCTCTTTGATTTGTGTTTTGTACTAAGATTATGAGACAAAAAAATTTAACAATTCTATAAGTTTGATCAATAGCGTGTTTATTAAATTGATCACAAAAACAATTCTATAGAAAAACAATATCACAAAAATAAAGCTAAATTTGATCAAACAATATAACAAAAACAAACAATATCATTATCAGGTGGGTTGGCCTTAAAACCCAACAAAGATATGGGTTTTCAATTCTGATTGCTATTTTTTAGTCTCTTTGGAAGTTTCGGAATGAATGTATTTTTAACAGAGCATGTGTAGAGTGTGTAAAGGTGTTGGATTTTATCAAGGTCAAGCTTTGTTTGTGATTGAGAGATGGAGATTGTTTGGAGTTTATTTCAATATCTGACTTTGTTATTAATTTTTAAGAAATCTTGAGGGGCTCTGTTCTATAGATGGGGTTGGTGATTGTGGCTTTATTTTTGGATCTTTGAGGTGTTCTCAACTTGATCAAACAATATCACAAAAACAAACCCAAAAAAGAAAAAAAAAATTGATCAAACAAGCTAAATTTTATGAGTTTGATTCACCAAGTGGGACCCTATTTGCACCTTGTTTTATTTTATAAAGATCTGGTGCCAACAAGAGGGGTTTTGATTGGTTAGGGCGATTTTTTGAATCAATCATTCTCCAGAATTAACTGGTTTTTCCCTTTTTATGCTCAATCATCGCTTTTTCTACAATTAGTAGACCTAATTGAACAAAAAGGGCAAGCTTAAGTCTAAAATAAAGGAAATAGAGTATTGGTGTAGAGCTTAAGACTTGGTGTATAGTCCTTGGATAATGAAACATGAGAACTCTGGAATTCTGAATAATGGGTTTGTTTCCTAAGGACTAAGGACTTTCTGTTTCCTTGGATATATGGGTTTGTTATATTAAAAATACCATCCCAGCTAATCACTATCCTTAATAATATTTTGAATTTTGAATTTCTGTTTCCTTGGACTTTCTGTTTCCTTGAATTCTGAATTTTGAATATTTTGTTTAAATTATTTGGATTTGTTGGTGATAGTTGCAGATGAGTTGCTGTGCTGTTGTATTTTTTGTTGGGTTTCTGTTCAAGCCTAATATGTTTGCTTGCTTGAACTGGTTTCTCTAGGTTAAGGGTTTGTGTTCATATCTACTTATCTCAAAGTATTCATATCTAATAAACATATTAAATATTTGATTATATCATTAAAATATTTTAAATAAATAATATTAGACAGCACAGTATTCTCTTATAAATGTTGTTGGCTTTTTTGGCTTTCGAAGGTTATTATTGTAATTGCGAGCGTGCCAGCAAGGATCAATCAGTCCTTACAGAGAATTAATTATCAATCAATTATTAGACGATTATGTTTTAGTTCTTTCAGCTTCAATGAAGAGGACTTTTACTAGTGGCTTGATTTAAGAGAATTTAAGCAATATAATAATTAAATGAAGAACAGTTGAAGTATCTCATAAAAATGAAAAACTTACAATGATCCAAACTCAGCCTCGTAGAGGTTTACAGTAACAATCTACTTGAAACTACTCCAATGAACGAAGTGCAGTGCAGGAATTTAAAGTACAGGAATATAAAGAATAGGAATGTAAAGAACAAAAAATGTAAAACTGGAAAGAAAATAAGTAAAGTAGAATAAGACTGGTTTTTTGGATCTGAGTCTGGGGGCTTTTTTTGAGGCCTTCTCTGCTATTTATACTACTCAAGGATGACCATCGAACTGCATTTCTAACCGTTGAACTGCTCCTCCATGATCGCTGATCATGTTGCCTCAAGAATATCTCAATTATGCCATTACTTGCAATTAGGCTTCCCTCCTAAATTTGAATTTAAATGTAAGTGACCGTTGAAGCCACATCACCTCGCATCTCTTTGTTAATCCACTACTACTCAGATTCCGTAATAACCAATACTAACTGCCACGTGTACGATCGGGACCGAAGACTTGAATAGTCTTCCTATATTATCCTCATTTTGCCACATGTCGAATTGTAATTGGTTTGTACAAAATATGTAGCCAACATTACCCCCCGCACTAATATACCTGATACTTGGTGATATTAGTGGATCAAGGTCTTTTTCTCACGTCTTAGAACGTGCATGGGTTTTGCATTCTTCCAGAAATGCAACTGTCATCCATCATCTGCATTAAACTCTCCTTCAATCTTTTGAACACCCTCACCACCTTAGTATTCGAACAGACTGATACATTTGATCGAGCACACGAAGAGTCATATGATGATGCTGTTCTTCCTTGAAAGAACCTCCATGCATTAATTAGCCACCTTTTCCCACCTTCCTATATTCAGGTCATGGATGCCTTTGCAAATTATCAACCCTTGGACTTCGAACATATTGCTCTTAATCCTTCGATTCAGAAACTTACAAATATGGACATGGGAAGTTCTTCTTCTGACTCACCCTTAGACTACGAACAAATTGCTCTCAATCCTTTGATTCAAAAAGTCGCAAATATAGACATGGGAAGTTCTTCTTCACAACCCTCTGCATGTGATAAGGCTGCAACTTCTTCCTCTACTGGGGCTTCTGACTAGACAAGCTGGTCAAAACCTGAGGCCTGTGATTTAAGGGAGCGAATCAACCATCACTTTGTCGAGTTTACTGACCCTTTAGAGTTCCCTTCCTATGCTCGAAGCTCGATGGTCTACCCTTACGTGCCCATTGATTATCGACGCAGTTTGAAGGAAAATCTGCTTGTAGCATGGTATACCTTCTCTATGCCTAGAAAGATAGTGCACGCTGCCCGACGCCTCGAAGAGGCTCAAGGGTACAATCCATTATTCTTAGCCCAGAAAGCGAAGATTTGTTCTTCTGACTGGCTCGATTATATTAATGCCCTTGTTCCTTCTGCCCTTGCTCCATCTCCTGAAATAGAAGCATCCACACCTTCTCCTCCGCCAAATCCTTGCTGGACAAAGAGACTGAGACTTGCCCTCTCCGTGGATAAGGTCTTTCCACCTTACAAGCCCCCACCTTCCCCTAATCCAGCTGAGCGGAAACAAGCTCAACTTCTGCTCGCGGCTTTCTCTTACTTGCCCTTCAATGTTCTTGAGGACGAAGTCCCTCTCAAGAACCTTCGATGGGCTTGTGATATTCTGATTCAGGGTCATGTCCTCAATCCCCTCACCTAAGAAGAGCTTCACATGTTTTTGGACCAACTTCCATTGCTTCTCCATTGGCATCGGACCTCTATGGCCACCACGCAATCTTTAGACCAACTCTCGTCCCTTCGAGTTCATGCCCAGTATAAAGTAGAGAACTTCATTGAAGAATTTGATGATTTCAAGAATAAAGATTCTGCATACTGGGATGACTTGGATATAGACGTATTGGAACAAGGATTGAGAGAAACAACATTCGAAATAAAGGCTGAAGAGCTCTTTTACGAAGTGAGAGCACATCAACTTATGCAGTCAATGTTAGAAGAAATAGAGAACAGAATAAAGAAAGAACAGAAATTTATTGATCATAGCTGGACTAAATTTCATGATCTTGTTATTTATTCCATTCCCTATTTTTATGAGCTTGAGTTTGTACCCAAAAAAGGTCATTCGATGTAATTGCTTTTGCTTTAATGCTAAAAGACATTTTTCTTTGTTTGGTATGGTTTTGATCTTGTCCCCATTTGTCTTTAAAAGCAAATTGAGGCGGCGGAACAATCTTATCTTCGAATTTCGAACTCAATTGTTTTAAATGAAACACTAAATACCAACATAAACTTTTCCAATTTATGGAATAATAGTTGACATTTTTTGTTGATTTTCATTTAAAATCGATTGCTTGAATTAAACAGTCCTACCCTTAAAGCTTATTTTGATCATAACCAATATATGGTCATGGCCAGTATGATCAATCAGTTTTAAATTGACCATTTTTTATCCTAAAATAACAATCCATACTTTCAAAAATATGAATGCTCCTTTCTAGGGCTGCACTGTTTTAGTCTCTAAAAAAAAATCTTTCTTAAACATATATAAACCAATTATTGGTTTTAATGTTTCGAACAACAATTCCCATCCTTAAGGGATCTTCAAGTTTTGCTTTGAAGGACATTACTTTCATTGAGAAACCTAAAACAGGTCTTTAATCCCTTCGAAGTAAATGAATACTTGAGTATTCTTACATCCATAAGTATGAAATGTACTTCAAAGCCGACTTCTTAGTTTTGAAGCCGTTTATTATTTGACCTTTGGCGCCAAAATCTAGTTTCGAAGCCAAATACTATACTTCAAAGCTGGCTTCAATATCTGGGATGTGTTTTTTCTTCCAAAAAGTATCAATATTGAAGGAAGCTCTTCGTATTTGTACTTTTAGTACTTAACGAATCACGTGATATATCTCCCAGACACAAAGGTTTTTAAAACCCTTTTATTTCGTGCACTAAAATTACTCGCTTGCTCAAAACACAAACCCTTTTCCTCTGTTAACCCCCTCTTCCTTGCCTCTTCCTTGCTGCTTGCTGTCAATGGATTCTTCTTCTCTGAAAGTGCTTGCTGGTGATCGTATAAGCCCAACCATGGCTTTGAAAAGATGTATTGATGAAGAGATCACCAAGTTAACAACTGATGAGTCAAGTGCCATAGACGGTTGCCTCTTCGTTCCTCGTCACAGTAACAAACAAGAATACGTCTTGGGTCCCATCTTTCGAGAGACTCCTGCTCAACTTCCAACTTTATACCCTCGTTTGGAGGACCATTTTCTTCTCTACGAAGGAGGGCTCAACTGGGAAAATTGGAGGGTGACCCGACCTCATTGCTGTTGGCCGACATTGAGAGCTGAATGGGAAGAATGGTATGACAGAGTTGTACTGTCTTGAGAAGGCGACACGCAAGAGCTCTGCATTCTCGACGCCCTCTGTCTTTCCAAGTTTACCATTCTTGAAGACCCTTTCTTGATTCCCGCTGCTCTTTGTTTTTGGAATATGGCTTTCAATTTCTTCCAATTTCGGTGTGGTATGATGGCTCCCACCGTTCTTGATATTTGCCATCTTTTAGGGCTTTCACTCGGCTATCCAAACCTTCAGTTAAGTTCTCCATTCCACCCTTAAACTCCTCTTCTGTGATTTTGTAAAGGCGAAAAATAAAAGGGTAGGTCTTGTGAGAGATAGAGAACTTTTTCCTTTATTTTGTACTGGTTGTGCAAATTTCTATTTTGTACCTCATCTCAAAGGATTATGCCTGAGTTCGCCCCACTTGCGAAGGCACTTGTTTTGAAAAAACGTGTAGCCCTGGCTCCTTATCTCTTAGGCCATGTTTATGGAGTCTGTTCCTAATTTTGTGAGAAACCTCTTGATGTCAACCAAGGGGTTCCCCTTTGGGTGCTCTAACTCTGGCTCTTTGCTTACTTCACTGATCTGCATCCTAAATGTTTAAGATTCCTTGTTCAGGACCCTAGCACTTATGGGGAAAAACATGCCAGAGTTGTTTATCATGCTTCCTTTGCCTACTACTTCACATTCTTTTACCAACTTCCCATTTCTCCATCTGCTACATTCTTCTGCCCCTTTGATGCCAACAAAGGACACAGCAACCGAACATTTTTAGCTGATAAAGAGTGCTCTACCCCATCCCATAAAAGCATGTAGGCTTCTATTTTGCTACCGAGGGAGCTGTTCATTGGCACTTTAAACCCTCGAACTTATAAGTATATAGTTGAGGTGTTCTCAATTTTCCAGGAAATTTGGGTTAACTCAGGGGATTCCCATTCCACTCTACAGTCTCTCAAATGTCCATCTTCTGACGAGAGACACGAGAATACCCAAATCAAAACTGGAAGAAGCAACATTCAAACTGTTAAAAGAATCGAGCGAGTTCAAATTTGTCCCCTACCTTCCTTTTGGCCTGGCTCTGAAAAGATTTCAAAACTGGTGGACAGCCAACATGGAAGTACGCCTATCAGTGCACCCTCACAATTTACTGATAGGGTTAGGAGTGCCTTCTAAGGTTAAATCACCAACAGCTGAGAAAATGCCTTCTCTTTCCACAGTTGCTCAAACTGTTCCTCTAGTCTCACCCCTTCCAGCTAGAGTCACTAGAGCTGCTTCAAAAAAGGGTAAGTATTTCTAGGTTCCTTTTCTTTTCAACTCTTTTGTTTGTTTTCTTTATACTCACACACTTTGATGCAAGGTCTCCACAAGAAAAATCTCCTAAAAGGGCTGAAACTCTAGCTGCTCTCAAGGACAAACAACAGTAGAAAAAGAAAAGAAAGCTAGTACTTACTCCTGAAGAATCTGAATCCTAAACCGAAGAGAGGGAGATTGAGAAAGAACAGGAGGTACCATTGTAGAGGAAAAAGACAAAACAGATGATTGTCTCTTCTGCTGATATAGTCGAAGACCCTACTCATGGGACAACTACCAAGGCAGCAGAAAAGGAACTTACTTATGAGGAATCTGAATCCCAGATCGAAGAGAGAGAAATTGAGAAGGAACAGGCAAGACCAATACAGAGAAAAAAGAGAAAGCAGATGACTGTCTCTGCTTCTGATTTGGTCGAAGACCCTATTCATGATGCAGCTACCAAGGCAATAGAACAGGCACATTCTAAGGCCATAGTTGTCTTTGAGAGAGCTGAGAAGAGACGGCAGCAGCAATTCTTAAGAGATGAAGTTGCTGCTGCTGATGCAATTCAAAGGGAAGCTGCAATAAAGTAACATATTGCTGAGCATTATTCTCTTCGTAGTTCTCCCCTCACTGTCAACATTTCTGAAACAAGTAATTTCTTTTATGCTTCTGCTATTTTTCCTTGTCAAATTTTGGTATTGAAACTTGACATTACTTTACATTTCTTCTTTTTGCAGCAACAACTACTGAGCCTATTCTTCCAATGAGGACTCCCTCCGTTTCAGTTGAAGTTGATCAGCTGCAGAATGTGAGGACTATTCAAATCATCCTTCCACTTTCCAAGCCTGCATTTGCTGCACCCTCCTTGAGACCAAGCATTCCTAAATTCCTTTCTTTTGGTTTGACTCTATATCTTCCCCATCTGACCTTTGACCCACCTCAATTCGGTTCTCTTTCGAACCTTGCTCTTCCTCCTTCTTCCAAGGAAATTCCAACTGTTACTCCATCTCTGATGGCAGTTGATTCTTCTATAAGGGGTACTGGTAGCTCTCCAACCTATGGTTTATTACCTCTGCCTTGTTCCAGCCCCTCTTCCCTTGACTTATTGGTGGTTAGGACCACAGAGACTGCTGAAGATGCTCCACCTATTTCTCCTATCCTTATGCAGTCCTCTGTGCCCTCCACTACAGCTCTCTCTGCGCCCCTCATGTCTACGGATGTAACGCCCTCAAAATAATAACATTAAACCCATCACTTTAGACATACATTTATATAAGAGACAAATATCATTCTATTCCACAGAGTAATTCTTTACAAGAAACATTACATGTTAACAACAGAATCAAATGCCCTATGGGCTTCTGACTTTCCAAGCTTACACTTGGTTACAAAGAGGAGAGTACTAACTCAAATACACATTAAGCCCTTGGCTTGAAATTACATGTAATACAACAAAAGATAACCAAAACCACAAACGTCTGCCTCTAGCCTCCCAAGCGATGTCCTTGGTGGTGGGATGCTTCATGTACCTGAAAATTGTGTCCCATATAGGGTGAGCCACAGCCCAGTAGAAATACATTAAACCAACTATGAACAATGACTAAAAGATTAGCAGTTAATAGATGGTCAACACTTATACATTCATTTACATCTTATTACAATTCAATGACAATCAAGTCTATGTTACAATTCACTTTCCATTTCTTATTCAACATTGAGTTTGAAAACAAGGCTCAGTACTCTGGCCAAAACCCTTGATGAGATCATAGTTCATCACTAGAACACTTTCGAAATCCAAAGTGGATACACATTTTGGTGTTGTATCAATAACACATAAACCACTTCCATACTTCATAAATGATATACATTTTAGTGCTATATCAAATCAAACAAACATCTCAATAGATAAGCATATGAGCTATATCACTACTACCACAGATAAGCATATGAGGTATATCAACACTTCAATAGATAAGCATATGAGCTATATCATCACACCAATGGAAGAGCATATGAGCTGCATCCCTGGGTACATCCCCCATCTTCCCATAACCATTAAGGTTTAGAGGTACATCCCCATCTTCCCTAAGCCGTGGGTACATCCCCATCTCCTCCCATACACAAGCAATGCATATAAACACGGAATCATATCGTAATCAATCAATACATAAAATTAATGTATTCTATCAGCGTCTACACATAATGCATATAAACACATTGGTTATATGCATAATCCATCAATACATAAAGTTAATGTATTCTATCAACCGTCATACTCTATGACACATCCAATTGATTAGTTTTAGTTTGCCTAATCATCATGCATTGTCTACAACAATCAAAACTACCCTCCACATAGCCCAAGCAATTATTTCTAAACAGGAAATAAATGCACAAACGGATAATATATCAACATTTCACCTAGGTGAGCAATAAATGATTCAACTACACCCTTTAGTGCCATACATTCCCAATTTTAACATTCTCAATTCAATTCCTCATTCTCTTTAATTAATTATATACATTAATTAATTTAAACCAATTAGGACAAATAGCCATAATTCACAAATCAACCCTAAGGTCCATTTCCATCAATGTCCCAACATTAATCTCATTTCTCTATGCCTAACTTACATGTAGGTTTATATAATTAAAACCCCATCTTTCATAAAATTACACAAAAGACCCAAACTTTCTCAAAATAACTTGACAACCCCAACATATCAAAATGCTAAAATTCAAAGACAAAGTTCATAAGATGGAGTAGGTTATCCCTACCTCAAAGGTTGAGCTCCAATGGAGATGAAGACCAAAACCAAAATGCTACAAATTTTGAAATTTTGAGATTAAAAAGTAGCCCTCGACGAGCAACACAACTTTTGTAAAGGCCAAAAGTGAGCACACATCTCCTACTAGATCAAATCAAAGAGAGAAGGTCCAGTTTTAGAGTGAGAAGCGCTGAAAATGGCGTTTTGGAAAAGTAAGAGAGAGAAAAGATCTTGAAAAAGTGATAAAAAAGTCGGATCTCGCTTTTAAATAAGAGTCGCCCGCTTCGGCGTGGAAACTCTGCTCGGCGGCCAAACTCCGCTCGGCGGCGGATGCACACTCTCGAGAATCTCGACATACGAGTCCGCTCGGCGCCCAACTCCCGCTCAGCGTCACTCACCTCCCGCTCGGCGGCCAATCCGCTTCGGCGTCCAACACTACGGGAAAATCTTGGATGGGTGTATTCCGCTCGGCGCCAAAACCCGCTTCGGCGGACAAGCAACAACAAGGTCCCCGCTCGAGCGTCAAAAGATCCGCTCGAGCGGACAGGCCAAAAATCTGGGCAACTAGTTTTGATTCCTAAGCTCAACCAACCTGTAACAAACCTGCCCAACGCATCCTATAATTCAAATACAAAGTATGAAAGGATGTAAACTAGAAATGAACAACTGCTAACATCTACGGAACCAAGTCCGAATCACTGTACAACAAGGGTTAAAACCCGGGATCGCTATAACGGATGAGGTAGATATCTTCGAAGCAAGACTAGCCAGTCTATTCGACATACCCTCTACCTCTCCAATAGCCAATGATGAAGCTGAGCCATTAGTCTTGGCTAACTCCTTGCTAGAAATTCTTGAAAGCTCCTCTTCCTCTAGTAGCAAGCCTTCTGAACCCCTAATGGACTTAGACACCTGCCTGGAATTATTAATCTCTTTTTCGAGGATCCCTTTTGAGGCTTTACAAAGGCCTATAATAAGAAATGGGTTCCTTCAGTGCTGCAAAGTTGCTGAGCAGTCCGGCATGAATGTCTTGAATCATCTATCTCAGGCAGCAGTACCATCGACTTCTACATCAACATTTGTCATGCTGCCAAGGCTGCAAAGGAGAAATTAGTGAGAGACTAGAGCTTTGTTTCCACAGTACATGCTGAAGTCTCAGGGCTAAAGGAACAACATTCCTCTGTCTTCCATTTTCGAACTCAACTACTGGAGAGGAAAACTCAACTTGAGGAGGAGCTATCTGCAGTGACCTAGGCCTTAATCCGAACTGACACCAAACTGCAAATCACCAACCAAGGATTGGCCGATCGAAAGGAAGCAATGATTGCAGCCATTTAGTTGTTTTCATCATTTAACAATAGGCAATTTGTTGTAAAAGAACAAATAAGACATTGTAATGATTTTTGGGCCAATTTATGGAAAAATGTACTCAACTCTTTATGAAAACAAATTATGATTTATCATTTGAGTACTCTTGTGTTCTTTTGCTTGACATTTATTCTATTCCTTGTGTTTCCCAAATAGTTAGAAAATAAGGTTTCAAATATCTGCCATTAATCTTTTTGGGATGTATATATCCATTCAAATTTCTCAAATGGTATGCTCCGAAAGGTAAGACTCTATGAATTTGATATGGTCCTTCCCAGTTAGGTGACCATTTACCAAACTTATGGCTTTTAATTCCTATTGGGAGTATTGTCTTCCATGCCAAATCACCTTCATCGAAGCCAATGTGTTTGACTTTCTTATTGTAATTTTTGGCTGCTTTCTTCTTTTGAAAGGAAATGCTATTTAAGGCCAGAATTCTAGCTTCATCTATTCCTTCTAATTCTAAGCACATACTCTGATGGTATTACTCAGGATCTAGCTGGTCTTGGCATCTTACCCTCAAAGACTTAACATTAATTTCCACAGGCAACACCGCATCATGCCCATACACCAAGGCATAAGGAGTAACTCCTATGCTTGACCTTGGGAAAGTTCTATAAGCCCACAATACATCCAACAATAAGTTATGCCAATCCCTAGGATTGTCTTCCACAACCTTTTGTATTCCTTTCTTCAAGGATTTATTGGATGATTGACTTGCGCGTTGCATGCATAATATGGGGTGGAATTAATAAGGCTAATTCAAACTCGCCACAAAAGACTTTACCATTTTCCCATCAAACACGGTTCCATTATCATGATTATAGTCTGTGGGATACCAAATCTGTGGATTAAATCCTTAATGAATCCAATAACCTCAGTTTGGTCTACAGCCTTGTATGGCTTAGCTTCGACCCATTTAGTGAAGTAATTAGTGGCCACTAAGATGAAACAATGATGCTTCGAAGAAGGTGGGTGTATTTTCCCCATCATATCCATGGCCCATCCTCTAAATGGTCAAGGCTTCACTACTGCATACAGGTCAGTTATGGGCACATGCCTGATCGTGCCATGCTTTTGACATGCCTGGCAACCCCTTGCATATTCTATGCAGTCTTTAAGAATAGTTGGCCAATAGTAGGAATGCCTTCGAAGCAACCACCTCATCTTCACACTAGGCTGATGAGCACCACAGATGCCTTCATGAACCTCAGCCATAGCTGTCAGTGCTTCTTTTGGGCCTAAACATTCCAGCAATAAACCATCTCCCCCCCTTTTGTAGAGAGCATTGCCGTATATGATGTATTGCATGGATTGCAATTTAATTTTTCTGCTGGCCTTCGAGAATTGGTCAGCCAAGTATTGCATTATTGGATGCCTCCAATCTTGCTCCTGCAAGTCATTATGATTGACTTCTAGGACCACATTCCTTTTATTCAATGGTGGTATTAATTTCTGATATGTTGTTTGGCTTATGTCCCTTTGAGCATTTTCCCTTCTCTTGAAATTCGAAGCTTTCTGAGCCACATCATTAGCTCTATTATTCAAGGACCTTGGGACATGAGTTACATTTGCTATTTGAAATTGAGAAAGCAGATGTAATGCAACAACATAGTATGTCAGCATGCTTATACTTTGACATTTGAAAATCCCTTTCACTTGGTTAATCACCAATTGAGAATCTCCAAATATATCAACTGCATGAACTTGCAATCCAATAAGAATTTCCAGCCCCACTATTAAGGCTTCATATTCAGCTTGGTTATTAAAACAAGTAACTTCATCCACTCTGAAACCATGTATGGTTTCTACCCCTTGTGGTGACTTAATCACTATACCAATTCTAGTTAGGCCATTGGCTTTCGATCCATCGAACCACATTTGCCATGGCTTAACACTAGCCATGCCAAGTTCCATTATCTCTTGGCTTTTTGTTTGAGATGGATGGTCTGCCAAAAAATTGTCTAAAACTTGTCTTTTCACTGCCTTTTAGGGAACATATTCTAAATGAAATTCTGATAAAGCTAATATCCATTTGCCAATTCTTCCCCTCAACATAGGTCTAGATAACATATACTTAACCAAATCTGTGGTTGTAATTACCAAGACAGTTGTAGGCAAAAGATAGTATATTAATTTCATTGCAGCAAAATACAATGCAAAACCTGACTTTCTCTGGTGATTATTTACATTCACAAGAATTTAAAAACCTACTAAAGTAATAAACAGCTTGCTACTTGCCTTCTTCATTGTCTTGGGCTAAGAAAGCTCCCAATGAATCTTCAGCTGCAGCTATGTACAACTTCAAGGGTTTATCACCCTTTGGTGGCATCAGCACTAGAGGGTTGGCCAAGTAGGCTTTGATACCTTCGAAAGCAATTTGATGCTCTGCTGTCCACATAAATTCCTCTTCATCGTTTAGCCTTAATAAGGAAGAAAATACTTTAGTTTTCCCTGCAATGTTAGAAATGAATATTCGAAGAAAATTAACCTATCCAAGGAACTTTTGTAATTCTTTCTTACTTGATGGAGCTCTGGCTTCAATGATGGCTTTGGCTTTATTCTAGTCAATCTATATTCCTCTCTTGTGTACTACATAGCCCAAGAAGTTTCCAGATGATACGCCAAAAGCACACTTAAGAGGATTGAGTTTCAACTTGAATTTTCTCATTCTTTCAAAGCCTGTCTCTAAGTGAAACAGATACTCCTCCATGGATTGAGATTTAACTACAATGTCATCAATATAACACTCTAAATACCCTCCAATGAGGTCATGAAAGATAGTGTTCATAGCTTTCTGATATATAGCCCCAGCATTCTTCAGGCCAAATGGCATTTTAACCCATTCGAAGGTCCCAATATTCCCAGGACATCTGAATGTTGTCTTGTGAACATCCTCCTCTGCAATGCAGATTTGGTTATAACCAGAGTGCCCATCCATCATTGATAAAATCTGATGCCTATTTGTTGTCTACCAACAAGTCTACTATAGGCATAAGATATTCATTTTTCGGAGTTGCTAGATTTAAGTTTCTGAAATCAATGCATACCCTCATTTATCATTCTTCTTAACTAAAGGCACAATATTGGATAGCTATTCAACATACACGTCACGATAAACTTGCCTTGAGTAGTCTAAGAATTTCTTCCTTAACTACGAATCATACGGACTCATTCTTCTTGGCTTTTGCTTGTATGGCTTGAAATTAGGCCTCGTAGGGAGCCTATGTTCCACTAATGACCTATCCAATCCTGGTAGTTTATTATAAGACCATGCAAAACAATCTTTATATTTCTTCAGAACAACCAACAACCGGTCCCTGTCCAGAGCATTCAAACAAGCACCTATATAGGTGAAACATTGTATAGAACCTTCCCTAAATTTACTTCTTCTAAGAGGTCTTGTGTGCGAGAACTTCTTGAAGCTTCTTCTTTGATCCCTACGCCTTTGAAGCAATCTTCTTGCTTTGTTGCTCCCAGATTCTTTAATTCAACATCTTTACCTCCTCCTCATAGACAAAGTCATCCATAAGGCTTTTTCCTCCGTATCTCTGGACTTTTGTTTCAATGTCCAATGCCTGATGTTGTCAAGGACCAAAACTACGGCTTTTGTTGTTTACGCTTGACCAATTATCATGGCTTCTTTCTCTTGCTCTTGTACTCTCTAGACTATTGATTTTACATCCAATATTGAGAACTTAATTAGAGCCAAAGACTTGGTTTCTTGGACATCATTTCTTTGCCTACAACCAGGCATCATTGTCATCCTTAACGACAACCTCTTCATCAGCACTCTCTTAGACTAAGTGCTTCAGGTGTGTCACTTCCTCATCAGCCATCACTTCGGCTGGGCCATCAGGTTTCCTCAGTATACTGAGTGGTGTCACTCCCTCAATATACAATTTGGCCTCTACGAAGTCTGCACAGGCTATGAAGGGTTAAGGATCTACATCAATTTCCTCTGTCTCCCCATTGCCCAAGGCCATCATTATTTTCTGATGCAAAGAGGAAGGCACATACTTGTTAGTGTGAATCCAATCTCTACCAAGTAAAGCATCATACTTAGCATTACTGTCGATGACAAAGAATGCTATCATGCAGTCCCTAGTCCCCACACTCAGGTTGATAGGCAGAATTCCCTAAGCCATCTGTTTGTCTCCGGCGAAACCAGCAATGGTTGTGCTGGTTGGGATTAACCTGGGGTTCCTTTTCCCTAGTTTCTTTAAGGAAGATTTCGGTAGTAAGTTCACCGCCCCATTATCTATCAAGACTTCGGTTCAATTGTATCCCATCGAAAAAGGCCTTAATATACAGAGGCTTGACATGCTGTGTCATAGAGTTCGAGGGATATTCAAAAGGATATGAGAGGTTAATGCTTACCTCTTCTTCACTCTCATATTCAGTTTCCATTGGTGTAGCCATTTCGGAATCATCTTGCACCATACTCACTTGTGAGTCTTCACTAGAGACTGGAATTGGGCCCATCTCTTGCCTCTCTTGGTTCTCATCTCCAACTTGGAATTCATGCGGTAGTATGTGTACCATATTCACTAATACTGAGCCAAATTGGATGACTGACTATGCATGTTTCTCCTCTTGGCCACTTTGTTCAGTCACTTTAGAAGCATCCTCCATACTACATTCTGGCACTTCCTTACTAACATGCTCTTTCACATGGTCTTTTCTGATTGGTTTCTCAACCAAAAATGTTTGTTCAGCCATGAAGGCTTCGAACATTTCTTCATCAGGCATTTCTTTCTTTTGGCCTAAGCTAACTTCTTTCTCCGCCTCGCTGTCACTCTCCATCAACGCCTTCTCCAATCTTGCTGAACTGGACTTCTCTTTGGCTTTTAGTTCAGAGTGAACTTTGGCCAACTGTTCCCTGCTGTAACCCATCTTGCCTTGTGGAGTTAGTTTTGGAGTATGGTCTGACTTTGGATTCTTCTTTCCTTCTGTCTAAACCAATGAAGAACTCTCTCCACTCTCTTTCAAGTCTTGTTAGTACTGAGTGTACCTGCGCTGAATTTTCCTCCTTTGTGATTTAGAAATTACAGGCACCATATCAGGTTCCTTTGTTTTTGGGTGTTTAAGCAAAACCCAATTGTTTGGAGCCACCAAAAGAGGCTTGACCATCCTGCCTTGGTTTCCAATTACATCTCTTTGGGTAAACACTTCCCTAGGCTTGTTCTGCATCACAAACCAATCTGGGACCCCAGGTACCCACGAACTTACTGACCCGGCTGTCGAACTACTTCTTTCTTCCTTCAAAGTCACATTCGAAGCTGGCTGTGAAGGCCACTATTTGGTCCTGACTTCACGCTTTGGGCCTAACTCAGGCCTTTGATGAAGGTGTCCACTTCCTGTCCTACGTGAGGCTGGTCTAGGGGGCCAATCTCTGGCTTTGATCCCATGAACTAAACCTCTCTCCAGTCTCCTCTGAGAATGACTGCTCTCCATTCTGTAATATTTAGGTGGCCTGGACTCATATAAAGGCCTCTTGCCTTTGAAATGCATTCTATCAGCTGTTGGTTCAATCGTCAATGGTTGCTGCCTAACACCAGATGGATATGGCCTTTTATTGTAAGCATTGGTTGGTTTAGGACGTCTTTGCACATCCCTGTAATATTGCTTCCCATCAATTGAAAGCCTTTTCAACCATTTGTAGCTCAGTCTGCACCTGGGACACATCCTCTGCATTACAGCTGATTCTAAGGAGTCGTTATCTAGTGCTTCTTCATCAGAGTCTTCCCTCTGGTGTGAGAAATCTTGTCCAATAGCTGGCGGATTTCCAGTGTCTTTCTTGATAGTTGTCTGGTTGGCGACATGCATCTACACGTTGACTTCTTCTAATTCTTTCAATGACAAGCTCTAAAAGTCTGGCACAATGACATTAGCTGCCACCTCTTCAATTTCTGGAAATGGATTACTGTCGATCCCCATAGCCTTTTCTGTTTTGGCTAGGAATTTCAAACTTCATTTCCAAATTTGTTCTTGGATCCTATCTCGAAAAACAATACAGTTCTTAGTCGAGTGAGACCAAGAATTATGCCATTTACAATATACTTTTCCTTTAAGTTCATCAGGAGATGGAATTTTGACCCCTTTTGGTAACTTAAGGAAGTTGGCCGCAAGCAAATGATCAAAAATATCATCTACCTTAGTTAAATCAAAAAAGTATTTCCTGTGAAGGTCTTTCTTTTTAAATTGCTAGTCAATTATTGTATCCTTATGAATTAATGCTTCACAGGTCACAGGTTCTTTCCCCACAATCTCTGCTGCATCGATCTCATAATTAGGATCTCTATAATATGTTTTATACGATGCATTATTTCGGTCTTGTTCCTCCTCTAGTAATGCTTCGTACCTAGATACCTTATAAGTGAGTTCCACTAAATCTCTGAACTCAGTCGAGCCAAACTTCTTTCGAAGCCTAAACTCTAAACCATTTTGAGCCAATCTCATGAATTCTAGCTTTGGTAAGATGACTCTGCATTTATTTCGAGCCCTTTTAAATTTGGCAATAAACTGAGTAGCCTTCTCATCAGGCCTTTAACTCAATCTTGCCAAGTCTGCCATGGAAACCTCTGGCTCTGATTGGAAGAATTGGGCATGAAATGCCTCTTCCATCTGTTGCCAAATCTGGATAGAGCCAGGTGTAAGGTTAATATACCATACAAATGCTCCCCCAGTTAGGGAATTTGGGAATAACCTTAACTTCATATAGTCATTATTGGTAAATTCGTCGCATTGAGCAACAAACCTAGCAATATGCTCTACTGTTGATTGATTTCCATTCCCATAAAAAAGGGCAAAATCTGGTATCCTGAAACCTCTTAGGTATTTATGTACCCTGACTACCCATTCTAGATATGGTTTCCTGTACATAGGAGTCTAGACCCCCCGAGCCATCGGTCCACACATCTCTCTAACAATATCTGCAATTTGGTCCCTAGGGACCATATTTTGTGCCTGCTGAACCACTGCTAGAGAGGCAAACATAGGATTTGGTGGGCAAACTTGTGTCTGTAGTCCTCTTGGTCCATAAGGTGGTATATTTGTGACTGGTTGTCTCTGTGGTACAGGTTGCTGTTGGGGGTGTGGGTAACCCCTTTGAGTCTATCCTACGAAAGGACTTGCGAAAGGTGCTGGAATTGGTGTTGTGTCTCTTCTATTTGTAGGAAAACCTTCCAACCCCCTGGGTATAAATTCGAATAAGGGATTAGTGAACCCCCTTGTGCCAGGTATGGCTTCGAACATGGGATTTGGAATCATTCTTATGCTATTTTCTTATACTGGGCCAGATCCACCAAATTGCATGGCTTCACTGTTAAGTACTGAGGCATTCTGACCTACTATAGGCCTTGGAATAGGTTCGTACCAAGATTGAGGTGATGGTCTTTCATAGTTCTGATTACTAGTTTGACCATTAGAATGTCCATTAACTTGCATAGGCTGTTTATCTCTAGCCAATCTTTGCTGAGGGACATTCGAAACTTCCTCCATGTGTCTTACGTTTGTTGGTTGGTGGCTATTCATTCGATCCAAAAAGGACGTTGCCCACCTTTCCATTGTGTTCATTAATTGCTGTCCCATAACATCTACTAGGCCACCCCATGGATTTATTGGCTGAGTAGATGGAACAGTGGATAGTCCAAATCCTTGGTCTCGTCCAATATTATGAACGTGTGGTACTTGTTTTGAAGTGCTAGTTTGTTCGACCATAGGTTCTGATAAAATGGGAGTTTCCACAGAATGTGTTATCACATTATCCTCCAGATTAGGTATCTCTACCTCTCCTTCCACGCCTTCTTCTAAGCGTTCATTTTCTCCTTGTCTCCTACGTCTAGCCATTTCAATTGGTCCCACTGGGCGTGCCAAAAATATATGTTGGCTTTTTTGGCTTTCGAAGGTTATTATTGTAATTGCGAGCGTGCGGAGATCAATCGATCCTTCTGAGAATTAATTGCCAACCAATTATCAAACGATTGTGTTTTAGTTCTTTCAGCCTCAATGAAGAGGACTTTTACTGGTGGCTTGATTTAGGAGAATTTAAGCAATATAATAATTAAATGAAGAACAGTTTAAGTATCTCATAAAAATGAAAAACTTACAATGATCCAAACTCAGCCTCGTAGAGATTTACAGCAACAATCTACTTGAAACTACTCCTATGAACGAAGTGCAGTGCAGGAATTTAAAGTACAGGAATATAAAGAATAGGAATGTAAAGAACAAAAAATGTAAAACTGGAAAGAAAATAAGTAAAGTAGAATAAGACTAGTTTTTTGGATCTGAGTCTGGAGGCTTTTTCTAGGGCCTTCTCTACTATTTATACTGCTCAAGGATGACCATCAAACTGCATTTCTAACCGTCGAACTACTCCTCCATGATCGATGATCATGTTGCCTCAAGATTGGCTCAATTATGCCATTACTTGCAGTTAGGCTTCCCTCATAAATTTGAATTTAAATGTAAGTAACCTTTGAAGCCACATCGCCTCGCATCTCTTTGTTAATCCACTGCTATTCAGATCCCGTAATAACCAATACTAACTGCCACGTGTACGATCGGGATCGAAGACTTGAATAGTCTTCCTATATTATCCTCATTTTGCCACGCGTCGAATTGTAATTGGCTTGTACAAAATATGTAGCCAACAAATGTATTCATATCATTATGGAATTGTTAAAGTATATTCAAGCATATACAAAAGAGAACTGAATTTTAATATTAAAGAAATATCATTATGGAATTGTTAAAGTATGTTCATATTAAAGCATTCTCTAGACATATCTAATTTAATATTTTAATGGTACGTTGACTCAAGAGAATATTGACTCGAGTTGAAGACATAAACATAAACTGATATGGAATTGTTAAACTAAATATAAAATTGTTGATGGGTTTAATATTAAACTGTGCTGTCTAGAGAATACTGTGAAGTCTTCAAGCATTAAAATATTATTAATTTTAAAGCATTTAATATGGGCCCGGATTGGCACCATATAATAATGCATTAATCTGATGACTAATAAAAAACATAGAAGCACTGATGAAGGCTCCATTTGGATTATTTACATGTCTAACTTTTCTCTCAAACTTATCATATCTAATAAACATATTAAAATAAACATATTTGAGATACAGTATAGTTATTTATTTGTTGTTTGTGTTGTATACAACTTTGATGGGCTAAAGATATTTGAGTGACTTTTTAAAGATGACTTCACTATTTAATCATTCAAAATAGTTTGGCTGGTTCTATATTAAAATAAACATATTATCAATGATTTCTTAATGGTGGTTATCAAAATATAATTATCACTTGGCTGGTGCCAACAAGAGGGGTTTGCACCCTGTTTGCACCTTGTTTTATTTATAGGGCTGTTTGCACCCTATTTTATTTTGTTGCATAATCAAAAGCCCATTTTATTTTGCACCCTGTTTTTTGTGATAAAAATTCCTATAATCTATTAAATGCTGCTGTTGAGGATAAGCTTTAATAGCAAAAACAAAAATGTTGAACATTTTAAAATTTTTATCAAATGTTCAACAAAATAGATTGGGTTTCAACAAATGTTAAAATTTTGTATTGTGTTTTTTTTCTTTAATAATCAATTGGGTTTCAACACCCACTTCTCTATCTCTCGGGTTAAGGAAAAATGGATTTCAAATTAAGAATCATTTTTATTTCATCTTAGTTAAATGGGTTAAGACTCTCTACAATTATCAATAGTCATATTTTTACTCACCAAATATGGGTTGAAAAAATGCTGGTTTGTCAGAATTTTTAAAATTTTATCAAATCTCTCAAATGTCTCAAAATACAAAATAAAATTATGTATTGTGTTTTTTTTCTTTAATAATCAATTGAGTTTCAACACCCACTTCTCTCTCTCTCTCTCTCTATCAAATGGGGGTTAGGGAAAAGTGGATTTCATGTTAAGAATTATTTTTATTTCATCTTATGGGTTGAGACTCTCTTTAAAAAAAAATGTGAAGCAAAAATCTCATTGAACCCTACCAATGACAATTATATTCGGACCACACTAAAATTGAAACATTAAAGGATGTCTTTCTATTTCTGTAAATATTGAAATGGGTTAAAAATATGATGGATTTTGATTTTGTTGCATTATAGGGCTGTTTGCACCAAGTTTTATTTTGTTGCATAATCCAAAGCCCATTTTATTTTGCATCCTATTTTTGGTGATAATAATTCCTATAATCTATTAAATGCTGCTGTTGAGGATGAGCTTTAATAGCAAAAACAAAAATGTTGAACATTTTACAATTTTTATCAAATGTCTCAAAATACAAAATGAAATTCTGTATTGTGTTTTTTTGTTTAATAATCAATTGGGTTTCAACATCCACTTCTTTCTCTCTATCAAATGGGGGTTAAGGAAAAATGGATTTCAAATTAAGAATCATTTTTATTTCATCTTAGTTAAATGGGTTGAGACTTTATTTAATTATCAATAGTCATATTTTTACTCACCAAATATGGGTTGACAAAATGACAGTTTATCAGAATTTTAAAATTTTTATCAATTGTCTTAAATGTCTCAAAATACAAAATGAAATTATGTATTGTGTTTTTTTCTTTAATAATCAATTGGGTTTCAACACCCACTTCTCTCTCTCTCTCTCTCAAATGGGGGTTAAGGAAAAATGGATTTCATGTCAAGAATCATTTTTATTTCATCTTAGTTAAATGGGTTGAGACTCTCTTTAATTATCAATGGTCATATTTTTACTCACCAAATAAGGTATTGTGTCGTGTAACTCATTGGAGTAAATAAGCTACTATGTAGTATAATTTTTATGAGAGTATTGAAAAAGGCATTTGTAATTGTATAGATAAGGCAAAAGATATTTGTACTTATCGATTCTGATGTGGTGAGACTTTTTATAAATTTTTATTGTAGTCTTTTACTCTTCTTTTTTTTTTCCACATTTTAAAATGCAAAATTAGTAATTAAATTTCTATATCGAAGTTTTGTTAAAATTTTATTTTGCCTTAGTAGTATAATTTATATATTTTTATAATTTATTTATTTACTCTTTTTTTTTGTGGTATATATTAGTTGTTAGTACAAAAAGTGTGCAATACAATCCATAAGAATTTAACTGTTGTAAATGGAAAATTACTATATAGAATCAACCACAAAATCATTTATTGTGATAGTTCTACATTTTGGCCAATAGAGAAAAATGATAAAGATTTCTATGACAATATTTAATTTTTCTTCTATCCTTTTTAATGTATATTAAAGACATTAAAAAATTATAATTTATCTTCTATCCTGTAGTAGTTCAATTTCCCTATCTGTGATATTCATGCAATGATGAACTTCTTAAAATAGGTTGTTAACTAAAATATGTTATGAGGTTGCTAATTTTGTGTCGATTAATTTTTCTTTATAGCAATTATTAAACCTCATTCTGCCTTCTTACAGTTATATTTCATGTCAACAATTATTTTTATTTCATCTTAATCAAATGGGTTGAGATTCTCATTAATCATCAATGGTCATATTCTTATTCGTCAAACATGAAAATAGATTCGTGTACATTTTTAGTGTTGAGGAATACTTTTACTAATTGTGTTTTTCTTTTTATCCTTCTGTCTCAGATTTTTTTAATTTTGCTTCTCAAGCAGACACTCAGGTTAGGAAGTCTCTCCTTTACAATTCTTTATTAGTTCCTCACTTTCTTGAATTGCCGTGGGTTAATGAATGTTCTGGATTAATAAATGAACTCTCTCAGATTTCTTTAATACTTTGGAATTTTCATGTCTGGTCTTGAAATTTTCAATAATTAGATTAAACATTAAGCTTTTAAAGTTTGGTTTAGAAATAAGTCTAATATAGTGTGTACTAGGGTATGCCCATGCCTGGAGTCACGATGAAATAATGTTTGGTTTAGAAAGAAGTCTAATATAGTGTGTATAGTTATGTATCGTAGTATATAACTGTTAAATTTCTAAAAAATACTTATGTTTTTTTTTTTTAATAGTTGGAATGTATGATGAATTATGTGAATGCTTATGATGAATTATGTGAATGCTTAAGTCTAATATAGTGTATATAGTTGGAATGTATGATGAATTATAATGATATACAAGTTCATTTTTTATACCCACTTTATAGACCCAGTGATGTGTCAAAAAGATGATTGATTGGTTCTTGACATATCACTGGACCTATAAAGTAGGTCTAACTTTTGGGCCTGAATAACTATTATTTATTTATTTTTTTTTTACAAAGATTTTGTTACAATTTAATTTTGTAATATGATAGGTCTTTTTTTTTTTCCCCCCATCTCTCTTAGGTTGTATTTGGATTTAGGATTTGAAGGGAATTTGTTGATTGAAAGGAAAAGGAAACATTAGAAAGTTAACCCTTTTTATTTGATGACCCTTTTTTTTTTTTTTTGCTTTTAGTGAACTGTTTTTAATTTGGTTTTTTTAATTGAACTGCTATTTTAACATGTTTACGCTTCTCTCTCTCTAAAAATTTAGCTTTTTAAATATTAATTTTGGAATTTTTTTTTTTAAAAAAAGACTTTTTAAAGTAGGTAATTCTGTGTCAATTAATTGTTTTTTATGGTAATTATTAAACCTCATTCTGCCTTCTTACAGTTATATTTCATGTCAACAATCATTTTTATTTCATCTTAATCAAATGGGTTGAGGTTTTCATTAATCATTAATGGTCATATTCTTATTCGTCAAATATGAAAATATATTCGTGTACATTTTTAGTGTTGAGGAGTGCTCTTACTAATTGTGTTTTTCTTTTTATCATACATCTCGATTCCTTTGATTTTGCTTCTCAAGCAAATACTCAGAGAAGTCTCTCCCTTGCAATTCTTTATTAGTTCCTCGCTTTCTTTTTCGAATTGCAGTGGGTTAATGAATGTTCTGGATTAATGAATGAACTCTCTTAGATTTCTTTAATGCCCTGGAATTTTCATGTTTGGTCTTCGAATTTTTAATAATTAGATTACACATTAAGTTTTTAATGTTTGGTTTAGAAATAAGTCTAATATAGTGTGTATAGTTATGTATCATGGTATATAGCTGTTCAATTTCTAGAGAATACTTTTTTTTTTTTGGAATGTATGATGAATTATGTGAATACTTATGTCTTCTTTTTTTTTAAAATAATAATATACAAGTTCATTTTTTATATCCATTTTATAGACCCAATGATGTGTTAAGATGATTGGTTGATAATTAGATAATATTTAATTATCAACGGTCGCTTCTTAACATATCACTGGACCTATAAAATAAGTCTAACTTTTGGGCCTGAATAACTACTCTCTTTTCTTTTTTCTTAATTTTTACAAAGATTTTGTTATAGTTTAATTTTGTAATATGATAGGGCTTTTTTTCCCATCTCTCTTAGGCTGTATTTGGATGTAAGACTTGAAGGGAATTTGTTGATTGAAAGGAAAAGGGAACATTAAAAAGTTAACCCTTTTTATTTGATGGTATTATTTTTTTTTGCTTTTAGTGAATTGTTTTTAATTTGGTTTTTTATTGAACTGATATTTTAAAATGTTTAGGCTTCTCTCTCTTTAAAAAGAGTCCAGTTTATTTAGCTTTTTCAATTTTACTTATAGACTTTTTCAAACAAAAGAAAGACTTTTTAGATGTTTATCAGGACTTTTGAAAAAACTTAAACTTATTTTAAAAATTTGTTTTAATAATTTTTATGAGAGTATTACTCCTTAGAGTAAATAAGCTACTGTGTAGTATACTTTTTTGAAAAAGGCTTTAGTAATTATCTGAGATAATACAAAAGGTATTTGTAATTTTCGATTCTGATGTGGTGAGGCCTGTTATAAATTTTTATTGTAGTTTTTTACTTATTTTGTTTTCACATTTTAAAATGCAAATTTAGTAATTAAATTTCTATAATTAAGTTTTGCTAAAATTTTATTCATTAGTATAATTTATATTGTTTTTATAATTTACTTAGTTGTTAGTAGGAAAAAAGGCAATACAATCCATAAGAATTAACCTTTGTCAGTGCAAAGTTACTATATAGAATCAACCATAAAATTATGTATTGCAATAGTTCTACATTTTGGCCAATAGAGAAAAATTATGAAGATTTCTATGAGAGTATTTAATTTTTCTTCTATCCTTTTTAATGTATATTGAAGACATAAAAAAATTATAATTTTTCTTCTATCCTGTAGTAGTTCAATTTCTCCATCTGTGATATTCATGCACAAACGAACTTCTTAAACTAGATTGTTAACTAAAATATGTTAGGAGGTTATTAATTTTGTAGCGATTAATTTTTCTTTATGCCAATTATTAATCTCATTTTGCCTTCATACAGTTATCTTTGTCAAATTTACATAACCAGGCACTTTCAGGTTAAGACACTATTGACCTTCAACCGCTAATTATGGACAACATTACTATTTTTGGTCACGTAAGTTGTTTTTTTTTTTATTTATTTGAAAAAAAAAACATTTTTCTTATAAGCAAAAGTCAATTTTCTTTTCTTTTCATAATTTTTTATCTAATTCCTTATAGCAAAATGCTCTTTTCTTATAATTTATAGATGGATGGAGACCTACATCGAACTGTAATACTGACTCCTTTTACTCATTTTCTTACATGTATAATTTTTTTATTTTTTTTTACCTCTAATTCTTTTGTATTTTAGGTCCAATTTTTCAAAAAGAAATGTTAATGTTGTTATTCGTGATGAGCGTGACCTTAATGTCATCCGTGTTCGAGAGGTAGGCCCAATTTAATTATATAGATTTTTTTTATTCAAAACACCGTATACACCATATATTCTTATTTATATATTTTTTAAAAACTTTCTACATATATATATTTTCTTTATTCTTTAAAAATTTTCTTTATTTTTGTAGGCAAAAGAAAAGGAAATTGCCAAGGCATTGTTGAAGAAAAACAAAAGACCACCGTTTAGACAAGGGACAGGAAAATCGTGTTGAAGAATATGGTTCTTCAACATTTCCATTTAAAGTTCTTTTTTGAAATATTTATTTTGGACCATGAACCTTGATTATTTATTTATTTATTTTAAATGTAAAATTGACATACTACTTGCATAGTGACATATACTGTTCTTATAGTAAATAGTTTCATGTAAATTTGTGAAATGTTTTTTTTTTAAGCATGCTAAAATAGCATTTGTACAAAAACATTATATTTCTTTTAAATTATTATTATTCTTTTTTGGCTTTTTGCTATTGACATGAACATCTACAAGAGAAGAAAAAAGGAATGAGGGGAGGAGGGATATAGAATGAAAAAGTTTTCAATTTTTTTACAAAATATCAGAAGGAAAGGGAATTAAGATAAAGTAAATTAATAGAAATGAAAAATGAAGAGAAAAGTATAAAACAGTAGATGATAATATTCATATTTTAGGCATCGTATGAAATTAATCTTCATGTTTTAGGCACATAACAATAATGTTATATCGAAAGCTGCATTGGCTCAACGTGCATGGCGAGAACGCGAAAGAAATAATAAGGCAAGCTCTTCATATCCAATGGGACAACGTTCGCGACGTAAATGAGAGAGATCGAGAGAATTGATTCCACCAAGCACAACTAATACTTCACCGGCTCAGAAAGGAGTATTGTTTATGCATCTTACTTTGCCAAGCACATCTTTAGCTTCACAAGGAAATTGGTAAAACATTGTATTTAATTCTACAAATACATATTCTTATTGTTAAGATTTTATTTTATAAATTTTATTTTGTACACAACAAATATTTGCAGGCCTACTCATGCAAGCCCATTCCTCCATGAGACTAGGAATATCAGTGTTGTTATTCGTGATGAGTGCAATCTTAATATTATCCGCAATTCTAAGGTAAGTATAAATATCAAGTTCAACATATTCTTTTTTCATAATCTTAATAAATTCTATAAATACATGTTCTTTTTCGTATTCTGAATAAATTTTATTTATTTTTGGTAGGCAAAGGAAAAGGAAAAGGAAAAGGAAAAGGCCAAGGCAATGTCTAAAGGAAAAGAAAAGGCAACTTCTTTTGACTAAGGAAGGGAAAACGCATGTCCAATGGTATATATTCAACATCTTTAAAAAAATATTTATCGAGTAAAACAAAGCCAATCATATTGTTTAAGTGAACATTGATCATGTATATTTTTAAAAATGTAAACTGTGTTGTCAATTATTTTTGTGTGCTCTTTGTTTTCTGTACACTCAAACAAAGTATTTTTAGCTCTCTTTAACATTTCCTAAAAAATAATTGTAACCTTTATCAACTCCAAGAAAAACTTTATAACATCTAAGCAAAGGAACAGAGGAACATAGGCATAACAAATATTTTTAATTTTCTTAAAATCATCATGAGGCAAGAAGAAAGAGAAAACAATAATTAAAAAACAAATTGTTATATCACAAGGCATGAAGAGGGAAAATGAAGCAAAATGGAAAAGGAAGTAGGACAAAGAAAATGTAAAAATATTCTTAAAATTATCACAAGGCAGGAAGAAAAAGAAATAAAATAGTATACGATAATATTTGTATTTTAGGTATCAATGATATAATGTTCACATTTTAGGCGCACAATAACAATGTTATATCAAAAGCTACATTGGCTTAACGTGCACGGCGAGAACGAGAGAAATCAAGAGAATGTATTCAACCGAGACAAACTTCTTTAATACCGTGTCGTCGTAGTCGTGCTTACTTGGAACTAGGAACAAAGGCAACTGAGGATACTCAATTGACGCAAAAACGAACAATGGTTGCACATCCTTCCACATGTTCGTTCTCAATGCCAAGCACATCTTTAGCTCCACAAAAGAATTGGTAAAAGACTGTGTTTAATTCTTCAAATACATATTCCTACTATTACTATTCTATTTTAATTTACAGAACCAATATTTGTAGGCCTACTCTTACAACTCCTTCCCTTCAAGAGGATCTATGTACTAATGAGGAATTAGAGGATATGCTTATGAGTCCAATGGTTGGTACTCGAGCACATATAAATTCATGCCGTCATTCTCTTGGCAAGATGGATGTATTATGTCCAGCATTACATTGGATGGATGAAAAATTAGTAAAATCATCTCCAAACCATCCTCTATTCGGAACATGTTGTTCAAAAGGAAAGGTTAAGCTTCCTTTGCTTATTACATCCCCTTCACTTCTTTAAGCATTATATGATGGGAATTATGATAAATCAAAATCGTTTTGACGTTATACTCGAGTGTATAATGCAACCAATGCTTTTACAAGTCTTGGTGCTACATTAGATCCAAGAGTACTTACTGGAAGAGGCCCTACATCATTCACTATCCATGGGGAATTACAACATCGAACAGGATCACTAGTACCACAATCAGGGCAAGATGCAGCTTATGCGCAATTGTACATTTGTGACCCTAATTCAGCTTTAGAAGTTCGCAATCATAGAAATCCTCAATTAAGAAGAGATGTTCTAAAAACTATTCAAGATAGTTTATTACAGGTGTAGACGCACCCGTGGGCTTCACGCTACAGTTCGAACTCCCTTTTGTTGTCGGTTCTTAATCTTGAACCAAAGAGTCCTAATCCGGCAAATCGTTTTGAGAAAAACAGATTTTTTTGAAAGAAGTGCCAAACATGGACTGCTTTGCCAGATACAGAGTCGCCACCTAAATATTTTTTAATGGGGAAATTTAGGAAACCCTGACTCGGTGCCAAAGGCCACGTGTCCGTCATCACCAAAGTTGCCTCGGCTCGGGAACTTGGGTACGATCGGGGAAGGTCAGCTATGAGCACCTCGCCTCTCATGGTCAAGACCAAATTTCTACTAACCATGATATCCGTTTTTAAAAACATTATGTGCTCTTATTCCAGTTATTAGCCTAGAATTACTATGTTATGCGTACAGCAAACAAGTATAGACTAGATCGCCTAATTTGGAAATAAGCATTGCATATCCGTTTGTTTTGAAAATAGTTTTGAAATTGCTACTCGCGAGTAGGCTAAAATACAAATTTCAACGAGTTATTCCAACTCAAACAATCCAACCTTCACCCCCAGGCATACAGGTAGTTTACTACACGTAAGCAATTAGCCTCATAGTAATCATGCTGTTATGGCAACACTCACAAGCATGCGGTATGCTAAAGCATAAATGCTTACCGAGTACTCCAAGCCAAAACAGAAACTAGTTAGCAAACATGCATGGTCCTAGTTCATGTCAATTTGACTAATGCAACACATACAGGATGCAATTAGAGCAGGCTCGGCTAACCTAAACATGGCATGTGAAATGCAATCAATTGATGGACGTATTCAATTTGGAATTGAAGTACAATGCAGTTAGCGTGATGCGCCGAGCCCGGTGCATACAAGACAAATGTATGGATGCACGTATGCATAGCATAAGGTATGTTAAATTAAATATGCCCTAATACTAACCATCGAAAGCAGGTAAGTAAAAGGGAGAAAGAAGTAGGGGTTGGAAGACATGCACACACGCACTCACACTTATTACAAATTCGCCATCGCTCGGAGGAACCAAAAGAATAATACAGGCCGAATAAATAATTAACTACTCTAGCTAATTAAATATTACAAAACTCTATTTAATTAATTAACAAATTCACTAAGCTATGGAAAGCAGTAAAAGGCCTCGGGAAGAGGGATGTACGCATGCTCGGATTTCCTTCGCCCAGAAATTCATTGCCATGACACATGTTGCCTCTGTTTTCACAGTTTGGCACCTCTGAAGACTGCACAAGTCCCAAGGTATGCTCTCTGCACACTATGGAGTGCCACCGGCTAGGAGGAATGTCTATCGGCTATGGGAAATGGTCACCGGCCGCTGATGAAGTTATCGGCCATTGATGAATTACTGCCGGCCTTGTATGTAGCCGACCGCCAAAACTTCTGCGAAAACTTTTGATGACGGCAGAGGGCAAACAAGGCATGGCAATGTATTTTCAAAGCAATGTTTGCACCACCACACTCCATATCATGTTTAAGACTCAAGGGAGTGTGGTGCTCGACCCTCGGGCCACCAATCACGCATTTCGATGCATGATGGCCAAAGAGTCAAGTATGCATTTCAATGTCAAATGCAATGCACACAAAACATACAAGGGACCCAACCTCAATCATGGTTAATCAAGAGGCGAGGCAATGCACAACAATGCACATGCGACCTAAGCATGCAAGCAAGCATACAAACATGCAATGCAACTACATAGCACACACAATGCTAACAACATAACACGCACAACGCATTGAAACATGGCATACACAATGCAATATGGACTTACACCAACACAAGTGGACCTCAGTCACACTCACATAGGAGGCCATAAGATGAAAATGAGACAACTCGAAGTGCGTGCACGCAAACCGAGGACCGAACCGACGGCACGGAATGCCACTCTAACAAGACATGGCAAAATATGGAATATGGCATATGATCATGCGATTTTTAGAGGCAAAATGAGATGCAAAACAGCCCCGAATCATGGCAAAATGATACCCAATGTATGGAACGAGTCCCGAAACATGAATTTTGGTGCATGAAATGGCCTATAGCTATGCAATGCATGCATAATTTGTACATGAAGTATGAAGACAGAAGCTAGAAACCCCAAAACAAGCATGTTTACAGTTCAAAGCATGGCCAAACAGTGATCACAAATGGGACTAAAATGGCATACAAAAATGGCTCCGCAAGGGAGGCAATGAGGCAAGTGGTAGATGCAAAGCCCAAACAAAAAAGACCCTTCTACAACACTGAAGAGGGACCAAAAATATGATGTTTACAGTAGATGACAAGCCCCAAATCAGTATATAAACATGCTCAAAATGCAATGCAAGATTAAGGCCAATAAAGGGGCAAAGAAGTAACTGATATATGGGGGCTCAAACAAGTGAGGACCTTCAACAATGTTGAAGAGGGTCAAAAAATATAGCACTTTACAGTAGATAGTCAAGCCCAAATCAGTATACAAACATGCTCAAAAATGCAATGCAAGATTAAGGCCACAAGAAGGCTATAACACAAAGTATACAAAATATTCATCAAAAAGCCAAAGAATCTTAATGAAACATGACAAAGGGTCAAAATATGGCCACTTTAAGCTCTGATCATGGCCGAAAAATAGAAGCAAGATAAGCTAACAAAACATGCAAAAATAGGGACCAAAGAGGGGTACAATGGCAAGTGATACATGGAGGTCCCAAAAAATGGTGAGCCCTTCTTCAATGTTGAAGAAGGGCTCAAAATAATCCTATTCTTAGTTTACATCATGCTCCAAAACAGATTATCCATAGGCCAAAAATACTACTCAAGAAAATGGCATACAAAGGGATAATGAAGGAAGTGCAAGATGGGGGTCCCAAAAAGGGTAAGACCCTTAATGAAAGATGAAATAGAGCTCAAAAAAATGACACTTTTAGTTTTGGTCGGAGCTCAAATGTGCAAGAAAATATGGCTTAGATATGAACCAAGAAAATGCTAGTTTAGGGGAAAAGTGTGCTTACCCTTGTAGACCAATAAACCAGTAGGTTTTGATCCAAGGAAATGAGCTCCTAGCCTCTGCAAATGGCCTCCAATGTGCTGAAATGAAGTGTAGAGGTGTGGTGCTATGGATTGGTGAGGAAATGGCCCGAGAACAAGGATATTTGATGGTTGAATGAGAGAGATATGGAGAGGGAGGTGAGATATATCAGATATATATCTATATATCTCTGGTTTTTTGCTCAAAAATCCAACCCTTTACAATGGAGGAGGAGCGCTCCTTATATAGACAAATGGAGAGGCTCTAAGCTTATAAGACAAGCTAAAGAGAAAGGTTCAAGGGGAGCAAGAGGGACAAGGTTGTAGCGACCCCGGTCTTTTTCCATTTGATTGGTGTATCCGGACTTATGTTCCGTGGATTTCGTTGCCTTTTTGTTGTCGTTGTTGTCCTTTGATTCCTTGTTCTTTGGTTATAGGATGTTTGGGGGGGGTTGATGGCAGGTTGGTTGGGTTTAAAACCCACCTCTTGATGTTCAGTTTTTGGCTTGGCGGCTCGAGCGAGCTTATCTTCGCACGAGGTAGGTCCTTCTTTTTGGTTCGTCGCTCGAGCGAGCCTTTCTTGATCGGCGAGGTTGCGTCGATGCTAGACTGATCGCGATGGTTGTTGGCTCAGCGAGCTTCCGCCTTCGGCGGTGGTTTGTTTTGGCTCGGCGAGCTTATTTTCGCCGGCGAGGCTTTCTTGTGTGTCGCTCGGCGACCAGTCTTCGCCGAGCGAGCTGTCAGATTTCAAGAGGGAAAAATAGCATTTTTCTCCTTCTTTCTTTCTTGAAACCCTAGCGGTGAGACTCTCTCTCTAAACTCTCTCTCTAAGAATTGATCTACCTAGGGTCACTTCCTACCCTTTGTCCTTTGTTAAAAAGATAGAGGAGGTCGAGGGCTTCGCTTTAATCGGAACAATAGTGGATTTGGAGCACTTTGGTTTGGTCATCATCTCTATTTGAGCTCTTCTTTGAGGTAGGGATTCTCCTTGTTCTCTTTTCAATACTCCTACTATAGATAGACATGTGGGTATTTTTGTATTGCATGAAAACTACATCATGTTGGAATTTTATATAAATTCATGAGGTTGAACTTTGGGTTGGTTGTTGGTTTTAGATCTTTGATTATTAGATGTGCTTTGGGCTAATTGGGTGGTTAATTGGCGAGTTGTTGTTGAAAGGAGAGGAAACCCTAATATTTATTGATTTAATAATTTAATAGAGGGGTTTGATCTTTGGGTAAATACTTGGGTATTTTGGGTTTTAAATGAAACCATTGTTGGCTATTGTAGTTGATTAAAATGGGTTAGGGCTTATTGTCCTTGAAGTTGGTTTTGTGAAAATAAAAGGAAGCGAGATTGGCTTTGTGGAATGGGAATGGTACTTTGAAATAAGTATGAATGTTGAATTTGTTGTATCTTATACTACTATGTTAGTATTAGTGTTAAGTTGATAATTTCATGTCAATTGGGTAAGTTTATAGATGTACAATATACCTGCATCTAGAGGTTTTGTCCTTGATCATCGGTGGAGGATGATACGGTTGTATTGAATTGGTGTGTATGCTTTACACGTATGTGTTCATCTATTTTAACACATTCTTTGTTATCTTGGTAGTTTATGTATATGCATTATACATGTTGGATATGCCTTGTGTGCATGAGGGTTGTTGGCGTTATATGCGCGCTTATAATCGAGGTGCGTTACCTTCGGCTAAGCGCTGAGAAGCGTATGCGCTTATAATCTGAGGTGCCACACCCTTCCAGCTAGCGCCTGGTAAAATGGTATGTTGCTGTGAAAAGTGCAGTGTGGCTTACTATGCGTATAGCTAGTAGAGCGAAGTTGATAGTAGTTATTGCAGTATATCCTTGGCTTCTTGGCGCATAGCTAGTAGAGCAAGGTGGAATTATTGTAGTTTTGTTGTAACTAAAAGTATCATGGATTTGATTGGTTCTGATTCGGAGAAACAAGTTACTCCGTGATTGTTTATATCGTGTTGGTGGGTTGTAAATTTATGTTTGACAAGGTTGTGCATGTATAGGTATGAGTGTAGTGGAAAGCGGACCAAAATGTCTTTTTGTCTTTTGGAAAGTGTGAAGGAAAATGAATGTTTTAAAATAAACATGTTGAAAGGATACATATGTAATGCATTATGGGAAATGGATGAGAGTATCGGCTTAGTGATTATTTTCCTAAATAATTGTTAATATTAAGAAAGAATGGGAATTGGGGTGAATGAGAGGAATATGGAAAGATGAATCGCTCGTGTCGTTGCATGAAAGCAGTTGTTTTCAAAAGGAAAGTTCATACATATATATTTTTGTATAAACTGTCACATTACTATTCTAGTACAAGAATGAGTATTCATGATCATAGCTATCTGTACTGTTGTTATTGTTGAGGATCGTGTTGAGATCCCTACTGGACTATATGTTCATCCCACGTTGTTGAATCTTTTTTCAGGTGTTTAGCGAGGATGTGCTACAAGATTTGGATCTACTTATTTGTTGGCCACGGGGCCTCTTTGTTGTTGGCGAACGCCATATGTAAAAGGGTTACACCCTTCATTTGTTTATTTAAAGGTTGTAAGCCTAAGGGCAATTTATTAGTATGTTCATGTAATGTTGACTTTGCATACGAATGAGAGTATTGCTAATCACTTCTACGGATTAAATGTATGAGTTTACTTCCGCGTGTTATCTCTGAAACTGAATTAAGTTAATGAATTTGGTAATGACTTCGAGTAATAAAAAGTGGGGCGTGACAGACAAGGCTTATTAAGGAAGCCAAGATAGCTGGTAGGCTTCTTGAGGAAGCCAAGACAAGGGGTCAAGGCTTCCTCAAGAAGCCATGAGCAAAGGGTCCCAAAAAAAAAGGAGCAAAGGCTCCAAATAGGCACACATATGCACGGGGAGCTAGGTCTGTGCATCCCAGCTGGCACAGCTGGCATGCACCATGCCTGCAAGAGTCAAAAGGGTCAAATCGGCCATGAAAAGAGGTCATCGGTCAAATAAATTGCCGGTCGGCACAATAAATTGCCGACCTGCCATTTGTACTGGCCGGTCGACTAAATAGAGTGCCGATGGGTGGCTGATGAGGTCAAAAAGTGCCAGTGAATGTCCAGATTGAAGCCCCGGAAGTTAGCTTTCCAATGGCACAAACCTTGCATTAAAATTCATACGTGGAAAAAGTTATGCCCATTTTGGTGAAGCCGCAGAGATTCCAACCGATGATGCCCAACTTCAAGCGATCATATCTCCTCCACGGGACTTGGCTTTAAGAGATTCTTGAGTGAAAATGAAACCCCGGAGTAAGTTTTCCAATGGTGGTGGCCTCATAGCTAAAATCCAAGTATGTAGATGAATAAGCCCGATTCAAATGAGGACTCGACTCCCTTCCACTCGGATCCTTGCGAACTTCTTCTCCAACTTGTTTTCTCCCTCTTCTCCTATTTTCTTCAACTTCAAACCCTAAACAAAGTGTTTTGAAAGATTTTCAAAAATTTCATCTCTCTTTCATTCATTCTCCACTTTATCCTTGCTCGGTTTCTTAAAAACGCAACATTTACCGAAATGCGAGCGTCAGAACATCGTAGGAACTTTATTTCAAAAATGTTTTGAAAGAGAGGGATTTAAGGTCTAAAAACCATCCAAAATGGGGTGTGAAGTTGAGATTTGTCTCTCTCTTTGCCGAAGAAACTGAACCTTTACCCTGCGCAGTTTCTAACACCGAGCAAACCATCAGTAGCGCCCAAGTCTTGAGGGCAGTCAAAAATGGGGTGTCTACAACAGGTTAATGCATTCGTTGCTAAATTTCGCTAGGCTCATGCAATTTTGAATTAATTAGCCTTGACAGGACGAAATTTGCCTGTTCATCTCCACTACAGTTCATTGACAGATCGACGATGGTATAACCTACCAACTATAGATGAGATTGCAGTTGTAATACCAGGTGATGGAACCAAGGTTAGTGAAATGAGAGATGTTATCTTACATCTACATGGAAATAATGAGCTAATGCAAATCAATGAATGTCACCCAGCATATTTGCCATTACATTATGTTTTATTATTTCCACATGGTGAGCTTAGATAGGAACCTAAGATGAAACTGTGGGATGTTGAACGTGATCGGCCTTCAACTGATCGGCTTACTCAAATAGATTTTTATAGTTATCATTTGTTTGAACGACCCACAGAGTATTCAACAATTTTGAGAGCTGGAAAATTGTTCCAAGAGTTTTTGGTTGATGCTTGGGCCGCAACTGAACAAAATAGGTTAACTTACTACAAGCTTAATCAAGGGAAGATCCGTGCTGAACTTTACCAAGATTTGACAGATATTGATCCAAGTGACCTTCAACCCAATCAAATTGGTCAAAGGTTTGTTTTGCCATCTTCATTTCCTGGAGGTCCTAGACACATGTTTGAAATCTTTCAAGACTCAATGGCTATCACACAATACAACCAACATCCAGACATTTTTCTCACCATGATTACAAATCCTAATTGGCCAGAAATTACTTCGGCATTATTACTGCACCAAAAGCCTATTGATCGTCCTGATTTAATTGCCCGTGTTTTTTAGTTAAAGAGAAAGTGCTTGATAAAGGAGATAGAAACAAACCGAGTGTTTGGTAATAAAGTTGTGCATGTTTTTACAATTGAATTCCAAAAGCGAGGCCTTCCTCATATGTATGCACTTCTATTTCTTAAGGGTCCAGACAAAATTCGGACATGTGCTCAAGTAGACAAATTGGTTTGTGCAGAATTTCCAGATCCAAAAGATGAACCTATGCTTTTTGAAACTATCAAGTATTGTATGGTACATGGACCATGTGGTGCTCGAAATCCACAAGCACCATGTATGGAAAATGGTAAATGCACTAAGAGATACCCTCGAGCGTTCGCAGAAACAACTACTATGGATCAAGATGGATATCCTATCTATCGTCGTCGCAATAATGGTCAAGCTCATATTGTGAGGGGAAAAGAAGTTGATAACAGAGACATCGTACCATAAAATGCATATCTTTCTAAACGTTTCAACTATCACATAAATATGGAAGTTTGTGCCAGAATGGGATGTGTCAAGTATATACACAAGTACATTTACAAGGGTTATGATTGTACAACAATGGTGTTGGGATTGATAAATGAGATCCAACAATATCTCGATGCAAGATATATTGGACCTCCAGAAACTGCTTGGCGAATATTTGGTTATCCATTGCATGTAGAGATACCAACAGTTGTACGCTTAGCACTTCATTTACCTGGAATGCACCGCGTTCTTTTTAATCCTAATGAATCATCAGAAGCAATTGTTTCTAAAGCTGGCCAACAAATGTCAACTCTTACTGGTTTTTTTGCATGTTGCGCTTCTATGGAAGATGAATGTTCATTTACTTACCAAGAATTTCCACAACATTTTGTTTGGCCTAATTCAGAAAAGAGATGGAAACCAAGGCGAGGCTATGGAATGGGTAGATTGTACTTTGCTATCCCTAATTGTGGTGAGAGATTTTATTTGCGTTTGCTATTAACTGTTGTCAAAGGACCAAAATCGTTTCAATGTTTACGCACGGTCAACAATGTTTTGCATGATACGTTTAAATCAGCATGTGTTGCAAGAGGACTTTTAGAAGATGATGAAGAATGGATACAATGCCTTAAAGAGGCTGCAGTTATGAAAACTGGTTATCAATTAAGGAGATTGTTTACTATTATTCTTTCTCAGTGCTCTCCACTGCAACCATATGCGTTATGGAATCAATTTTCAATGCATATATGTGATGATCTTGCACATAAGATTCGAACATTGTTTGCCATTTCTGAACCAACTGAGGCTCAAATTGAAGACTATGGTCTATGTCTTTTGAATCAAATGCTCCAAGAATCAAGAAAAAGTTTAATTGACTTCTCGCCAATGCCACAACCTTCTACAAATTGGAGTGCAGTAATTGGTAACAGGATGATATTCGAACATCAACAACTGCATAATGAGGCTGCAGTAGATGCAAAAATTATTATTGATCGCCTCAACAATGATCAACGAATAGCTTATGATGCAATCACTTCCTCAGTCTTTGAAAATAAAGGAACTATTTTCTTTTTGAATGGAGTTGCCGAAACAGGGAAAACGTTTTTGTACAATGCGATTGCATTAAAGTGTCACAGCCTTGGCCATATTGTTATTACTGTGGCTTCATCTGGAATTGCATCTTTGTTATTGGTAGGAGGTCGTACTGCTCATTCAACATTTTCCATTCCGTTGGATGTATTGGAGAATTTAATTTGTGGATTTAGCAAGCAATCATTACAAGCAAAATTGTTTAGAGAAACAAAACTTATAATCTGGATGAAGTTCCTATGCAGCATAGATATTGTGTTGAGGCAGTTGATCGCACACTTCGGGACACTTGTGATAGTGAAAAGCCATTTGGGGGTATCACTGTTGTTCTTGGTGGAGATTTTCGACAAATCTTACCAATTATAACCAAAGGAGTCCGTGAGCAAATTGTGAATGCATCATTAAGACACTCTTTTCTATAGAAGGATATACATGTTCTGTCTTTAAATTTGAACATGTGCTTGAATCATGCAAATCTTGAAAATGCTAATTTTGCAAAATTCTTGATGGAGGTAATATTTCTTCAAACTTTTTCTCTATTATATGGTTCTTTTAAATTGACGAAATACATTTACGTTTATGTACTTTAATTGATTTTACTTACTATTTTATTTATTTATTTTTATAAATAGATTGGGACCAATCCTCAGGAAATTGTTAAACTTCCATCAACAATACACAAATGCCAAGATCTAAAAGACATAATTTCAGTAGTTTATCTGCAACTGGATGTGGCAATGACATCGACTGCAACATTTTTAACTGAACGTACAATTCTTTCTGTACAGAATGATGATGTCGATTGCTATCAATCTTGACATTAAATATTTTTCCCGGTAACACATATACTTATTTGGCAGCAGACAAGATGTCTGAAGATGATGAAATTGATCGTACTATAATAAATAGATATCCTAATGAATATTTAAATTCATTAGATCCTCCTAGGCTACCGGCTTTTAAGGTAGAGTTGAAAGTGGGTTGTCCTATAATGTTGTTAAGAAATATTGCACCAAAAGATGGATTGTGCAATGGCACAAGATTGATGGTTTCTAGATGCAATACTCGCATAATTGAAGCTCAAATTTTAACTGGAGAAAAATGTGGTAATTTGGTATTTATACCAAGAATATCCTTGACACCATCTTCTTTAGAAATGCCTTTCCGAATGACAAGACGTCAATTTCCAGTTCGATTGGCGTATGCCCTGACCATTAATAAATCTCAAAGGCAATCTGTGAAATTTGTTGGAGTTGATTTACACACACCAGTGTTTAGTCATGGGCAATTGTATGTGGCCCTATCTAGACGCACATCTTTTGATCGTATAAGTGTCCTCCTTCCCAATGATGAGCCAGATTCTACTACAAACATTGTTTATCTTGAAATTTTGTTATAGTGTTACTTATGGATCAAACAACTTTTGTCAAAATGTATAATTTATTTATTGATAAATTTGTTTCTATTGATTACAAATTGTTATTTTTAAAATATTTTACTATATGTGTCGACTTTTGTAGGATTGGGTTAAAAAATATATGGAGCTTAAAAATATAAATACAACTAGATTGCTTCAATGGGGATATAACAAGGTGATTTCAATTTGAAAGTGTTTTGATATATATATATATAAATTTTCTTTTACTAATATACTAACTTTTTTTTATTTTCATAAATTAGTAGATTGTCGTGCATGCTCCTCCTTTGGGGATACATACAAGTTGATACGAGAACTTTTGAAAGTGATAAGGCTCCTAGGATTTCTAAGAAAGAACAAGTTTGAATCTCATATTTATTTTTGTGAAAAGCGTATATGCTAGCTACGATCCATATTTTGTAAAGTTTCCGATCGATGTGAAATTTATTACTTACAATAGTTTTGTAAAGCCTTTTATCTATGTGAAATTTATAACTAAGTTTAGATATATGTTAGATAATATTCATTTGAATTATTGATTTATGCTATGAGTTTGTTTTTGTAAATGTAACACACTAGGTGATATATATTTTTTTGTTTTTTTGTTTTTTCTTCCTAATATGCTCTTGAATTAGGTTAAACAAAACTAATCATATTTTTATTTGGTTATCTTTTTATCAGGAAGGGTGTTGCATTTTCTTTGTATTACAGAACATTGGTGTGCTTAATTTGTTATTTAACATTTTTTTGTATTGCAATCTTGGTGTGCTTAATTTGTTATTTGGCATTTTTTTTTGTATTGCGAGCATTGGTGGTGTGCTTAATTTGTTGTTTATTTTTTTCTATTGCATAGCATTGGCTGTCGTATTTCGTCTGATTTTTATGTAGATGTTTCTATGTTGTGGGACTTACATTTTGTTGTTTGTTTAAAATCTTATGGTTTTGTTGTGCTTGAATTTTACGTAGCATTTATGTGTTTACTTTTCACTATTTTGTTTACCTATAAATTTGGAAAATTTATGTTCAAATTGATTATTCACCAAGTAGCATACAATTTATTTATTTTTCATTTATTTAATTTTCTGCATAATAAACTGACCACCAAACCATAAAAATTGGTAGATTTTAACCATTACATTAAAATTGATGCAAAACTATAGTTTTGAGATCTCTTTTCTTTACTTCAACCAAAACTCACTATCTAAAAAAATGTGGATATAGAAATTTATTTGGGTACTGTTATTGGCTAGGATAATAAAATGCTTATTTTCTATTACAAATTGCAAGTGGGTTACATAAACAAAAATACTACAATAGTAAATATTTGGTGATATGATCTTTGTTTGCATTTGTGTCATCATACTACAATACTCCAAACTATTTTAAAAAATCTAATTATAAAATTCATTTGAAAATCCAAAACCATACGGATCATCTATTTATATTTTCACCTCAATTTTTTTCCCCAACAAATTAAATAAATTATATTTTAACCCAATAATTTTATATTCAATTACATTTTCATATATTAATGATCACCGTGCCTTCAGGCACTGACATACCCTAGTATATGTATATATTTGGGTCAAATTCAATCTGATAGTATATATAATGTAATATGTGAAAAATGCTAGATTTTCTAGTGTTTTGCATCAATCAAAATTTTTTGAAGTTGAAATTTGTTAGAGTTGGTAAAAGAAAGAAAATATATGTGTATATATCTATATATATGTGCAGGTTCAATTCAAAAGAAAGAAGAAAGAAAGAAAATAGGTGTGTATATATATATATATGTATATTTGCAGGTTTAATTTAAAAGAGAGAAGAGGAAGAAGACAGGGGCATAAAGGTAAATTTATACATTCTGTTAACAGGAGTTAGTGTGCGTTTTAATTCACAAACCACATGGGGGTTATGTAGTGATTTCCAAATGTCAGGGGATAAACCGCACCCAACCCAAACCACAGGGAGTAAAGTGAAGTTTGCCCTAATTTTAATTTATAATTTTTTAAAACTTAAACACTTGAACATGTAGTTATTAGTGTATAAAAAAATTGATAATATTATTGATATTTATATAATAGGATAAATCACAAATACGTTTAAAATACAAATTGTCTCCTATAATTTTGAAAATTACATCTCATTCTTAGAAATTTTTAATTTTATAATATATTTTATTAATAAATCATCAAGTCAATTAACAGTTTTTAATAATGTCAACAATTTATTTTAGTTAATAGCTCTGATAATTTTATTAGTGTGTGTGAGTGCAATTTCATATTTTTAGTTAATTCTATCAAATAAAAATTATAATAAGGATATATTTAAAATTTTTAAATACAAGAAGTAATTTATATTTTAAGCAAATCTTGCATGTATATTTATAATTTATCTTATATAATAAAAAATTTATATTACATTTTATTTTTATTTTATATACCTAGCTAAATTAAAAATTCAGAGGTTATAAACCAAGTCTTATTAACTCAACTATACTCGTCTTAGGCCTTGTTTGGGAAGTTGGTTATTTTAATAGGCTATTTCAGCTTTTTACTATTTTAGTAGGCTAAAATTTGTATGTTTGGGAATATGGTTGAATTTTTTTATAATTAAATGTGATGTTTGTGAGAGAGAAAATAAAATGATTATAGGTTTGATATGACATTTTGTTTTATTGACTATTTTAACCTATTTTACCTTTTGTGAATTTTAACCTTTGCCAAATAAGGTCTTACTAACTCAAGTACACTCTTTGGTGTATATATAGCTTATTTAACTGAACATGTTTAATTATTTATTTATTTTAAAAAATTATGTTGACTTCCTTAAAGTTTCAAAAAAAATACGTCAAGTTTGCAATTTTGGTATAATTACAATAATCTTATTTTTAGTAAGCTTAAAGTGATCGAAACTAATATAGATGGTATAAAGATACAAAAAAAAAAAATAGGAATAAATATACATTTTAGTACAAAGAGGGATAATATTTATATGTATCACGCTCCAAGTACCTTGACAACACCACACACTCGTCTAAGCGAGCATGTAAGGTTAAGAGTCAAATCAAATAAACCACCAAGATAAAATACTTAAAAGAAATATTTAATTATCATAATATCAAAATCCATAAATAATAAACAATCCTTAATATGTGAAATTGTCCAGCAAGTTCGCAATTATAATCCACTAATAAAATAGTAATTCAAATTAACTTAAAATCATATTCCTACTCTTGGCGTTTCCACAAGTAAAAATTTGAGCAACTCTACTCCTCAGAATCTGGTAAAATAAAAGAAGAGTAAGCTCGACAGCTCAGCAAATAACTAACTACCATTGCTAGTTGAATCAAGGCTATAGAAAAATGTTGATAAACAATAAATATATTTTTGCTCCAACTCAATGAATGAACAATAATAATGTAAGATGATTCCATGGCTGAAAAAATAATATAGTATAACAATACATTTTAATTGAAAAGACAATACGATTATTCAAAATAATTTTGTTGTTAAAATCAATGATTTAATATTCAAATAGTTCAATGATTTGATTCACACCACAAAATATACTAGCAATAAACGACATACATATAGTCTTTCATAATGATATAACTAAAGGATGGTCACGGGGCGGGTTTGCCATTCCTTGCCCCCACCCCTGCCAACAAACTCCACCCCTGCCACTGTACACCCCCGCTACGAGTGAAATTTTTCTACCCATCCCCACGGATACTCGATACCCGTGAATATACGACCACATTTCAAATAGTCAAAAAAATTAAGAACCATTTAAATTTTTAGCACACTAAGTAATTTTTTTATTTTCACATATATAAACCGTAAGACTTTTAAGGTTATTATTTATTTATGCTTAACCAAAATCAAAAACTTTTAATATTATTTTCTTATATCTAATTATATTATATATATATATTATTTATTTATATATTATTTATTATATTGGGTCAAGTTTGGATCAGTGGAAATAAAACATAATTCACTCTCGCCTCACATATGTGTCGGAGCAGGTAAAATTTGCCCCATTCAGGCAGGTATGGACGTGCCTCTGTGGATCGAATTTAAATAGCCATCCCTAAATATAACTAATAATATGTGAGCATTGGGGATGGACCCAGAATTTGATCATTGGGGGGACCAAAAACAAATATAGGAAGATAAGTGAGGTTAGATTTAAATCAATGGATTTTCATGCAATAAACAATTGTGATTTTTCATATTATTAATTGAAAATGAATAAACTCTTATTTTTATTAAATATTTGATGTAACATTAATATGACCTTATGGCATTACTAATCAATGAGAGTTTTTATATTGCAGTAACGATAAATAATGATTGGGCTAATGAGATACAAAAATTGTGAACTTAATTTCATTTATAAAGTGAATAATATAATTAAAAATATATTTTAAAACATAATATGTTAGGGAGTTATCATGGTGTGCACTCTTTAAAAAGTGCATATTGTATCATAATATATGTCTATAGCACAACCATAGCAAATTGCAACTTCTTTCACCAAAATAATTTGTAACATTTTGGATCACAAATAATTCGCAAGATTTACACTACACCGTTCATAACGTAACTATAATAATTCATAACTTTCATTTTCACTTTCACTTTAGAGATGCACAATATAAATTAACTACTTGTAACATTTACTACACATAACACTACAAATATTCTAAACTTTCATAAAAAAAGAAATCATATATTTCCTATAATAACATTTTTTTTTATATATTATACTATTATTGTATTATAAAGAACTGTTAGAGAAAATAGTTAAAATTATAAGATGGAAGAGGGCCCATAGGAGAAGTTGGTGTGTTGAACTAAATCTATATATGGCAAAGCATCTTGTGTAAAGCAGGGGGGCCAGGCCCCTGTAGGTCTATATGTAGTTCCGTCCCTGGTTCACATAATATGAGTATTCACAACATCCAAAAATCAAAGCTCTGTGTGCATGTATTACCAAACAAAAATCATAAGCTCATTTGAAAAAAATAAACTTACATCTCTATGTATTCTAGAAAATGCACATAAATAATGTATTCCAAAAAATGAAGTTGAAAGTAAAAAACTGTAACGCCCTCAAAATAAAGATATTAAACCAACAATATTGACATGCTATGATATATAAAAGATCCACGTCCTTCCATTCATCAGAGTTCTATTACATGTTAACAACAAAAGCAAATGCCCTACGGGCTTACAGCTTTCCAAGTTAACACTTGGTTACAAGAAAGTAGAGTGCTAACTCATTTACACATTAAGCCCTAGGCTTGAATTTACATGTAACACTGCAAAAGGAAAGACAACCAAAAAGTCCGTCCGCCACTAGCCTCCCAAGCTAAGTCCTTGGAGGTGGCATGCTACCAGTACCTGAAAATGATGTTCCCATATAGGGTGAGCCACGACCAAGAGAAATATACTAAACGATTATAAATAATGACTAAAAGATTAACAGTTGATAGATGGTCAACTCTTTTACATTCTTTCATCACTTCAACAAATATAAACAAAACAGTTACATTCATACTTTCCATGCAAAACATAACTGTTCTGCCACTACATATCTACATAAGCAAACATGCTCTATCTACGGAGTTCATCCTATCTCCTCCCGGTAACATCCGGTTTAGAGGTCCATCCCTATCTTCCCTAAACCGGAGTACATCCCCTATCTCCTCGGTAACATCTGTTTAGAGGTCCATCCCTATCTTCCCTAAACCGCGAGTACATCCCTATCTCCTCCAACACAAGACAATGCATATATACAACAATTATACACATCACATATCAATACATAAAATCAATGTATTCTTTCCATCGTCATAACCCATGACCCAATTCTATCTCAATTCCTCATTTTCCACAATTAATTATTCAAATTAATTAATCAATGTAATTAGGACATTTCCATAATTTACATTACAACCCTTAGGTTCCAATTTCACTAATGTTTCAACATTAATTCCATGTTTCTATACCAAACATGCTTCTAGGTTTATTATAGACAAAACCCCAAACTTTTATAAAATTACACAATGACCCAAAGTTTCCCAAAATTACACAACAACTACCAACATATCAAAATGCTAAAATTCAAAGTCAAAATCCATAAGGAGTAGGATATCCCTACCTCAAAGTTTAAGCCCAAAAAGGAGATAAAGACCCAACACCCAACTTGCTCCAAAACCGAATATTTTGATTATATCGAAGCCCAAGTCACCCTCTACCTTTTTAACAAAACAAGAAGGAAGGAAATGATCCTAGATAGATCAAACCTTAGAGAGTGTAAAGTTAGAGAGAGAAGCTCTCGATCTGGAGGATTGGATCAAAAGTTTATAAAATCTAACTTGAAACTTCGGCATTATCGGCCGATATAAGCAGCTCGCTCGGCGAAGCGAAGACTTGGTCGAACCGAGCAACCGTAGCTCGAGCCAAGAAGGTCTCGCTCGAGCCAACATCCTAGAAGCTTCGCTCGGCGAAGAAAGCTTCGCTCGAGCAGAGCTCGACCTTCAGTGCAACTAGACGCACGCCGGCGATTTCGCCGCCGCTCAAGCGAAGCGAACCAGATCGCTCGGCGAAGAAACCTCGCTTCGAGCGAGAATCATGGTGTTGAGTCAGTGCGAGGCGATGCTTCGCTCGAGCGAAGCCACTCTGGCTCGACCTACCAGACACAAAACTCAACTCTCGCTCGAGCGACCAACTCCTCGCTCGAGCGAAGGACAAAAATTCTGGGCAGCAACCCTTGGTTCCCAAACACAACCAACCTGAAACAAACCTGTCCAACACATCCTATAACTCAAATACAATGTAGAAAAGGATGTAAACAAGACAATGCTCAACTATTGACATCCACGGACACATGTCCGGATCACTGTACAATAAGGGGTAAACCCGGAATCGCTATAAAAACAAAGCATACAATCCTTTATATAAATTCAAATATAAATAAATATGCATCCTTAAACAAAACGATACTAACCTTGAGAAGAAATTATATACTCATTTTCTCCTTTTAATCAATGATTGATTTTGCATAATTAATTATGTACTTATTCTCTCAATCGGATCAATGATTGACTTCACACAATTATGTAAAAAAAAAAGCACAAACGGTCAACACTAATGCAATACACACAACTTTGATTTGTCGTCTTCATCCCACAGTAACAAAACCCTACCACAACGAAACAATATCACAACATGAGTGAAACTAAATCAGAATCAAAAGATTGAATAATGATAACCATCAAAACCAAAAGAGAGTAAAAAAAGAAACGTGTTTATATATATATATATTTTGTCTATAATACATATCGACAATAGAGATAAAAGTATAATAATCAAACAAATAATATAAATAAGAAAAAAATCTCATCAAATAAAATATAGACACCGATATTAACTAGGCTACAAATTTCATGGACTTATCGGTTAGAACATCTCTAACTAGTTGAGGGATTTTGAAAGAAATACGGAGAGAAAAAAGAAAAAAAGAATAGATAAAATAAGAATAAAACACATTTCACCAAATTTTATATAAATTTCTTTATTTATTTATTTTTAAACCCCTTCCAAAATCTCCAAATAAAGCTTATCAATAAAAATCCCTTTAAGACTATGTTTGGATGGAGTGATTTGGTGAGAAAAGAAAAAAAAAATGGAGAAATATATAGTTCTCTTACTTATTTAGACAACTTAGGTAGAGAAAAATGGGAAGAAATAGAGATAAATTATAACCCTCATTTTCAATCTTTCCAAAAGTAGAGAGATTGGGAGAGAAAAGAAATCAATAGATTCTTATATTTTTATAGAGCAATGATTCATCCCCCTTTTCTCCCCACCCTTTGACCCTCTCTCTTTCATTGGTTACATTTTCTTTTTCTTTTATTTTTTCATGCTCCTCCAATCACCACCCCACGTAGCAAGGGGGTGACTTAAAAAGGGTCTCAAGCATTATTTTATAATATTAATTTTGTTTTAGAAAAGATTATTTTAATAATATAATATAAAACATGATTGACAAATTATAAAACAATTATTTTAATAATATAAAGCAAGAGAAAAATCAGAATTATTTTTTCCTTTTATTTCTCACTTATCAAACAAGAAGAGAAAAAAAAAAAATCTCAATCATAAGTAATCATTTTGTCTTTTTCTTTTTCCCGAACGTAGTGTGTGTTTGTTTTTGAAGCCGACTGCGAATTTTTTTCCCAAACGTAGTGTTAGTTTGTTTTGAAGCAGACAGCGAATTTGCAGACGAAAGGAGAAGAGGTGATGAAGGGTTTCGGAAGATTGGTGGGGCACGGTCTCCGCAGAAGATCAGATGTTTGTTCCCGAAATAGAGCTCGCTATGCCTCTACTCGCCTCTTATTCGTTTCTTCAACAACCACAGCGTCTTCTTCGACTTCACAAATCCTCAAAGCTTTCTCTGGTTTCACTCCATTAAAATCCACACCTATCTCTTCATTGCACTCCTCAAAATGGGACGCTTTTGGAGGTAATTGGGTTTCTTGTTATTCAGATAAACAAGAAAACGAAAAAAAATCAAAATATTGAGATGCATATATGTATATGTTTGTGTTTTTGTAAAATTTATTTATGTATTGGTAATTGATTGCTGGGTCCAAATCTATGAAAAAATTGTTATTAAGAAAAAGAAAATGAAAACCAGTCAAATTGATTTTTGACAGTTTTTAAAGCCCCAAACATTTGCAGCTTGAAAACTCTATATTATATGTTGTATAGGAAGTGTTGGTGTCATCTGCAAATGAGATTTGTTGACAAGTTTGGTTTTTGATTCAGATTGTATTGATTAAGCATAATAATGTTTCTGTTGTGGGATTGAAATTTTAGATTTTAAGTATGCCAAACTTTAATGAGTATGGAGTGGAGCTTATGATGGAGAAGTTAGCTGTCTACAGAGTGTAGAATGTTGAAATTGTGGAGAACCCAGAAACAACGGAAGGGCTAATTGACGTTTTGTACATATTTTAATGTGGGAATTTGATGGAATGGCCAAAAGCTTGTGAAAAAGAAGAAAGTTGTTTTGGTTTCCAAAGGAACTAGAGATTAATGTGCTCTTACCTCACTTTAAGTTTGCCTGGGGACAGTTTGGTGAACAGCAGGGGTGCTGGTGTGTTGTGCAAATTTGAAACCTGAATTGTCCCAAAAATATGAAACTCTCCTTGGGGAAGATATAAACATTGACAGTGTTACAAACACTAGGTGAGAAACAAAAAAGGTTGTGCTTCTCACCTAAAGAAAAGAAAATATTCTGTGTTGACAAGTAAGAAAGACAAGAGTACGGTTTGTCATCTATCTTGTTTGTTTGGTTACACTAGAAAAAAAGAAAGGATTTTATCTTATTTTTCCAAAATAACCTCATCTTGTCAGGATACATGCGTGATTTATTTTCCTTCATAGTTTGATTTTATAATTTTTTTATTGTCAGGATACGTGCGTGATTTATTTTCCTTCCTTCATAGTTTGATTTATAATTTTGTTATTATGAAAACTTGACATTCAGCTGGTTTTCTTTCTCACAAAATTTTGCCATTTTTTAGTGAGATTTGGTGAGAAAGGAGAACCATGTGTTTTAGAAGAGTTATCTTCTCACCATTTTACACAAATTTTCTCTTGAGCAACCAAACCTATGTGAGGCCTTTGGAAAGATAAAGGTGGGCGTGTGAGAGAGTGGGGAAATATGTATGCAATGGGGCAGGGAAGTAAGGAGCGTGAGTTAGTTTTAAACTTTGCCTCTTAATCAAAATCGTGTATATAATATATAAGTGAAATGAGGAAAGAAAATGTGGTATGGAAGAATTTGTTGTTAAATAAACAAAATATATGAATTTTTTGAAGGGGCAAGGATCCTTTTGAATCTCTGATCACGTCCTGACTATTGAAATAGTTAAGGTTCAAAATTCTGATTTATTTTATCTTTCTTCATTTCTTTGCAACTGAAAGGAGGTCTATTAATTAATAACATAGTAAGGAAAAAAGAGGGAAAGAAGCCATGGTATAACAATTATAGTGATAGTATGGGGTTTGTGGGCTTTGCTAACTGGTTAGATTATGCAACCTTAACTCTGCGTGCACCTAGGCCCTCCCTTAATTCTAGTCCCACTGACTATATATCAATAATTTTGCTCTTTCCACTTGATATTATTATTTTCTTTGGAGCGTGTAGTGATTTTTCAATTCTTGATAATAGTAATAATAATAAAAAAACAGTGATTACAAACTGTTGGCATACTATGGAGGAAGTGCTGATTTCTGTACAGTCTTATTTTATGGCAATGTTACCTTGGGCAGGGCAGAGGAGGACCATGTTTATCCAAACACAATCGACTCCCAATCCTTCATCCTTCATGTTCTATCCTGGGAAGCCAGTCATGGAAGTTGGGAGTGCAGACTTTCCTAATGCTCGTTCAGCCATGAATTCACCACTAGCAAAGGCCCTGTATGGGATTGATGGTTAGCTTGCTTTTCTTGTCTCCTGTATTGTTGTGATCAATTGGGATTCTTATTTGTTGAACCAATTACTTTTTATTAACAAATAGAATGTACCATCTTTATCTTCTATTAGTTTGGTAAAGGGAGTTTGGTTAATCTTTTGAAGTGCTGAAACTGACATTTAGGAGACAATTCCCATTTTTCATGTTTTGAAAAACAATGAAGGGTTGGTTATGCCTCTTATTATCTATTTTTTTTCTTAAGAGGATCAACCCTTGTATCCCCTATTTTTCTTTAAATGCCATATTTGATGGGCATGGTGAGATTCCGTAATACATAAGTATTAATGAATTCATTTGTCTGCCCCCCCTCTACTACTGACACCACCCAAAAAAAAGAATTTTTATTTGTATGGTATGCATGGTTCTAAATTGCGGTGTCGGAACATGTAGAGGTATTGATCACTGTTTATCAGTATTAGGGGTATCAAATGATACATATTGGGAATTGAGTGTCGCGGTTGTGAATTTTTTAAAACCATTAGCAACTTCTCTAAAATCAATGATATGTATTATTTGACACTTTTAGGCCTAATTTGTCACATTTTTTTATTCATTTTAAAGCATTAAAATTTCTATGGTTGATCATATGGTTGTCTCTTTAATGTTAAAATGGTTTGATATGTAGAGTTTTTAGAGTAATTCAATTAATTTGAATTTGAAAGTATAAAGAATGGAAAAGAAGTCAAAACGTGCCAGTCAGCTATCCACGTAAGTAGAACATGTATTGGATGCCTTCTTCTGCATTACTATTTTAGTGGGTGCTTGTGTCCCACATCGCTAGAACATGTAAGTTTTTCTCACTAGGTTCTTCATAAAAGTAAAGCAAAGGGCTCTAAACTGAAAGCGTGTGGTGGAGGAACTAAAATTTACTTGGCCAGCCTAGTAGTTGTGCCCCAAAGGCCAAAAGTTAAAAGGTTAATTGTTATTATTATGAACCAACCATTATGGGTTCAAACTGACACGTCGGTATCGAGCTTTGTTCTCATCAGTAAGCGGTCTATTCGAATTGGACAGGATGAAAACCAATACAAACCGACCAGTTTTTTGAACGATGATGCTATTTTTGAAATTAAATTTTAAGAAGTTTCAAAAGAGATGTAAATGTACAATTAAGAAATAAAATTTTAAAAGAACAATATAATATTGTACAAGGGACTTAGTTATATCATGCCTACATTGTTATAGGTGTTAGATTTACATAGATTAATGCAGTTCTCATTGCATTGAGACTGTGTTTTCAAATATTTTGGATTGTGTAAGTGTTTTAAAAAAGTTTTTTGTCAGATTTTTCATTTTGATGTGGTTCCTAAGGATAAAACCAGCTACTGACATGGATTTGTAAATGTTGAGGATTGGCTATAACTTTTGAACTGCAATTTTGGGATGAAACTTGACAATGTTGAAACTAGTAACATATTCATAATATTTGAAACACTTATTCTCAATGGGTTTAAGAAGTACTCAAGGGAGGCTCTATTCACTCGAAAAGATAAAGGGAGTTGAAAACGTTGACACGCACAATTAATTATGACGGTCAAAGCGGAGGAAAAATAGTTAGTGGGTGGGAAGTGCTGGTAGGGGGGAGAGGTCACTGCTTTTTTAATTCCAAATGAAGTCGAAAAACTTTGTTACTTCATCTGCGGGGGGGCTTAATTGCCCAGATAAGAGAAAAGTAGCTGATTCACTTATCTAAGCTTGGAGAGTAGATGTCGGCTTCTTGCAAGAGACAAAAAAATTTAAAACATGAACAATGAGCTGGACAGAAGCCTCTAGAGTTCTTAGTTTGTGAGCTGTGAGGTTGTGTAGTAGCTAGAGGTACAATGAGGAACATCTTAGTTATGTGAGATAGGAGACTGGGAATTGGAGGCCATGGGCGAGTTCCTTGAACTTCTTTATGTGGTGTTTGTTCCTACGGGTAGAAGGGGAAGGCGGATAAGATGAGGTGAAGTCATGACAAAGAAACCTCCTTGGTTAAATGATATGCTTGAATGCTCAGGAGTCACTTATCTAGTGTGATGTACTTTATGGTCCTGATCTGGACGGGATGTGACTTAGGATGGAATATCGATTTTGTAATCAAATTACATTAATTAATCAGAAAAAATTAGGAAGCGGAGGAGGAGTAAGAGGGCCAAAAAAATTCCTAAAGGAACTGAGATATTGTGCTCGATGTAGATTAAATTGCAAATGGAAGAATAGCAAAAAGCCTAAGGAAGGAAAATAATTCTTCAAGAGGAATTTAGGATTTCACAAACCCCGAAATGAAGGAAGGATAGAGAGGGGCTCCTAGATTGTCAAGTGTATTTTTATGCTCTTTATTGAGTTTGCTAAATTAGTAGTTTGATTGAAGGCCCATATTAGGTTGTTGAGTGTAATGATATTTGAAGTTAGAGAATTTTCTTCATTCATTGTGATAATTCCAATGGATTTTTGGGTCTAATTGTCTTCACTCTACCTGTTCTCTCACAAAATAGGCATTGTTGTTTGTTGTTATTTGGCGATCTCAAGATGAACAAATAAATGTCCAATGTTGAATTCTCTTGGCTCTTACATGAACAAGCTCTCATGCTTAACAGATCTCATCGACTTGTGGTTTGATGCCCAAACTAAGGTGATTGTCATGACTTATGAGTGTCTTTTGAATTATTTGGAAAACCATCGAAATGATTATTGGTTTTGCACTTTAAGAACTTTATTTTAGAGAAAGGATGAGGAAATAAGGAAATCCCTTAAATCAGGTAAGGACGGACATATTTATTTTTGTGCTGAAAATTCATGAAATGTAGAGTGCCATAACCATGTCTCTTTGAATTTAAACTTCCCAGCTTATTGTTGTACAAATGGCACTGTATAAGAATTTATTTTTTTAAAAAAAAGAGAAAAAGTGAAACAATGAAAAGGGGAAGCAGAAAAAAACTGTGCTGGTAGCAGAATGTTCTGGGCTTCAATTATCCAAATACTGGATTAGAGTACCTGCAATGTGGGTTCGACCATCTCTCCTCTCGCTACCCCACTAAGCATCCAAATACTGAATCAGAGTACCTAGAATGTAGGTTCGACCATCTCTCCTCTCTCTCTACCCCACTAAGCTTTTGTGGGAGAACTAATTGGAATGTGAAAGACACAAATAATCTTTCAACACAAATTCATCCAGTTATAATCAGTACAATATTCTATTGAATCGATATTACACCTAGAATCGCCTTTTCACTTGTCTTAGGGAACTCTAGTTGGTTCTTTAATTTTTGTGGACCCTTTAAATAAAGCTAAGATCATAATTACATGTTACTTATAGAGTTAAGGTTTTTGAGATGTTCCCTTTGAAACTCGAGGAGGGGCCTCACCGGAAGATATTGTTTCTAGCGGATTGGTCGTTTGAACTTGAAGAGGGGTAGGTTGATTCGATTGGCCGAAGGCAAGTGGACATTGTCAAGCGTGGCCAGGGGTTACGTAGGGCGATAGAGCTATTTGGCGGAGAGATCAAATGGCTGGTGGGTTATCTACACAAGGCATCTAAGATGAGTATGAAGGGTGCATTTATAGGTCGAGTTTTTGGTGGTCGACGGAGTGTGGCTTATTGGCTGCGGTTGGAGGAAACCGGGGCTACGATACAGGTGGTGGTGCAAATGGGTGACCATTGGAGCCAGATTTTCATTCCAAAACCCTCTTTTGGAGATGGGTGGGAAGGTTTTGCGTTGGTGCTTAAAAGCTTTGCTAGTGGAAATAGGTAGGTCAAGCCAAGAGGTGGTGGACAGTCGCTAAGAAGTAAAGCATGGCTGATGGGGGAGGCAGTGGTTGTCCTTAGGGCTCGGGGCTACAACGTAGAGGTTTGTCAAGGATTAGAAGAGGGCTGGGTCAAATTCTTAGACTCTAGCTTGGTGGGTAGAGTGGGTACTCTAGGGGGAGAAAGGGATGGAGATGCCATGTTTGTCGGAGTAGGCATATTAGACATGGAAAATCATGGAGCGGTAGGCAACCAATTCATGCTCTTTGCATTTCAGGCAGGCGGAACCTTTGCATGAATCCATACGAGCAAGTAGGTAGTGGATGGTCGATCGTTGTTGCTTGACTGGTGGTCACCAGTGGCACTATGTGCAAGAGGCAATCTGGCCCCACTGTCACAAAGCTTTTGGGTTCAGGTGTTGGGTTTTCCAGTGCACCTCAGAGGGGAACAGGTGTTTCGAGCGATCGGGGATCGTTGTGGAACATTTTTGGAGGTGGATGATGAGACGATGGCTATGGAAGCTCTGGGTGTTGTTTGTATAAAGGTGTGACGGTCAGAGATGGGTGCTTTAGTGAAATTTACGTTCGGTGGAGTTGATTGAAGTACATTTTACCAGTTTGGTCGGAGGAAGGGCCAGTGGTGGTAGCTTGGGGATCGCCGGAGACAAAGGTTCGTCAGGGGCCAAGGATGGAAAACCATGATTTCGGAGATTCGATGATTGGGATTCTAGCCGAGATTTAAAGGCGAAGGATCCTTGGATCTTGGGTACCTTTGGGCTTTCTTAGGTCTGGAATCCCAAAGGTGGAGGTCAATGGAGTGGCGATGGTTAGGTCATTTTAGAGAGGAAAATAAAGTGAATGGGCTAGACATCTTGGTATTTGGTTTAATTTGGTGGGTCAAGTCTCGAGAGAATCAAGATGTGGGCTAGAGGAAAGGAGATGGGCAGATTGGTGGTGGTGTGGGCTCAATATCACATGGGCCTTTTTCTAGAGATGGGTTGAGCGCTTGGGTGACCTAAATCTTCAGCAATTGAGCCTTGGTTTAAACCCACCTTCGATAGGTGAGGTCACAACAAATAAGGAATCCGATAAGTAAAATCCAGTGAAGCTGACGACGGGTTTTGAGATGGTTGTTCGCTATGATTCTAAGGACAATGAGCTTGGATCTAGGTATGCATCGGAGGCTGATGGGTCTAGTCCTCGATCGGTACTGTCAATTTTCAAAGATGGGGAGTTTCAACCATGGATGGAGGAGACTAGTGGCTTATCTTAGGCCAATAGGGTTGAACCCGGAGAGGCGAATGAGGGTTGAACTTGCCATTGGTATTGCAATCTCTTGCCGTTGATGATGGCTTGCAGGAGGCTTGGTTGGATTGTGTTCGGTAGGATGATTGTGGCAATGGTGGTTTGGGTAGGGACAAGGTGCCATTGGTTGAAGAGGTTTCTGATTAGGTGTTGGAACAAATTAATGATGTCAATTGGTTGCTAGGGCTGTCGTTTGAAGGTCATGAGGATGAGGCCTTGAGACTATTTTCGGTAGTGGAGGCGTCATGGCAGTAGGGGTCTCCTAGCAAGGAGATGGTAACTCCGTCAGATATTCTTCAGAAAGGGAATTGAGAGCTTAGGAATTTAGAATGCTCCATTAATTATGATCATGGGGAGGTGAAGATAGTGCGTGGATCAAGGAGAACCCGTGGGGGACCACTTTTGTTGAAATGAAGTTAAAAATTGTCATAGAATGCATAGGGGTTGCGATAGGGATAAGAGAGTGGCGATAAGGCGGTTTGCATAGTGCAAAAGTTGATTTTGTGTGTTTACAGGAGACAAAGATGAAGGTGCTGGGGGAGGAGATGGTGTGTCAAATTTGGGGTGGGAGGTTTATGGAGTGGATGTACTTGCCGGCTTTGGGTACAACAAGCGGAGTTCTTCTTTGTTGGGATAAGAAAGTGATGAAAGAGGAGGAGGAGGAGGAGGAGATGGGGTTTTTTTTTCCTGTGTCTTGCTTGTTTTGGAGGATAATTTTCGATGAGTGTTCATGGGAGTGTATGGTCTGGTCCGAAGTATAGATCGAGGTGAGTTCCTGGAAGAATTAGGGAGTGTGGCTTTTTGTTGGTCAGAGCCATGGTGTGTGGGGGGTGATTGTAGGGATTGTTTGGAATGTCCTAAATAAGTGCACTTTTTAACTTTTTGGACTAAAAAGTAGAGGAAAAAAAATATGGTGATTTGGGATAACTTTTGACTTTTTACTAAAAATGTGTATTAAAATATTGTATAAAATTGTAAAATTGTAAAATTACGAAATTACCCTCTCTGACACAAGCAGCAATACTGCACTGCACAGTTTCTATCACTTTTCAAATTTTTTTATTTATTTTTAATTGGAATGTGTGACTACAAGTGTGCCACGTTTTCTTTTTGACTTAGGAAGTTGTGGGTACGCAGTTTTGTGACAATGTTTTCTTTTTGTTTTGTTTTGTTTTTTTTTTTGTCAATTGACAGATTTTCCGCCAAAAAAGAGGTAAATAGTATGAACTTTTTTGCTTTTTTAATAACTTTTGGCTTTTTGGTGATGCCAAACCGCCCTAAGGTGGCCAGAGAGAAGGTGGGGAGTTCTTGAGTGTTGAGTTCTATCGGAATTTTGTTCATTCATTGATGAGTTGTAATTGATTGATTTGCGACTTTAGGGAGTTTCACTTGGTTGAAAGAATGAGTTTGTCTCGAATTGGTGGTTTTTATTTCTAATGGCCGGAGGAACATTTCTCGAGGTGGTTTAGATTCTTCCTCGTCAATGTCGATCATTGGCACCTTTGCTTGATAGTGGGGGGATTTGTAGTGGTCCAACGCCGTTCCAATTCGAGAACATGTGGTTGCAGTCGGATGGTTTCTTGGATATGGTCCGTGGGTGGTGGAATAGTTATGTTTTTTCGAGGATCACCTAGTTGTGTATTGGCCCAGAAATTGAAATTGCTAAGGGGTGATCTTAAGGTTGGAATGAGGGGGTCTTTGCTCGGATAGGGTCAAAAGGCAGAAGTGATGTCTTTGCTTCAGTGCCTAGATGAGATAGAGGCTCCGTGGGGGGTTATCTAGTGATGATGTTGTCAGGATGGAAGTGGCTAGACAGGATTTTGTTTGTATTTCCCCGTTTGGAGGAGTAGGGTTATAGACAGAAATCTAGATACTTATGGTTGACCGAAACATAGTTTTTTCATCGGATGGCTAATGCTCATCGCCGGGTTAATCAGATTAGTAGGATGCATATGGACGATTGAGATTTGAATCTGAGATGAAATCGGAGGGTATAGTGGGCTTTTATCAACATTTGTTTCGGCTGCAAGAAGGGGAGTGGCGGCCAGGGTTGGATGGAGTTCATTTTGATATGATCTCAGGAGAGGATAGGATGGCTTTGGAGAGAGCTTTTATAAAAGAGGAGGTGTTTAGGTCTTTGGGGGTGATGAGTGGAGAGTAGGCGCCAGGCCTAGACGGTTTTACTATGGCATTTTTTCAACATTATTGGAGTTTGGTTAAGGTGGATGTGATAGCGACAATGGAGGCTTTCTTTGTGTTTGGGCGGTTGAGAGGAGCTTCAATCGACCTTTTTGGCTTTGATTCTTAAGAAAATGGGAGATGAGGATATTCAAAATTTTAGGCCAATCAGTTTGCTAGGGAGTGTATATAAGCTATTGGCTAAAGTTTTGGCAAATAGATTTAGGGGAGTTTTGCTGGATGTTGTGTTCGAATCTCAGAATGTGTTTGTAGGTGGGCGATAGATTTTGGATGCAGATTTAGTGTCTAATGAGTGCGTGGATTCTTAGATCCGACAAGGATGGCCTGGTTTGATTTGTAAGTTGAACATAGAGAAGGCTTATGACAACGTTAGTTGGGAGTTCTTATGGTATGTTTTGGACCGCATGAGTTTTGAGGGGACTTGGCATTAGTGGATTAAGTTCTGTGTTTCTACTGTGCGGATGCCTGTTCTGGTTAATGGTACTTCGGCGGGATTTTTTTTCGATGCATCGAGGTCTCTGAGGATCCTTTGTCACTGTTATTATTTATTTTTAGTGATAGAGGCTTTGAGAAGATTGCTGGATAGGGCAGTCTGTGAAGGCTTGTTTGAGGGGTTTTCGGTGGGTTCTTTGTCTAGGGCGCCCATTTGTGTTTCTCATCTATTGTATGTACATGATGCTTTGATTTTTTATGGGGTTGTAGCAGAGCAAGTGGGGTATTTGAGATGTGTTTTGTTATGTTTTGAGGCGGTCTCGGGGTCTTTGAGTTGACTTGAGGAAGCTGGAGCTGACTCTGGTGGGGGAGGTTGATAATCTACCAATGCTAGAGGTGGTTTTGGGCTGCAAGGTGTCGGCTTTTCCAGTGTCTTATTTGGGTTTGCCGCTAGGGGCGACGTTTAAGGCAAAAGTGTGTGGAAAGGGGTTGTGGAGCGGGTTCAACTTTGGTTGGCAAGATGGAAGAGGCAATATCTTTCAAAAAGGGAGAGGTTGACTTTGATTAAGAGTGTGCTGAGTAGCATTCCTACTTACTTTATGTCTGCATCTTATTCTGGTGTTGGTGGCATGCTTGTTGGAGAAATTTCAAAGAGATTTTTTGTGGGGTAGTGGAGGGGAAAATTTTAGGTATCATTTGGTTAGCTGGGGCATATTTGTTGTCCTAAAAAGGTAGGGGGTTGGGGATTCGGAGTCTGATAACTTTTAATAGAGCATTGTTAGGAAAGTGGATGTGGCGGTTTGTGTAAGAGCATGACTGTCTTTGGCGGACGGTGGTGTTTGCTAAATATGGAGTGGGTGGGGGGAGTGGGGGTTAGGGGATGTGATTGGTACTTATGGGTGCAATTTGTGGAAAGGGATTTGGTTGGGGAGGATGGAATTTTGGGATAGAATGGGATTCCAGGTGGGTGATAGGAGGAGGGTGCGTTTCTAAAAGGATTGGTGGTGTGGTGAGGCTTTGTTGGAGGATCACTTTCCTTTGATTTTCAGCATTGTGGCTGATCGGGAGGCTACGGTGGCATTTTATCTAGGGGAGTGAGGGGGTGGTGGTTTGGGATATTCAGTTGTGGTAGTAGGTTTAGGATTAAGAGGTTGATCAGTTGGTGGAGTTGTGGGGTTTTCTGTATGGGTTGGGGGTTACTAGAGTTGGGGGAGGGGATGTTTTGGTGTGGAATGGTGTGGGCACAAAGGGGCAGTTCTCTGTTTTGTCGTTCTATTGGAGCTTGGTGGGGGAGGTGAGGAAGGATTTTCCTTGGAACAGTATTTGGATACTGGGAGTTCCATCTAAGGTGGCTTTCTTTATGTGGATAGCGGCCTCAGGTCGGAATCTCACAATTGATAATTTGTGCAGCGTGGTCATAGTTTAGTTAATCGGAGTTGTATGTGTTGTGCTGCTATTGAGCCGATAGATCTTCTGTTTTTACTTTGTTTGGTGGCTTCGCGTTTGTGGGGGCTCATTTGCTCTCTTGTGGGGATTGTTTGGGTTCAGCTACAGAGGGTGATGGATCTGCTTTGGAGTTGGTGGGGGCCTCAGGTTAGGCGTTGTCGAGGGCGGGTTTGGTCATTGGCTCTGCTTTGCTTGGCTTGATGTGGTTAGTTTGGTTGGAGAGGAATAGGTGAACTTTTCAAGAGGTTCAACACTGTGTATCTTGGTTAGAGAGTGGTCTATTAGTTGTTTTGTATAGTTGATTGGAGAGGAAGGTAGATCTGGATATGTTTGCTTTGTTAGATTTCTTGAATGATGTAATTGGTCAAGGGATGGTGTTTTCCCCAAATTGGAGGTGTTTTGTATTCCTTGCATCATCTTGATGCTTTCTTTATAGAGTTTGTTTATTTATCCCAAAAAAAATAAAAAAAATAAATGTTACTTATGTGGTGTAACAACCTATAAAAGTTCCACCAATAGACTTTGAAGAACTGCATGAGGTTGCATTTGAGCATATCTGGCTTAGAGAGTGCAAGAGTGAGTTTCAAATAATTGGAACAAGGCTTCATTGTGTGCGCTTTCCCTGCATATGATGGAAAGGCAAAACAAGTTTGGTGTGGCTGAGCTACTTATTGAAGAACTCGTCATCTTCTTCTGTTTTTCTCTTCCTTTTGCTTTTCTTCCTTATGTTTTAAAGGTAAATTAGCCTCAAATGAGAGGCAGATTATTTATTATTATTAGGCACCAGAACATATCATCAAACAGTAGAGGAAGGATAGTCACTATTACTCTTAAGATTTAGCTGGAGACCATAGGTAGGATTATGCCTTTAATAACTCTTTATTGTTTGCTCTCTAATTTAGGTTTTAGGATGAGCCTGAAAGTGAATTAGTTATTCCAGAAACATGTCTTTGTTATTCCTTGAACTTTGGTCACAAGAGCATGCACTTTTGTCTTGTATGCTTGTTCTTGGTTAATTGACCATTTTGTAACTTCTCATGTACTTACAAATATTTGCGTGGTGGTCGATGAGTTAGACTAATTATTCTTTGCTAATACAGGAATTACTCGAGTTTTCTTTGGATCAGATTTTATAACTGTAACAAAATCAGAAGATGCTCCCTGGGATATTTTAAAGCCTGAAATTTTTGCTGCAATTATGGACTTCTATTCCTCTGGGAAGCCTCTCTTTTTGGACGCTAATACTGCAGCTTCCATGGACACAGCTATTAGTGAAGTATGTCTTTGAACTTTAGTCTTATGCTTATGAATTTTTTGATGCTTGCTGATTCCCAGTCTTGGTGTGAGAGTACTTTGAAGGATTCTGAAGAATCCCCAAGAAAACATCTTTGAGGTGGGACTTTGCAAGTCAATTGCTCCAAGTTCATGATTCAAGGTCTGAGGCACTTGTGTCATGCCTTGGTGCACCTTTGTGCCTGAAATGAGCAGTGTGTACTGTGCCAAACATATGGGCTCTTGTCACAAATTGTTGTAGTTTTAACTAAGGGTAAATTACACTGACACCCTTTGAGGTTTGGCTCCATTATGTTAATACCCCTGACATTAGGGAAATTACATCCCCCGCCTTGAGGTTTAGAGTCGCATAACAATTTCTCTCCTCCATTAGTCAACCATGGAGTCAACTAATGGAAAATACTGAGTCAAACAATTAAATTTATTAAATTTCTAATTTTAGCTCTTACCAGTCATATCCTCTCCCTCCTCCATCTGTAATTTTTTTTCTTAACCACAAACCCAGAATCACCCGACCTCTACGACCATCACCCACTTCCAGCCACCAACTAACACCCACCTCTGCCTTTACTCCACCATCATCTCTTCTTGTCCTTCCTTCCACTTGTTCCTTCTCTCTTTACAATAGCTTTTGATGACAGTAACTATCACCAATACTACCCCACTGCCACACCACCAGCACCTCTTATTTTTTGGAAAATCTTTTAAAGCACCCTGCTCCCAAAAGCAGAAGTAAAAAATTATCCTTAGGTTGGCTGCCGAGAAAACTGGGAACAGAGAGATGGTAGGAAACAAACAAGTCATCAAAATATATCATTCTTTATGTTCATTTTATTAGCAAACAAACTGTATCAAATAACAAACTGAAGTTCCAACATTCATATCCAATAGTGCTGAACTCAATCAAAGAAAGAGTTTTAGGATCATCTAAACAAACCCACGTTTATATGTAGAATTGCATTATGACATTCAAAAAGTTAAGCCTTGTTTTCCACTAATTAAAACCAGCCAACATACAAATCCCATCACTATAGTCCGTATCTACTATGGGTGGTTCATGGTTCACAGTGGGTGGGTGGGGGGTGGAAGGTGGCGTTGGTGAGGAGTGTTGTGGTTGAAAAGAAAGAGTGGAGGAGAGAGAAAAGTAGTAAAAGCTTAAAAGAGTAATTCAATCATTTCTGTTAACCACGTTAACAGACAAACACTAACAGGAGAGGTCAGTGTAATGTATTAAAAGCAAACTTCAGGGGAGTCCGTGTAATTTACCCTTAAAATTTTGTTTTTGAATTACTATTTCATTATTTACTTTATATAAAACAAAAGGCTTGTGAAAGTCCTCTCATGAGGACCTTCAATACTGCGATGCATACACCAAAAGAAAGAACTTGTATCTATCATGTTCAACTTGCCAAGATTATGTTGACAACAGATTTGTTGACTCCCTTCGCCAAAAATTAGCCTAGGGGGCAAATCCACTCTGTTTTATTATGTTAATATTTGGAAGTGTCTTCTCTTTTTTAGTATGAATGTCCAACTTGCTAAGAATGTAATGAAAACAAAATTTGTTGTCTTCTTTCTGGTAAACTTAGCCAATAGGTTTGTTGTGTTATGTTAATAATTGAAAGTTTCTTGGGTTTCTGCATTGGTGTCCAACTTGCTAAGAATATAATCAAAACAAACTGTGGTTGCTCCTTTCACTGAAACTTGGCTAATCAGTTTCAAGCGTAGCCTGTCGAATTATTGTGACAATTGGAAGTGTCTCCATGTATTATTACGTTATTAGTTGCATATGTAAGATACTAACTACATAGGCGATGTTGATGAGTAAATGTAGTATCTGAAGATATTTTTGTCTATTTGCATTATGAACGAAATATGACTGCCAGTTGAGTACCATTTATCCATTTTGCATTTTACAGATCTATTAACATGTGTGCAGAGCTCATTGATGTGGTATGCTATTACATTTGAAGGAACGTAGTGATTAGGGTTGAAAGAAAACCAGACGTACATTTGGAGTTAGAACTGTAGGGGATATTTTGTTGCTAATATTTATGATTATATGCAGCTATTCAATGGTGTTTTAGTCCCAGACTTGTGATCATTTCTCATGGTCCCTATTGCAGGATGATTCAGAGATTGTTGCAATGATTAAAGAACTGTTGGAAACTCGTATCCGACCTGCAGTACAAGATGACGGTGGAGATATTGACTACCGGGGATTTGATCCGTAGGTTTCTTCCATCAAACACTTTTTAAATGCTGAAGACTGAATTGAATAATTTCTTTATTTGTGATACAGCATAATTTAATTCTTATGCACATTTTGCTTTCCTCAGAGATACAGGAATAGTCAAACTTAGAATGCAAGGAGCATGCAGTGGCTGCCCTAGCTCATCTGTTACTCTGAAATCTGGCATTGAGAACATGCTGATGCATTATGTGCCCGAGGTAACAGTCATTATTTAGATTCTTGCTGTTTATGATTGTAGTCTGACACTTAAAAGTAGGATTGAGAGAGATCATAAACTTGGATAAAATCATGAGGATAGGTTGTCTGAACGATTTTCCCTGAAATTATGATATATTTACGTCATGTGTTCTATGATTTGTTGAGTTAATGTCACACTGTCTTCACGACGAAATCCCTGGTATTGGTCAACAGGGTTTTATTTGAATTTAGTAGACTTACGGTAGAATGTTTACAAAAATTTAACTAGAGTAGGATACTCTGAACTTAGCTAGACATGTGCCCTCCTTCCTATGCATCTAAATGGATGTTAAATTTATACACCATGGTGTAACTGGCATATACCCAAAAAATGTTGCATATCTTGATACTTCTAAACCGTTCCGCCTTTGCCTCCCACCCTCCCTCCTCCCCAAATCAAAGTCTCATCTCATCTCTCATCAGTTAACTAAACCAAACTAAGGCTTGTGTCTCACTCAAGTGGGATTGAGTACATGAATCATTTTTTGCCATTCTGCTCCATCAAGGGTTATTTACATAGTTAAATTATATAAATTCATATATTTTTTGTCATTCTCCTCTCCTCTCCTCTCCTCTCCTCTCCCACTAGTTATTGGAAAGAAATGGAGAAGTAGCATATAGCCAATTTGTGGTCATACCAGAAAACACTAATTACCAAGCGAATTACATATTGATACATACGTTCCAAAATATGGTATATTTCTGTTAAAAAATGGTAAATTTAGTGATTTGTAGTGATCCCATCAGTATTTTCCAATATATTTTCTTAAATGTTACCTTGGGAGAAAAAAAAAAGAACACAAATATAATGAATTAAAATCTAATGTGAGTTAAGTTTTGACAAGACAAAAGCATCAAACACAGGTCATAATACTTATAGAAATGTTTTGCTACATAAAAAAAAAAAGAAGAAGAAAATTTTCTCTAGAAGTACCTTAAATTTTTAAGTGATATATGCAAACCTACCCTTATCGTACCATATTTTAGAGTTTGTGACGTACCATACTCCCATTCCCGTTCCATGTACTGGACGATCTACATTCCAGGTCACATATGTCTTCCATGACTTGGGTGACTGATTGTTCAATCTGCATTTGTGGAAAGAAATGGAAAGATTAATGTTGGATCTGTATGTGTTGTATTTATTTTGTTCTCTCAAATATTATCTTGTATTAATGTAAGATTAATGTATATGTCTTCTGATTTTTTTCCCTGAATAATATCTGTTTGTCTGATTTCTAGATGACTGTTTCTTGTTGTGCATAACTGGTTCTAGATGATTTTTGATCTTAACTTCAGCATTTATGATTTGGGGAATTTCAAATTTGGTCTTTTCGAACGCCAACTCTGTAAATTTCTTCAAATGTTAAGCTTCTTACAGCTTTGGTTTTATTTTGTAAAGAAAACCTTCAACATCACCATTATTGATATTTATCACAAAAAAAAAAAAAAAAAAACCCACCATTATTGATAGTCTGTAATAGGATAACCAATATAATTCTTGATTGATTATTACATTCCATTTTGATTTTGCTGTGAATATACTAATAATCATCCTGGCTGGACAATTTTGCATGAAATGCGCAAACAATTTTGTCAATGGTATGCTTGTGGCTAAAACATGATGCATAAATGTTGACAAAAGGCAAATAGTAAAAAATTCCGTGCATGTTTCTTGGTAAGGTGTTGCTATTATTTGACTAAAATCTTTGCTATGCCCTTGCTAGTGGTCACTCTCTTGTTACTGAAGAATATGTTTCTTTTCCAGTTACTAGTAGAGTAGCTTTTGGGTAAGACATACCTATGGCTTTAAGGAAACTAAACTATTGCATTATTCTCTTGCTACCTTACTCAAATGGTTAAAGTACATCCAATATATGTATATATATATATTTTCTGTACGAGAAGTGAACTAAGTGATTAATATCAGTCCTCGAAAACACTAAATTAAGATAGATGGTATTTTTTTAAGAAGATGCAAGTTCTAGAGTCCCCTTTTCTTTGTTTTTCCTTCCATATGTTGAAGCCTTGCTCGAATAATATTCTCTGTTTTCCATCTTTCCATTGTTTTAACTGCTGGGAATTCTGATAAAAATTCTGTTTGTTTTATGTGCTATTTCACTCGATTAGATCTCAAGTTTGAGACTCGAGTTCTCATTTCTTTTACAGCAGGTCCATATTTTAAGTCTTGTGCCTTTCTGTTGTATATGTTACATTAGTAAGTTCACATTGGTGATTTCAATTCATTTTGTTGGTTGGACTATCAAGTTTTGAATTAAAAGGCGGTTTCTCTGATCTTCCAATTTAGTTCGCCTTACTGGAACTTCCCGTGCAGGTTAAAGCGGTGGAGCAGGAACTTGATGATGAAGATGAAGCAGCAACATTACCCGGTTAGATCGAGTAATTGAATATTTTCTCTTGTTTTATGGGCTACTTCCAGATGAGCTTGATGACTACTGGTAAGTGACCCTTCTTCAGAAAAGCGAGCGGAGTGTATTTATCAGCGTACTGTGTTCTGTCAATAAATAAGAGGCTTCCTGTATTTGTTTTGGCAAAATTTACCAAATCTTTGAGTATAAGCTAATTGCAAGTTTATTTCATGTGGGTATTTCTTGTGCCTTTGACTTGAGTTATTTATTTATGGGGCATTTATTCATAAATCTCTCTTTATTACTTATGTTCTACTTAGTTCAAATTATTTTTTTATATTCTAATAAGTTCTATGAGTGACATAGTTACCAAAATACCTTAATAATAATATTCAGATTGATAGTGTGAATGTTTTGTGATGTGAATGCTCATACTGTTAATGCAAATCACCAAGTTGCTAAGCATTCAAAAAATAATTGTAAGGATAAAATTATCCATAAAATACTTTAAATATGAGAATTAAGATTTGGTGAATTAAATGTCCAAATAATAGGATTTACTGAAATACAAGAATATATTATGGATTAATGGGATACAAGTATTTGAAAACAGATTTCCTAATAAATTCTCTTTATTTATTTATTGATTTTTTTTTTTTGTTCTTTTGGGATAGGGAATTGGCATCCAAGTTTGTGTGGGGTTTTATAGTAAATTTTTAGATAAGTTACAAATACATCCTTTCAGGTTTTTTTAAAATATAAATTGGTTCTTGTGATTTGAAAAATTACAAATATTTGCTTACGAGAAATTTTTTATTCAACAAAATTTAAAAAATGCAAAATTTTAATTGTTCTCTTATACAATTATAAAATTATTTGAATTATTAATTAAAATATATTTCTAATATCATTAAAAACTGTTAATTGACTTGATAATTTTTTAATAGAATGAATTATTTGTTATGAAATTATAAATTTTAAGTGATGTAATATAATTTCTTGAATTATAGGGAGTAATTGTGTTTTAAATAAATCTTTAAAGATATATTTATAATTTATTCTAAATTTTTTTAGCTGAATTTACTTTTTTATTTTTCAATAAAACTTGGTAGCTTGAAATTTTCGAGGGTTGATTGGCCTGAATTGCAAAATGACATTGTTTTTCCTTCTTTTTTTTTTCTCCTCTCTTTTCTCTGAAGCAGGGAGAATTTTTTTTTCCCTTCTCTGAAATAGGAAGAAGAGAGAAAAGAGAAAGAGAGAAGAGGCGATGGCGGCGTAACGGAGGTGATGGTGCTACGGTGATGGCACGACGGTGGCTCTCTTCCTCTCTCTTCTCTCAACAGATTTATGTGTGTATACACAAAGATTTATACACAGATCTGTCTTTGATTTGATTTTGATTTGTATACACAGATCAGTTGTTGTGGGTTTGTTTTTTAATTTTAATTTGGTTTTGATTTGTATATATACACAGATCAGTTGATTTAGTTTTGGAACTTTATTCTAGTCATGTTTGAGAGAGAGAGAGAGAGATGAAACTGTGTAGAAGGCAAAGAAGGGAAAGGAAAAAGGAAAAAAAAAATCAAACCATTGAGTCTTGATTTTTTGAACTACGTAGCACGATGGTTTATTTTTATAGCTCTAATTTGATAAGACTTAAAAGTAATAATTTTATTATTCTTAAAAAACACAGGCATACTCTCGAAGTAATTATTCAATAATTTCAGAATATGAACACGTGATATTTTATAATATTAAGATTAGTGAAAAAAGTGGATAGGTGAGATATTGTATTAAATGATTGAAAAATATGAGGAAATATATTAAATGATGATTGATTAAAAAGTACAAATACATAGGGTATGTTTGGTTTGGATTTGTAGAGATTTTGGAAAAAAAATTCTAAAATTTTTTTTTGGTTTGTAAATTTTTCAAAATAATTTCCAAAATCACTTTCTTATTTATCAATCAATCACTTTTTTTCTCTCTTCTCTTCTTCTCAATCACTTTTCCTCTCACACACATCTACTCAATTATAACAAAATATCAAATCATTTCAAACTTTCAAACTCCAAAATTACTTTTAAAATATACAACCAAACAAATCAAAACAATTTTTAAACTCTCTTTTTCTAAAATAATTTTTAAAAACTACTCTTCTAAAACTAAACCAAACATACTCATAATACTCCAAAATTATTAAATAATTTCCCAAAAGAAAACTACTTGAAAAAGAAATCAGCAAAGCCAATGAATTGCTATTTTTGTTGCGATGTAAGGTATGGGGGTTCAATACTGATTTGACACTTTGACGGGGATTCAAAGCTGGGTCTGAGCTTCCTTTTAGGTCAAATCAAAGGCGGTATGCAGTAGCTTTCTTTTCATAATTTAAATTATTTATATAAAAAATTAAATTAATTTGATAAATGTAATTCGTTTAGTAAATCATTTTTTAATGATAACCGCTATAAATTAAATAAATTACTATTATCAAATTAATTTAATTTTTTTTATAGATAATATATAAAAGTTTTACAAAATAAATAATATAAATTATCAAAATGAGATTTGTTGTAGGTAACAAAGAATCCCAACGACGGATTCAGAATAGGTGTTGTGCCTACTGGCACAATATGTGTGTTGTGAGACTCTTTTGAAGCGCATTCCAAGTCTATCTTCATAATCTGAACTATTCATATTATAAAATTTACTGTACATAAAAAAAATAATTAATTAAACTTCTATAACTCTATAAAAAAACCACATCTATTTTAAAAATAAATAAACAATAGGTATGATTTTGATATTTTTATAAAAAACAATTAAAATTGATCATAAAATTACGTATATTTAATTAATTTAATTTTTTTTAAAAATAATATACCCACTAAATTTTAAAATATAAAAAATTCAAATCATCAAAATAAGTTTGGACAGGGCCGAAAGAACCTCACAACAGGCATGTTGTGCCTGCACCTGCTCCAATTCCCTCGAACAACACCCCATACGTCTAAATCTGAATTAAAAGGAAAGCCCAACCTTAGAAATTGATGTGCGCCAATTCTGCTATCAATAAATGAATTGACAGTGCATGAAAGGTGAGCCATTTGGTTTTTGGGGGACATGTTTATAATAGGGCCACGCAAAGTAGGAGTTGTTGATTTGTATTTTGCCATTATAATGGCTAACCAACAAAATGGTTCTTGTCATGTAGTTTGGGGTCCAGTTTGGTTGAGCTAATATTTTTTAGGAATCAAATAATATATTTTTAAATTTAATGTAGACTTAGACAAAAATTAAAAATATAAATTAAATTTAAGTGGAGTTTGGACAGAGAGACTACAATTTGAAAATTTTATTATATATACATGTATATAAATTATGTGTAGTTGAATGATATTAAAATGATCGGAATAATTAAATTGTATTTGTCATATAAGTCATAAAATACAATATATATATATATATATATTTATTTTTTTATTTTTACTCAGAAATGGCTTTTGGAGATTCATATCTCTCATCCTTGTCTCTCTTTTATCATATAAATTAATTAGCCTAATTGCCAAAAAAAATGAAAATAAAAATAAAAATAAAAAAACTCAAATTTATAGACAATCAAGCATAACCTGAGTTTAATTTATCATGCTAGAGTCGGGCTTAATTTATAAAAATACAAATACTTTAAATCATTCTTATTTATATGTAATTTTCTCACTATTTTGTGACAAAGTGTAAAATAAAAGTTAAAAAAGGTTATGTAGGACTCCACATGTCGTCACTGATGACATAAAATGACTAGTGAGAGACCATGATAGATAGCATGGATACATCAAGGTCTTGAATATATTGATGTATCTTTAACAATTATTATTATTATTTTTTCACTCTCCAATTCTTAGGCTTAATTTTGATAAATTCTCAGAGAGAGAGAGAGAGAGAGAGAGAGAGGATAATATAGGGTTTGTAGGGCTTTGATTATATTAAAGTTTTTTAAATTAATGATTACATGTATGGTTTTGATATTTTTCCATACCACAACTCAAAACAAAAATTAATAATAATAATGATAATAATAAATAAAAAAATTCCATGCAACATACAAAAAAGAGATAAGAGAAGAAAAGAAAAGTGAATCCTTTAAGGGTGTGTTTGATTGAATAGACTGGATAAGGGAGGATTAGAATCCATCGGTCTTAAGTCTTGGGACTGTGAATTCTCCGGACTATTTGGTTGGATTATATATGTATCCTGTGTTTGTTTTTTCATGGGATTAGATGTCTGGAAATGACTATTTTTAGGCTTCGTTTGTCAAGTGGGTTGGGGCTAAAATAGCCATAAAAGACAAAACAGGCTATTTTAGCTCCAAAAAAACAAAACATCATATCCAACCTATAATCATTACACTATTCTCTCATAAAAAAACTCAAAAAAGTCAAAAAGCCAAAAAGTCATTCCCAAACCAAGCTTTTAAGCCCAGGCTAAAATAGTCAAAAAAGCCAAAAAGTCAACCCACTTCCCAAACCCACCCTTAGTGAATTCAACGTTTGGTTGGACGGACTGGATATGATAAATGAACAAAAAATTATTTTACTATTTTTCAATTGTTTACTAAGTAATAGCAATATTAAACATATCTTTAATATTTTAATTATTTTTAGCTAGATTAAATAAAAATTTATTTTATTTTATTTTTTACACAATTAAATAAATTTATTTTTTTAAATAAATAAATAAATAAAATATCAAAAAAATTTATATTATTTTTTTAATTAAAATTTTAAATAAATTTGTTTTTAAAAATAATAATAATTAAACAATGAAATTAAATAAGACATCTATTAACATTTAAATAATGAAATTAAATAAAATATAAACAAAATTTTAAAATAAAACATCAATAAAATATTTTTAAAAATTTATTTAAAAAAATAAAATAAAACATCAATAAAAAGTTAAATAAAATTATTTTATTTTTAAATTGAGACATTTAAATTTTATTAAATTTTACTAAATATAATACATAATTAAATAGTAAAATGTCAAAATGGTCATTTCATTACCTAATCCTAACAATAAATAATCCCGCGCCCCCCTTAGAATACTATAATCCCCATATAGGGGATAAGGAGTCCGGCCGGACTCTATGTCTGACAGACTAAAAAAAAACAAATATCGGATTGGATTTACTGTACAAGTTACAATCCGCACAGTAAATAAACCCTACCTTTATCCCCCAATAAAACACACTATAAAATGATATAATATTTTATGTTTTTTATTATTATTATTCATCAGAAAAAAATATTTTATGTAATGAGTATATTACATGATTGAATTAATGTGATGTATCCTTTTATTTATTACTTGTCATTTAATAAAAAATATGATTAAAATTTGATATGACCGAATATTTAACCCATCAAGTAACCACAGACTTTTTGAATCCCCCTTTCTACTACATGACAAACTATGAGTAAAAGGTCCACCATTGCAATCCGGGACATAAAATATTCCTCATATGTGAAGTGGTGATTCTCTTTGTATTGTTTGGTTTGAATGGAAAGGAGAGGTTTTAAATTATTTTGTTATAATGAAAATTTAAGGGGTGAATCATAATTTTACATTTAAGAAAAATGAAAAAAAAAGAAAAGAAGAGATCTTGCATTTTCTTTAACAGTCGTATTACCGACCCCAGCGACCCCAGTGACAGATGACACACTGTCAGTGGCTGAAATTCTAAAAAAAAATAAAAATATTTTTTTTTTTTCAACCAATCAAGGGCGACCCCAGTGATCTCTACTGGGAGTGTTAGGCATTTTTCTTCCTTTAAATTGCTCTCCCCAAAAGAAAATAGGTTGATTGGTTCAAAATTGTAGATAGGTGCGAGTCTCCAAAAGGGCTCCACTTTAATAAGCTTCTGTGCATACTGTCTTTTTCTTTTTGGTGAGAAGGGAGCATAAAAAAAAAATAATAATAACTAAGAGTAATGACTGAGACTTTTATGTTGTTTCTGGTTGAGTTTTATAAAATATGATTTGAGAGTATAAATTATATTTTGAATTTATGAATTGTGAAATTATGATTTGAGTGTAGAAAATTTGTTTGGTTATGATTTTTGAATAAAGTGTTAAATTGAGTTTTGAATTGTGTGTGGAATTAAGTTTTGAAAGTTTGATTTGACATGTAAAGTAAGAAAAATTTGTTTAGTTATGATTTGGAAAGAGTTTTCAAAACTTAATTCAAATTATTATAATTCATAACAAAACACATTACTTTCACACTATTGAAAATTCTGATCAACACTCATAACCAAACTTTTTTTAAAATTCAATTAAAAAAATTATTATTAACAGAAAATAACATTAATCAATTTTTTAATTGAAAATACCACAAAGGAAATAATTTTTTTTCAAAATAAATATTCAAAAAATTTAAATCATAAATATTTAAATAATTTAAATAATCTAAAATATTTAATAAGTAAAAAATTAAAATAAATATTCAAAAAAATTAAATCGTAAAAATTTAAATAATTTAAAATGTTAATATTTTAAATTTAAAAATAACTCTACACTCAAATCGTAATCAAACATATAAAACAAAACTCAATTAAGAAATTATTTTTAAAACTCATAACAAAAAAATTAAAATATTTAAAAATATTTTTATAAAATAGAGTTTTAATTTATTTTTATAAAATATATTAAAATTGTAATATTTTGAAATTAAAATATTTAAAAATATTCAAAAAATTAAAAAAAAAATTAATTTGAAAATTCTAAATTTTTTTTTTTTTGATTTGTAGAGATTTTGGAAAAAAAAATCTAAATTTTTTTTTTTGATTTGTAAATTTTCTAAAATAATTTCCAAAATCACTCTTTCTCTTACTTATTAATCAATTACTTTTTCTCTCTCCTCTCTCATTCTCAATCACTTTTACTCTCATATACATCTACTCAATTATAACAAAATATCAAATTATTTCAAACTTTCAAACTCCAAAATTACTTTTAAAATACACAACCAAACAAATTAAAAAAATTTCTGAACTCTCTCTTTAAAATAATTTTTAAAAATTACTCTTCCAAAACTAAACTAAACATACTCATAATATTCCAAAATTATTAAATGATTTCCCAAACGACCATGCTACGTAGCTCGAAACCGTGGCTCGAAACGCGGCTCAACACCAAAACGACGTCGTTTTGGTGTCGATTTTTTTTTTCTTTCTTTCTTCCCTGGTTTTGTTGCAGAACGAAGAAGAAGAAGAAGAAGAAGAAGAAGAAGAAGAGAGAAGAGGAGGAGGAGGAGGAGGAGGAGGGAGGGGAGGGGGCCATAAAAACCGGTTGGAGGAGGAGGGGAGGCTAGGCAGGCGACGGTGGTGCTGCGACGTCGGCGGGGCTAGGCAGACGACCGGGGCTGGGCGAGGCGACGGTCTGCTGTGACGATCGGCGATGATCCACGGCGAACAGACAACTCACGGCGACGAACCCTATCCTCTCTCTTTCTCTCTCTCTCCTCCTTTTCCCTCTCTTTCTCTCCTCTTCTTCTATTTTCAAACCGTTTCAAACTCGAAACTTTCGAACTACAAGACATTTTCGTTTCCCAAAACAAAACTACTTGAAAAAGAAATTAGGAAAGCCAATGAATTGCTATTTTTGTTGCGATGTATGGTATGGAGGTTCAATACTGATTTGACACTTTGACGGGGATTCAAAGCTGGGTCGGAGCTTCCTTTTAGGTCAAATCAAAGGCGGTATGCAGTAGTTTTTTTCTTTTGATAATTTAAATTATTTATTCTATAAATTATTTATATAAAAAATTAAATTAATTTGATAAATATAATTCGTTTAATTATTCATTTTTTAATGATAACCGCTATAAATTAAACAAATTATTATTATCAAATTAATTTAATTTTTTTTATAGATAATATATATAAAAATTTTACAAAATAAATAATACGAATTATCGAAATGAGATTTGCTATAGATAATAAAGAACCCGAACGACGGATTCGGAGTAGGTATTGTGCCTTATGACACAATATGTGTGCTGTGCGGCTCTTTCGAAACGCGTTCTGAGTTTATTTTCATAATTTGAATTGTTCATATTATAAAATTCACTGTACATAAAAAAAAATGATTAATTAAACTTCTATAACTCTATAAAAAGACCACATCTATTTTAAAAATAAATAAACAATAGGTATAATTTTGATATTTTTATGAAAAACAATTAAAATTAATCATAAAATTACGTATATTTAATTAATTTAATTTTCTTTAAAATAATATACGCACTAAATTTTAAAATATAAAAAATTCAAACCATCAAAATAAGTTTAGACAGGCCCGAAAGAACCTCACAACAGGCATGTTGTGCCTGCACCTGCTCCAATTCCCTCGAACAACACCCCATACGTCTAAATCTGAATTAAATGAAAAGCCCAACCTTAGAAATTTACAATAATATTTTAGACCCCTTTTTGGGGCACCCCTCACTCCCATTTGTCATGTGTCAGTGGGTGATTGGAGGAGCAGGAAAAAGAAGAAAAAGAAAAAGAAAAAGCAACCAATGAAAGAGAGAGGGGGTCAAAGGGGGTGATGGGTAAAGGGGGGATGAATCATTGTTGAGAAATTTATGTGCGCCAATTCTGCTGTCAATAAATGAATTGACAGTGCATGAAAGGTGAGCCATTTGGTTTTTGGGGGACATGTTTATAATAGGGCCACGCAAAGTAGGAGTTGTTGATTTGTATTTTGCCATTATAATGGCTAACCAACAAAATGGTTCTTGTCATGTTGTTTGGGGTCCAGTTTGGTTGAGCTAATATTTTTTAGGAATCAAATAATATATTTTTAAATTTAATGTAGACTTAGACAAAAATAAAAAATATAAATTAAATTTAAGTGGAGTTTGGACAGAGAGACTACAATTTGAAAATTTTATTATATATACATATATATAAATTATTTGTAGTTGAATGATATTAAAATGATCGGAATAATTAAATTGTATTTATCATATAAGTCATATAATACAATATATATATATATATATATTTTATTTTTACTCAGAAATGACTTTTGGAGATTCATATCTCTCATCCTTGTCTCTCTTTTATCATATGAATTAATTAGCCTGATTGTCAAAAAAAAATAAAAATAAAAATAAAAAAACTCATTAATAGACAATCAAGCCTAACCTGAGTTTAATTTATCATGCTAGAGTCGGGCTTAATTTATAAAAATACAAATACTTTAAATTATTCTTATTTATATGTAATTTTCTCACTATTTTGTAACAAAGTGTAAAATAAAAGTTAAAAAAGGTTATGTAGGACTCCACATGTCGTCACTAATGACATAAAATGACTAGTGAGAGACCATGATAGATAGCATGGATACATCAAGGTCTTGAATATATTGATGTATCTTCCACAATTATTATTATTTTTTTTTCACTCTCCAATTCTTAGGCTTAATTTTGATAAATTCTCAGAGAGAGAGAGAGAGAGAGAGAGAGAGAGAGGATAAGATGGGGTTTGTATGGCTTTGATTATATTAAAGTTTTTTAAATTAATGATTACATATATGGTTTTGATATTTTTCCATCCCACAACTCAAAACAAAAATTAATAATAATAATAATGATAATAACAAATAAAAAAATTCCATGCAACATACAAAAAAGAGGTAAGAGAAGAAGAGAAGAGTGAATCCTTTAATAGAATGATATAATATTTTATGTTTTTTTTTATTATTATTCATCAGAAAAAAGTATTTTAGAGCATCTCCAACGGTTTACTAAATTCTTTACCAAATCTGAGTAAAAAAAAGACTATTTTTTCAATCTGATACAGACTGCTCTAATGGTTGGTATCAAAGCAGGGGTCGACCGGCCGGTCGACCGGTTAGTGTATTTTTTTTTTTTTTTTTACCTCTTTGAATCTTTTGACCTGTTTGAACCAACCTATTTGCAAGAAAACCGGTCGACAGGTTAGTCAACCAGTTGGTTGACCGATTTGTTTCTCCCAACGATCACACACAGTAAATTGGTGAAATCTTCTCCCTGTTCTCCCTTTGATGAAAAATTTGGTTGAATTGCACTCATCACGAATAACAACACCGATATTCCTAGTCTCATGGAGGAATGGGCTTGCATGAGTAGGCCTACAAATATTTGTTGTGTATAAAATAAAATATATAAACTAAAATCTTAACAATAAGAATATGTATTTGTAGTATTAAATACAATGTTTTACCAATTCCTTTATGAAGCTAAAGATGTGCTTGGCGAAGTAAGATGTGTAAACATTACTCCTTTCTGAGCCGATGGAGTATTAGTTGTACTTGGTGGAATCAATTCTCTCGATCTCTCTCATTCACGTCGCAAACGTTGTCCCAATTGATATGAAGAGCTTGCCTTATCATTTTTTTTGCGTTCTCGCCGTGCACGTTGAGCCAATGCAGCTTTCGATATAAGATTATTGTTATGTGCCTAAAACATGAAGATTAATTTCATAAGATGCCTAAAATATGAATATTGTCATCTACCGTTTTATACATTTCTCTTCATTTTTCATTTTTATTAATTTACTTTATCTTAATTCCCTTTCCTTCTGATATTTTGTAAAAAAACTGAAAACTTTTCATTCTGTATCCCTCCTCCCCTCATTTCTTTTTTGTTCTATTCCTTTTTTCTTCTCTTGTAGATGTTAATGTCAATAGCAAAAAGCCAAAAAAGAATAATAATAATTTAAAACAAATATAATGTTTTTGTACAAATGTTATTTTAGCATGCTTCAAAAAAAATATTTCACAAATTTATATGAAACTGTTTACTATAAGAACAGTATATGCCACTGTACAAGTAATATGTCAATTTTACATTTAAAAAAAATAAATAAATATCAATTCACATAGCTCCCACACAACCCCTACCCATTTTTTTATTCTTACTTCCTTTGTCATGATTAACTTGCATTAAAAAAAACCTAATGAAATGGAAATATCAATTTGTATTGCGTCTTGAAATTATCCTTTTTGAACCCAAGAAAATAAAAAACATTTGTCGCATCTTTCCAACTTGTTGGGCTATTTTTGTTTTAGGTGGTGATTTTATGCTTTTGAACTCATTGGGGACATCCTTGATTAGACAAACAAGGTGCCACTTATTGACCAATTGAAAACTTTTATAGTTGTTCAAACTTATCTAAATAAATATATTTTTTTATGAAAAAATATATAAAAATAAAAAATTAATACGACCTTAATAAATATACTTAATTAATTTATGCCAAACAATAAGAGATAAGATTGGTTTCATCTTACTTTACTTGGAACATCCTACTGAATGATGACACTAGCATTGCACAAGTGTCTATATTTACACACTTTTTATTTTGACCAATGCTACAGACTCCCAGCTGGGGCACCCCCAGTGACCCTCCCAGTGATAAGTGGCGCACTGTCACTAGTGAAAACCTAAAAAAAAAAATTTATTTTTCTGCCCAATCAGGAGAGACCTCCAGTGACCCCCACTGGGGGTCTAAGTCATTTTTCTTTTATTTTTTCTTACCGCACTGATTTAGACTCCTTAAGTTTTAATTTTCACCATCTCACACACACGTGACGGGTGGTGATGGAAGGAGAAGAAAAAAAAAAAAAAAAAAAAAGTGACCAATCAAAAAAAAAAAAGGGTCAAAGAAGATAAGAAAAAGAGGGTTCTAATCTTTATTCTTTTTCTTATTACCCCCACTTCATTTCCGTACTCAAAAAATTTAAAAATTAATTTATTTTTGTTTACGCACTCCATAATTTCAAACTTATCCCAACTTCATCACTTTTCTCTACACCCACCCTTTTTCATTCCTTCCATCTTTCTTTCTTACTTCCTCTGTATTTCATCCCATCTACCACTTTTGTTTGAGATTAGATTTGAATCGGATTATGACCCAATATCTGTATCTATTTTATAACTCATCTAATTGGATTATTCAAATAACATTATATATTTATTTTTATATATAATGTAAGAGAAATTTTTAACCTTTGTAACTCTAACCCTAATGGCTAGAGTTGATAGCTTTGGTTAATGACATTTGATGGTCCTCATGATGATAGTTTTCATATTTATGAATTCACCTACTTGTATAAATAGAGTTCTTTTCCCTGAATTTAATAAGATGTTTTTAGAGAGGTTTTTTGAGATGAAAAATGGTAGTTTTTGAGATTAAATTAGAGAATATTTCTTATATAAAAGAAAAATTCAAAGAAAAATTTTCTATCTCCTTTTTGTTAGACCCCATTTTTTTGGTTCTTGTTAATGAGAGAGTGCTGCCATTATCAATTCACTGAAACTACTTACGAGGTGTTTCTATATTAGCTGGTTTAAACTATCGTATCTTGGGAGACAGATACTCACAATCGTACAACACTCATTGGTGAGGCGACAAATTTGTTTTAAAGAAATTGTGAATACTATAGATTTCGATTTGCATATCTTATCTTTTATTCTTCAAACTTTTAGATTTAATTTATTTCTTATATATTATTTTTGTACGTCCATGTGAATCCATCTTATAATATGTTCTAATGTTGTAATCTATTTTCCAGTCTTGTATTTTCTTTAAGAATTAAAAATAAGATTATTTTATTTTCATTATTTTATCGTATATAATTTAGTTTTTTATTATTGAAAAAATACCAACAATTATTGTTTATTGTAATTTATTCTTCTTGTTCTAATAGTGGAGGTGGTGGGGCATTGTGTCATGGGCCGATTCCTTCAGAGGCACAGTGGATCAATTTTTCACCCGTGTGGCGCTCAAACTCCACCAAGTTTAAGCCTGCCATAGCTCGTTGAAAAATCGAGTATTGATGATCTCACCTGTTTGAACATTAGGGCCCAATGCTTTATCAAGAAAAATAACTTCACAAGGAAGCTCTGTTTTCATCCGGATGCCACAAGTAGGCCTAACGCCATAAGTGCACCAAGCACAACATAAGTCGCTTCATAGTGCCAAGCTTACCTTAAGCAAGGTGCTCGCCCAACTTAGGTTCATGTTATCAAGGTGCCTAGCCACACACCAATGTGCTAGCGACAGCCCTCGACTTGGCCGACAAGCCAACATTGCATGTTCGGTCTTTGATAGCATCTCGAAGTACCATAGGGTCAAGCATGCCTCAATAGATGCATATTGGATGGCCGCTTGGTCATGCGAAGCTCACAAGCCACCAAGATCAATCTCATGTCCACGGCATAGTCCTCGTGCCAACACATGTGTTAGATTCCGCCCAAGGCCATTGCGCACCTCAATGTTGCACCAACGTGTAGCATGACTAAGGCAACGTCTCAATCCGTAGCTCACTTGTAGCATAATATAGTCCCTCAATGGACTTAGTCAATGCATAACTTGATGCCTTCATTCGATAGCCCATATATACGATGTTGCCTTCCAACCACTTAGTTTAAGCCACGGGATCCTCTCGTGCAAGGTTGAACCCAAACCAAGCACTTGAGTTGGCACACGAGGCCTTTGGTGGTGCCTCGATAGCCCATTCGGTCTAAAATGAGTCCCCAAGATGCCATAACGCTTGGTATAAAGGTGACAACGTGTCAAACCTCTTCCTCGGGAGGCACGCGCAGTGCTTACATTATTACACCGTCCACGGGGCTTCTAAACCCACGTAAAGACTCTAGACACCCCTCTAGATGCCTAAAGCCCGCCCTTGAGTTGCCTCAAGGTTGCTCACTTCAAGTCCAGTTTGGGCAAGGAGGTAGGTAACTAGCACACCTTGCTCCCTTATAGATGGTTGTTAAGCAATTAGCCCTCTGGTAGGTGGAAACATGCCTTTGTCCGAGGAGTCATAGTGGTTTTTCATAAATTCCACAAATTGAGAAAAATCACGGAACTTGGTCAGGAAAACACTTCTTTTAAGAACTCTTTACAATAAAAATTTCAGTCCGAAACTCTTTCATTTGGATGCCCAAATATAAAAAAATCTGCTTTCTTTGATTGTCTTCTTTGTTAGTGGTTTTTGAATTTGGTCTTTGGCGTTGCTACTACTTTGCTAGTTGCTAACATGTTGTTGTTGGTTGTTGGGCTTTGGCATGGGCTCTCTTTGTGTCTTCTTCTTCTTTTATTTGTCATTCTTTGTGTGTGCTCTTGGGTGGTGTAGTTCTTGGTGCTAGCTAAATCTGGTGCATAATCACAATCCAAATCTACCCCTATAGGTTTAGCGTCGTAAAATAAAGGCCAATAATGACAATAATACATATAAAGGGGCTGATAGAAGCCAATCAATAATACCAAATACTGTCCAATGAACCGTGGGGACTTAAATGAACAAAACAAATTTCACACACTTGGAATTATACAAACACTTAAGTCCATAACACACATGTGTTCATAACAAAACAAAAGCTAGGGAATTAAATACCATTGCCAAAAATAATTAACAAAACTCAATAAAAATTCTTATTTCATAACCACAATGTCAAAAGGGTAAATTTGAATCACCCAATAAATCTTGACATGCAATGGTACGGAATCTCGCAGTAAGGCACAGTAGTTGGCTTGACAAAAACAGGGTTCAGGTCGACGTCTCTAGCTTTGATCCGGTGCCTGGCCACCTACATAGATATAATAAACTGTGAACTAAAACTCAGTGAATAACAGATGTGTAAAGAGGTTAAGAATGATGTCTATACGGTCTTTGAAACAATCAATTATCATTAGAACATTTTCAATCAATATCATTTGTCAATCAATCGTTTAATTGTTCAATTCAATCGATTCATGTTCATATAGGTCATACGTGGTACATCCAATAGCAACAATACAATAGGTCTTAAAAACCGAACAATCAATTGATGGCCATCATACAATAACAATAATTCCAAGATTTGGAGCTGACAGAGATCTCTGTAACAATAATGATATCAATGACAATAACAATAACAATACACTATGGATGCCACGAATACTATTCAAAATAAGATCATCATTCAATCGATAGAAAAGTATCATTTCAGAAAACAATATAATTTATCGATCAAAAAATAAATACGATTGACCATATCTTTACAACAGTGTTACTCACAGTGGGCTTCCTAAAACATGTGCTAAAATGCACTAAAGATGCGGCGTTCGACCTAAACAAATGTGACAACCCTCACCTCCGATTAGTGCTAACCTGTGATGAAGCATGATAAGTAATTGATCGGACTGAAATTCTGAACTGATTACATGAGTATGTTGCTTTAATTACATTTCTATCTGTTTGCTGTTAAATGATCTGTTCGTGTTTTAATTTCGAATTGCAAATTGAAGGCCTTATCGACGGCCGAATCAGAAATTGATTAGTGTTATGTGCTAGTTAGAATTTATGTGATTTTATGGTAGGTTTAATTAAAATTTGATTTGGAATGATTAAATTAGATTAAATAATGTTAAATTATTGAATCAAAGATATTTACACTTTTGCCTTGCTAGTGGGCCACTTTGTTAATACATGTTTGGAGCTTGATTCATCTTTCTTACACTTTTTCTTCATCCACTTAGAGACCCAAACCGTGAGAGAGAAGAGGGTAAGAGAAGAATTGAGTTTAACAAGAATTTGACTTGGAAAATTAGGAGGAATTGAAGAGGACTTGCAAAATTGGGCTTCCATACTTTGAAATTCAAGACCTGGGTAGGATATTCATCCTTTGGTTTATGTATTTAAATTGTTACTTGCATGGTCCATGGTAAAATTGGTGATTAGAGTCTTGAATTGGCTCAAAGTGTTGTATTGAGTATCTATGGTTGCATGCATGTCCATATCATTGAGTTTTGAGGTCTTTTCTATGAAAATTTCTACATATATGTACATGTTTTTGTTATAGTCCATGAATTCACCTTGATTTTGAGCTCAATCTTACTTTTGGTCATGTTTTAGAGCATAGGAATTCATGTGAACTCTTGCATGTTAAGTTCTTGCATTATTCATGGAAGTTTCTTTGAAATTGTGTGCAATTGTCTCACCTTTGGGCTTGATTTTACAAAATTGATCTTCAAAACATGTTGTAGTATGAGTTTTCAAGTGTTCTCCAGAAAATGGGCCCAAAAGGTTGAGTTTTGATATGTTGAATGCTTGGTTGGAGCTTGGGAGGCAAATCTGAAAATTTTAGATTTTGGCTTCCATGCTCGAGCGAAAGATTCCACGCTCGAGCGACCACCTTTTGTTCAGAGCTCCGCTCAAGCGAAGGAATGCTGACTCGAGCGTAGATTGCAAGCTCTCAAGTTTTTTGTGTGCGCAGACGCATGCTCGAGCGAGGGAACGCACGCTCGAGCGAGCGTTGAGCGGAGATTTTCAACATCCAGCACTTTTTGCATTTTTACAGACCGCTCGAGCGAGGCATCCCACGCTCGAGCGACCCCTCTATTTTGGAAAGCTCGCTCGAGCATAGAAAGCCACACTCGAGCGAGACCCTTGTTTCAGCAAAAATTTGAAAAGTGTTTTAAAGTGCATTTTTGCATCCTCATTCCATCCTAGGCATTCCTAGACCTAGTTTAAGGCATCTTAATGAGGATAATGTCATAGAATCACACCAAGTCAAGTTAAGGGGCTAAGTTATTAATCCCAAGTGTGTGTTCGTTCTGCAACTGTAGGGTTGGCATCGAGGACGCTCGTTAGCTTGTCTATAGCCCAGTACTCGGTGAGTAACAATGTTGTAAAGATATGTTCAATTATGATTATTTTCTGAATGATCAACTGTTCTGCTTACTGAAACGTTATTGTTTAACGAATGATGTTTGTCCTATTTGTAAACTGTATTCGTGGCATCCATAGCAATTTACTGTTATTATGCTGTTACTGTTACTGTCACGGAGATCTCTGTCGGTTCCCATGTTTGGAACCACTACTGTTTACTGTTATGATGGCCATCAACTTACTGTTCGGTCTGTTAAGACCTACTGTACTGTTTTGCTATTAGATGTACCACAAATGACTGTTATGGTTTCTAAGTGATTGATATGACTGTTTAAATACTGAAAGGACATTCATTCTTAACTTCTTTACTCAACTGTTATTCACTGGGCTTTAGCTCACTATTTATATATATATGTAGGTGTCCAGGCACCGGACCGGAGCTAGGAACATCGGGTTAGCTCTTGTTTTGTCAAAGCCAACCATTGTGCCTCACCTCGAGATTCCAAGTGCATTCAAGCCACGGTTGTTTTGGGGTGTTCAGATTCACCCTTTTGTTTCTGTCTTATAATAAATGTTAAAGACTTGACTGTACAGTTTTAGTTAGGGATTTGGTCCCTGACATGTTTGTTGTGTATATGTCGCATGTACATATGTTTTGGTTATCAATGTGGCATGTTCATAAAAAGTCTTCTTGCATTCAGACTGTCACAGCTCATTGGACATCTTTTATTTATTGTTTTGGCTTCCGCCAGCCCCCTTTACTCTGTATTACTGTCATTACTGTTAAGCAGGCCTTCGGTAATCATGGATTACTGGCCGATTGCGTTGCTAAACCTATAGGGGTGGGTTTGGGTCGTGACAACAAACAAATTCAAGCATAACACAATTACAATCGCATTCTTACAATACTACTCAATTCGATAGTTTGATCTCCATTCGTTTTCTCTTGTTCGGTTCTCATTCGATTCTTTATTTTGTTTCATGTCTATCAAATGGACATGAATGCAATGCACATGAAAAAAATTTTAAGACGATGCAAGCGAAGGTCTGGAAAGTGGAAAAGTGGAGTGAAAAACGAAATCGAAAATGCTCAAAGGGGCCACACGTGCGGAGGTCTTGGCCGCACGTGGGAGACCATCCCTGCACCTGCTTCCGCTGGTGTAATTATTTCAGAATACATTTCAAAATTGCCCTGTTTTCCGCACGTGCGGTTCTGGGTCTGTTTGGTTCGAAAAATCTGCCTTATTATTGAAGTCTTCATTTTTTAATTGCAACTCTATTTCATGCAATTCAAGACCCAAAACCTTTCATGAACATATTGAACCTTACATATTTAACTTTAAGCAAAATTATAACTTCAAATCAAAACTACATGTTCCATGTAAAAGCTTCAAGTTTTATATTATTATGAAAGTTCATAGAACTTGTACATTTGAACTTCAAATCTTCAAGACCTATGGTATTTCCTCTCAATTTTGGACACTCATGTAAGAAACAACTGTATGATCATGGATTTCATGAAATCTATGCCATGCAAGGATCAAACTTTTAAATTCAAAGCATAAAATCATGGAACCATACATATATGAGTTCTAAGTCCAACACTTTAAAGATTTCTTGTAAAACCATGCAAGAAATGATGTATTTTGAAACTTCAATCTCATAGCTCAAGAAATCCTTTTGGAAACTTTAGAATCCATGAAGTTCATGCAAGAATTTATATGATATAACAAGAATATTATGAATTCATGCCATGCATGGTAAGTGTTAAAGATACAAAGAAACCAATACATCTAATTTCTTACTTTTATGATCATATATTTACATACACATGTAGCTATTAAGCTTCAATTTCCCAATTCTTATGGAGCTTCAACTTCAATTTGGAGGTGTATGTAAGAACATGAATGTATGATCATAGATATTTATGAATCTTGCCATGCATGTATCAGTATGATAGTTAATTTCCACAATTCCTTCTTTATATGATCATATGAATTCCTAACATCAATTTACACCACTAATCTCATAATTATTCATGATCTTTAATTAAAACCACTCAAGGTCTAAAGGATTATGAGGAAAGCATGTCAATTTCATGGAATTGATGTAGAATTCTTACCTTAAGATTGTGTAGTTATGAAGATTTCAAGTTCCCTTTCTTTTCTCTTCTTTTCTTCCTATCTTCTTTCTCTTATTAGCTTGCTCTCTCTCTCTCTCTCTACATAGATAGTGCACCAAGGCCATCAATTCTCTTTCTATTGTTGATTTAGTCTCTTATTCCTAGCCTTACACATATATTAGGCTTAAATTTAATAGGCTAATAAATTAATTTAAATCGAATTCACTCAAATTAAATTACTTCTCATCATCTTATAATCTCAATTACACTATATTAAATTATACTAATGTGAATTAGGCTCTAATTTCTATCCAATTATTTAATTCTAACCTGTTAAAATTAACGAATCAGACAGGTATAATTTTCATTCTAACCTATATGTTCAAACAATACAATTCAATAAATCTCATAACAATCAATAATACTTAATCAAATTATTAACATGTAGGAACATAATTAATAGTTCCAATTAAGGCTCAATTCAATCACAGACAATTTCAGTAAACTGAATCAATTTTCAATTAAATTTCCCAAATGGCTCTAAAAATTCCTATAAGCCTATCCATGTACTCAATTTCAATTTGTGCACCCAATAAGATTGTCGATTTCAATTTCAAAGTTGTAAGCTTAACATGTAATTTTTCCAATTTAGACAAATATGCACAAATTAAATTACTTGGCACTTAGTTCAATTATAATTAACACATAATTAATTAATTAAAATCACGATTAGCAAGTCTGGGTCGTCATAGCGACCTTGCTGTTTGTTGGCTATTGGTGGCCTATATGTTTTGGGCTGCCTGGGGCCAATGTTAGGCCATGTTGAAGCCCTTCCAAAGGCCACTTTTGAGCACTCGAATGGTCACACCATCGCGAGCAAAACGTCACGGAGTTGGCTTTGCAAGGCAACCCGTGACACCCTCTTTCACTCTAACCATCAACGTTTTGCAATGATGTAGCACAAAGCTGATGCTGCAGTGTGTGTACCGGCTCCTCTAATGAGTCCAATACCTCTGTGTTGATGGCCTACCTTCAATGTCCAAACTCTTTTAGCTAAGCTCCCCTCATTGTTCTATACTCGAATCGAACTTAAATGCACCCCACTTGTTGCACTCTCTGTTGGCAACTTGTCCCAAATGCCCTCTCTGAATATGGCCTCTGCCAAAGCTCCTCTAAGCGTCTCTAAACTCTGCCCTTTGCCAATGCTCTAAAATGCCATGCCCTCATCTCAAATGGCTTCTCTGCCAATGCTCCTCCGAGTAATCTCAAGCTCCTCTGAGCAAACTCAAGCTCCTTTGAGCTGATTCCTCTAAGCAATGTTCCTCTAGTTGTCCCCCATGCTCCCAATGTTCCTTCAAGCTAATTCACAGTAGGTCGTTGTATCGCGACTTCCTTCTTCACTTGAGTTGTCGACGCCGTCGATGACTCAGTGCAAATCAATAGGTGCCCCTCAAAATGATTAAACAATGCCCACTGGTAAGCATAAAGCCCTCTGGCTGGTATCTTCAATAAACTCAAGTATCTCTGTACTGTGCCCTCTGGCGAAATGAAAGCCCTCTGGCTGTTGCTCATTAGTAAGCTCATGTCATTAAAGCCTTCTGGCTGATGCCCTCTGGTACCCTAAATTTTTGAAGCCCTCTCGGTTATTGGTTGTTGGCAAACACAAACTTTTAAAGCACTTTGGCTAATGCCCTTTAACAAATTATAGCCCTTTGTCCACTGCATGCTTTGCAAACTCAAATTTTTCCATGCCCTCTGGCAAAAATGAAGCCTTTTGACTTTAACTCAAACTCGTGCCCTCTGGCAATGGGTAGCCCTCTGGTTGAATAAGCTCTTATAACTCGAAACTTTAATGCTCTTGTAGAAGTGTAGCCCTCAGGTTGAAATGAAGCCCACCGGCCTTGCTCAACTCATGTTTTCTAACAAAGTATAGCCCACTGGCTGAATATGCTTTTATAACTCAAAACTTTAATGTTGTTTTTAGAAATGTAGCCCTCTGGCTGAAATGAAGCCCACTGGCTTTGCTCAACTCGTGCCCTCTAGCAAAATGTAGCCTACTGGCTTAATCTCGTATGCTTATGCCCTTAGGCAAGCCCTCTATCATAACTCATGTCCCCTTGGCTAGAATTCAACTCATGCTGCCCAGTACCTCGGCTCATTCCGCTCTCTAGCAAGCATGTACACTTGGTGCCTCTGCACATGAGAGTCAAGATCTCAAATTTTGTCTTGAAAATTTTACTAACAAATCCTCTAAGAAGTCAACAACCATGCGTTTGAAGATGCAAAACCACTGGCAAGCACAAGTTGCAAATGCCACCATGAACGGTTGAAACATAGTCCTCCTGAAGCGAACCAGTGATAAAGCCATAGCACGTACATAGCTCCTGATGAAAAATCCGTCTCTAAGGCTCAATAGATGAAGATCACATGCCTACAATCTGATACAAGCATTACACAAGTTCAAACTGTGGTAGAAATCCCCAAATAGCCAGCAAAGTAACACAATCGTGCCAACCTTGTTGGTTAGGAAGCAACCCATCCACAAATGTAGCATACTGGCACCACAGTGTGCCCATAGTGTAGAAATACTCACCAAGTCCACAAAGTAATAGGGAAACACCAAGTTAGCAAGGCAACACTAAATGCCACAATGCTACTTAATTCACACTCTCACAAACGGTTGTTGCGTTCAAGGCATCGTTGAAGAATAGCACATTAGGCACGGATACCCCAAGACTTCACCAATTAACTCCCACGGTTCAAACATGACCAAAAAACCAACAACAGTCTTGTTTAGAGTCTAGGATGTCATACACGTCCCTTAGATTAAGTTCCATGCATGACTCCTTCAAACAACGACATCGGGGTCCACGGAGGAATGATATCACAAGATAGGTGCATGTCCGCTCTAGATCAAGCTTACCCCAAATGAGTGATCTAGCTCTAATACCAACTATCACGGGTCGATTCCTTTAGAGGCGCAGAGGATCAATTTTTTGCTGCGTGGCGCTCAAACTCCACCAAGTTTTAGCCCACCATAGCTCGTTGACAAATCGAGTGTTAATGATCTCACCCGTTTGAACATTAGGGTCCAATGCTTTATCAAGCAAAACAACTTCACGAGGAAGCTCCGTCTTCACCCGGATGCCACAAGTAAGCCTAACGCCTCAAGTGCACCAAGCACAACATAAGTCGCTTCATAGTGCCGAGCTTACCTCAAGCAAGGTGCTCGCCCAACTTAGGTTCATGTCATCAAGGTACCTAGCCACACAACAATGTGCTAGCGACGGCCCTCAATTTAGCCAACAAGCCAACATTGCATATTGGGTCTTTGATAGCATCTCGAAGTGCCATAGGGTCAAGCATGCCTCAATAGATGCACATTGGATGACCACTTGGTCATGCAAAGCCCATAAGCCACTGAGGGTCAATCTCTTGCCCACGGCGTAGTCCTCGTGCCAACATGTGTGTTAGATTCCGCCTAAGGCCATTGCATACCTTAGCGTTGCACTAACGTGTAGCATGAGTAAGGCAACGTCTCAATCCATAGCTTGTTTGTAGCATAATGTAGTCCCTCAATGGACTTAGTCAATGCATAGCTTAATGCCTTCATGCGATAGCCCACATATGCAGTGTTGCCTTCCAACCGCTTAGCTTAAGCCACTGGATCCCCTTGTGCAAGGTTAAACCCAAACCAAACACTTGAGTTGGCACACGAGGCCTTTGGTGGTGCCTCAATAGCCCATTCGGTCTAAAATCAGTCCCCAAGATGCCATAACGCGTGGCATAAAGGTGACAATGTGTCAAACCTCACCATCGGGAGGCACGCCCAGTGCTTACATTATTGCACCGTCCACAGGGCTTCCAAACCCACGTGGAGACTCTAGACACCCCTTTGGATGCCTAAAGCCCACCCTTGAGTTGCCCTAAGGTTTCTTACTTCAAGCCTAGTTTGGGCGGGGATGTAGGTAGCTAGCATGCCTTGCCCTCTTATAGATGCTCATTAAGCAATTAGCCCTCTAGTAGGAGGAAACATGCATTTGTCCGAGGAGTCATAATGGTTTTTCATAAATTCCACAAATTGAGAAAAATCACGAAACTTGGTCGGGAAAATACTTCCCTCAAGACCTCTTTACAATAAAAAATTTTGCCCGAAACTCCTTAGTTTGGATGTCCAAACAACGCGCCAAAAATCTGCTTTCGATCGCCGTTCTTTGGTCGGTTCATCGGGTTAGTGCTATCGCTATTCGTTGTTGCCGGGTTGCTATTGGCATGTTGGTTGCTAGCATGCTGTTACTGGCTGTTGGCATGTTGGTTGCTAGCATGAAATTTCCGCATGTGGTGCTCTTACTCTTGACATGAAATTTATTCTTTGTGTTCTTTGGTTAGGCGCTTGTTGCCGCTACTATTGCTAGTGCTAGTTGCTGGTGCTGGCTACTAGCATGGGTTGCGACCTTGCTGTTTGCTGGCTGCTGGTGGCCTACATGCCTTGGACTGCTTGGGGCCAATGTTAGGCCACGTTGAGGCCCTTTCAAAGGCCACTCTTGAGCACTCAAATGGTCACACCATCGCGAGCAAAACGTCATGTAGTTGGCCTTACAAGGAAACCTGTGACATATTGCCAAGCGAAAAGAGTAAGGAAAGAAATAGGTTATGGTGGTTTTGTGTAGTGAGAGAATGACGGTAGTAGGGTAGAGAAAAGGGGTGATGGTTGTTGATGGGAAAGGTGGGTGAAAAATTTATTCTTTTCGTTTCAAAATATTAATCTTTTATTTTATTTTTCATTATCTCAAAATATTAGTCCATTTTCAAAAATTAAGAATTAAAATAATATAAATTTTCTATTTTGCCTTTATTTTAAATTTATTAACAATTCGAAAAGTATAATTATGACAATTGATATTCTCTAAAAATGTATTATCAAAGGGTAATTTTGAAAAATTAATTTTTTTTAAAGTGCAATAATTGTACTACTAAAACAAGTTGAATTTCTTAAAAATGACTATTATTTTGGAACAAATGGAGTAACTTTTTCGTATTAAAATAAATTTTGTCCTTACTGGTAACTTTCCTTAATAATATAATTTGTAATAAAAAAACCACAATTTAGTAAGTGTATGAAGGTCTCGTTAGGCAACTTCAGTTTTAGTCAAATAATCATTATAAGTTGTTACACTACTCTCTTTATTTTTTACATATTTTTTTGTAAAAAATTAAAAAATTACTAAAATACCATGTTTCTAAACGAGGCCTAAGATAAAAAGTGTGTACAAATAGAGACTCTCCTCACACCCAATATTGTTCCCTACTCTCCTTTATTACCCTTCCCATGTATATTTTTTGGAAATTTTTATTGATAAATTCCATTTAGAAGTGTTTTAACCCAAGAAGTCCATGAATGAATTTTTTAACTTATTTAGTCCTATGTATGTATAGTTTTATTCCATAAAGTCATTTTTCTTGATTTACACTATTTTCTTGGACACTTATATCCTTATATTTAATTTTGATACCGTTATAAATATTTTTTGAACGGTTAGCAATTTTATGATGTGAACATTCATATTTTAAAATTCACATTGGTAGGAATATAAAATTGGTCCGTGGGCTGCCTGAAACCCGCCGGCGAGCCGGGGCGGGCCCGGCCCGTTGATAATGTGAATATTTACATTAATAGGAGTGTAAACTTGGCCCGCGTCCCGTAGCAGCGCGAAACTCGCCCATGGCCCATGGGCTGCTTGGGGCAGGCCCGATCCGGCCCGTTGACAATGTGAATGTTCACATTGACATGTTAACATTCACATATAAGAGTATAAAATTAGCCCGCGGCTCATGGGCGGCCAAAAGCCCGCTCGCGGCCCGGCTCAGCCCGTTGACAATGTAAATATTTACATTGACATGTTAACATTCACATTGATAGGAGTGTAAAATTAGCCCACGCCTGGTGGTCGCTGAACTACCGCCCACTACCGCCTGGCTTTCAAGTTGACAATGTAAATATTCACATTCACATGTTAACATTCACATTGATAAGGGTATAAAATTGGCCAGCGGCCCAGGGCGGGCCCGACCCGGCCCGTTGACAATGTGAATATTCACATTGACATGTTAACATTCACATTGATAAGAGTGTAAAATTGGTCCGCAGCCCGTGGGCGGCCTAAAGCCTGACCGCAGCCTGAGGCGAGCTTGGCCCGACCCGTGACAATGTGAAAATTCACATTGACATGTTAACATTAACATTGATAGGAGTGTAAAATTTGCTCGGCCGTCGAAGCTCGCCATTGCTTCGGTAGACAACCCGCTGACAATGAATATTCACATTGATATGTTAACATGCACTTTGATAGGAATGGTAGAATTGGCTGCCCGTCGCCTGGCCCGCTTAAGCGACCGGGCAAGCTTCGTTTGGGTTCGAGCATGTCGAGATAAGAGACAATGTGAATATTTACATTGACATGTTAACATTCACATTAATAGGAGTGTAAACTTGGCCCGCGTCCTGTGGCGGCGCGAAACCCGTCCGCGGCCCATGGGCGGGCCCGGTCTGACCCGTTGACAATGTGAATATTCACATTGACATGTTAACATTCACATTGATAAGAGTATAAAATTGGCCCGCGACCCATAGGAGGCCAAAAGCTCGCCCGCAGCCTGGGACGCGTCCAGCCTGGCCCGTTGACAATGTGAATATTCACATTGACATGTTAACATTCACATTAATAGGAGTGTAAAGTTAGCCCGCGCCCCATGGCTGCCCGAAACTCGCCCACGGCCCGTGGGCGGATCCGACCCGGCCTGTTGACAATGTAAATATTCACATTGACATGTTAACATTCACATTGATAAGAGTATAAAATTGGCCAGCAGTCCAGGGCGGACCCAACCCGGCCCGTTGACAATGTGAATATTCACATTGACATGTTAACATTTACATTAATAATAGTGTAAAATTGGCCCGCAGCACGTGGGCGGCCCAAAACCCGAATGCAACCCGAGGCGGGCTTGGCCTGACCCATGACAATGTGAATATTCACATTGACATGTTAACATTAACATTGATAGGAGTGTAAAATTTGTCCCCTGTCCGAAACTCGCCTGCGGCCCGGTATAGGCCCTGCCCGGCCCGGCCCGTTGACAATGTGAATATTCATATTGACAAGTTAACATGCACATTGATAAGAATGTAGAATTGGCCGTGACGCCTGCCAAAACCTTACCGGGGCGAGAGCTCATTGGTCAAGCCCAAGCATGTCTGAGACCCTAGGCTAGGGCCTAGGCCATCACTTTGAAGCCCGACCCGGTCCATCGGCCCGCTTAAGGCCCATTTAGGGCTCCGTTCGAGGCCCAGCCCGCCCAAGACGCAATGTCTTTTTTTGTGAAAAATAATAAAATTTTGGTAGAAAAAATTAAAAAGAATTAAAAAAAATGGCCAGGCCCACCCAAGCCCGACCTAAGCTCCAAGCTAGGCCCAGGCCCACTGGCCCGACCTGAGAATGGGCCTTAAGCGGGCTGAGCTTCAAAGTGATGGCCCAGGTCCTAGCCCAAGGTCTCGGGTTGGACTCGAGCCCAAACGAGCCTGCCTTGGGCCGCGGGCCAATTTTACAGTCCTAGCAATGTGAATATTAACATGTTAATGTGAATATTCACATTGTCAATAAGTCGGACCTGTTTCAGACTGTGGGCCAATTTTACACTCTTATTAATATTAATGTTAACATGTCAGTGTGAATATTCACATTGTCACAGGCCGGGTCGAGCCCTTCCCGAGCCGCGATCAGGCTTCGGGTTGTCTACGGGCCGCGAGCCAATTTAACACTCTTATCAATGTTAATGTTAATATGTCAATGTGAATATTCACATTGTCATAGGCTGGGCCGAGCCCGCCCCGAGCCGCGGCCGGGTTTCAGGTCGTCTACGGGCCGCGGGCCAATGTTACACTCCTATCAATGTGAATGTTAATATGTCGATGTGAATATTCACATTGTCAACGGGCCGGGTCGGGCTGGGCCCACGGGCCGTGGGCCAATTTTACGCTCTTATCAATGTGAATGTTAACATATCAATGTGAATATTCACATTATCAACGAGCCGGGCCGGGCTTGCCCCGGGCCGTCCATGGGACGCGAGTTAATTTTATACTCTTATCAATGTGAATGTTAACATGTCAATATGAATATTCACATTATCAACGGTCGCCAGCCCACCCGAGGCCCACGTCATGGTGAGTTTTGGGCCGTCAGGCTAATTTTACACTCCTATCAATGTGAATGTTAACATGTCAATGTGAATATTCACATTGTCAACGGGCCGAGCCCCGTCCCGACCCGGGGCTGGGCTTCAGGCTACCCACAAGTCATGGGCCAATTTTACACTCTTATCAATGTTAATGTTAACATGTCAATGTGAATATTCACATTGTCACAGTAGTCGAGCCCATCTCGAGTCATGCGTCGCAGTCGCAGGCCAATTTTACACTCCTATCAATATGAATGTTAATATGTTAATATGAATATTCACATTGTCAACTTGTCGGGCCACCCGGCAAAGAAGGCGCCAGGCGCCATGGGCTAATTTTACACTCCTATCAATGTGAATGTTAACTTGTCAATGTGAATATTCACATTGTCAACGGGGTCGGGCCGGGCTCGCCCCGGGCCACCTACGTGCTTTGGGCCGCCCATGGAACGTGAGTTAATTTTACACTCTTATCATTGTAAATATTAACATGTCAATGTGAATATTCACATTATTAACGGGCCGGGCCGGGACTAATTTTTTGGCCCGTGAGCCGGCCCGGCCCGACTCGACTCAAATTTTTCCGAGCACCCACGAGGATCGACATGGGTCGGGCCCCTACATATTGACGATATAAACATTCACATTGACGGTGTGAACATTCACATTAGGGGTATTTTGGTAATTATGTCACCCATAAGACTTATTGAAACGTAAGAAAATAATGTGAACTTATTGAAACGGAATACAAGTAGATGAAAAGGGTATTTTAATCTTATTATCTCAAATAGGACCTAATGGAATAGTCAAAAAGAATATGAATTGGATGAAATAAAGCTCTTAAAAAGTGGATTTATCAAAAAAGCTCTTTAATTTTTTTCACAACAATGATTCATCCCCCCTTTTTCCCCCACCCCCTTTGACCCCCTCTCTCTCTCATTGGTTACTTTTTTTTTTTCTTTCTTTTTTTTCCTCCTCCTCCAATCACCCCCCGCCACGTGGCAAAGGGGGGTGAGGGGTGACCCCCAAGGGGGTCCCAAGCATTATTCTTTTTTTTTTATGTTAAAAATTGATAATTAAAAAATATAAGTTCAAAGTATCATTCTCCTAATTTTTAGATAATTAATTTTTTTTTTCAATTTACCTACGAGTAATAAATTGCATTGGACACCCTAATATGATATATATATTATATGAAAAAAAGAAGCTATAAGAAACTTTAATAAGCTACACAAGAAACTACTAGTTACGGATATTTTAATCAAATCTACACAAGAAACTACTAGTTACGGATATTTTAATCAAAACATTTGAATGGGGCATTAGTTATTTCTAAAAAGAGTTGATTGATGAATCTATTTTTTCTTCTCTTTGCCAGTAACTCTGAATTACCACGAAGAATGACTGGATATATAAGATTATAACAACCAGTTCAAACAATTTGATTAAGATCCGAATAATCAAGAATCTTTATTTTACCAAAAAAAAAAAACCAAAAAAACAAAAAACAAAAAGCAAAAGTGAAATAAAAAAATTGTGCCCCACTTGGACCATGTACTTTGAAAAGTCATCATCATAGTCAGATCGTTACCCTAATATTTCAAAGCCGCCTCCAAATAATTGAGAATATAAGAGTGGGTTTCAATCATGAATTAGAGTAGAAATTTAAGAAAAAAAAAAAGAAGTAAAATCTAATTATATTTTATATATATTTTTTTTCTTTAAATTTTTATCTAACTCTATGATTTAAATACAGCTTAAGAAATTTTTGAAATTTACAATAGAGTAATACTAGAGATTCTAAAAATTATACCAAATGTCCCACATGAATTCCACATCCATACGAGACATTTGATAGAAATTTTGATAAAACTTCTAAGATCTCTAACATTTTTATTTACAATATTCAAATCAGTAGGACACCTCTGCCATTTTTTCATAGATGATATGAATAGTCTTATAAAATAAACGATTCCAATCATTAAAATAAGACTTGTGGTGAATTCTACCAATTTAGACTATACATGATTAAGGAATGGTTTGGGATGACTTAAATAAGTGTACTTTTTGAATTTTTATAAAATATGGGTTGGGTATGGATTTGGTTTGAAGTGATATGATAGAGAGATGATATAACTTAAATAAGATAATGATTTTTTGACTGTTTAACTTTTTTAAGTTATAAAAAATAAGGCAAGTTAAAATTTTTTAACTTGAGAGAAATTCAATCTTAAAAATAAATAAAACAAACGCTCAAATTATTTTAACTAAAGGGTGGTGCTAACTCCATTAACGCCATACGTTAAAACACCTTAACTTACATGATATTTTTATATTAATGTTAATTTTAAAAAGTGAATGGGATAAATCGAATTGAAGGGACGGCCAAACAGGCCCTTATCAACAAGAATTACAAAAGTGATGGATTATATGTCACCCAGAAAGTTCTAATGTCCGACAAATGATTTTTTTTTTATGAGATGTAATAGTTAATACATTTTTGTCCTATTAAGAATGAGGATCTAAAATTATTGCTTATTTTCACTTTTCAAAAATTTTATTTTTTTATTTTTCGTTTTTTTTTAATTTTTACTGAATTTTTTAAATATTTTAAGCATTTTTTTTACTTTTTAGACATACCTAACATAAATACACTTAAAAAGTAAAAAAATTATAAAAAAAATCCTTTAAAAATTCACTAAATACCAAAAATACAAAAAAAAACAAGAATTCAATACATTTTTTATATTTTTATGTATTTATTAATTTTTAAAAATATTTTTTTTACAAATTTTTTACTTTTTAGATACATCTAAGTAAGGTGCATCAAAAAAAGTAAAAAAAAATGTTTAAATTTAAAAAATATTTACTAAAAACAAAAAAATACGAAAACTAAAAAAGTCAATTTTTTAAAAATTTAATTCAGAAAACTCAAACCAAACACACTGATTCTTATTCTTTTTTAAAAATTTTGTCTTCCAAACGCATTAATTTGGCATTGGTATATTTTACCTCACTGTTATTTAAATATAGTTAAAAAAAAAAAAAATCATGCCATAAACTAAAATATAATACTAACTCCGTTAACAATATAGATAAGATAAATTATTTTCCTCTTTATTATTTTCCTTTTCCTTCTTCTGTCTTATCTTTTTTCCTCCACTGTTATATACAAAATTTCTTAACCTTACCATAGATCAAGTTCAAATTAAAAGAATGTTTGGGTTTATAATCAATTCAAATTTCATAAAAGTGGTGGATTATACGTCACATTGAAAGTCTTTTTCTATGTTCCACAATTAGGTGTGTTTGTTTGAACGGACTAGATAAGAGGAGATTGTTAATCATCGGACTATTTGATTCGACTGAATTTGTATCTTATGTCTGTTTAGTCATGAGATTAGATAATGAAAATTTTTTAGTGAATTTAATGTTTGGTTGGACGGACTAGATAAGGATAAATGTTTAAAAGACTATTTTATCCTTGTAATTTATAATTTTTATTTCATATATAATTTCGAATTTGTAATCTATAATTTATAATTTAATAATACTAAAAAATTTTAATTTATAAGGCCATAATTTATAATTTATTATTTTTAATTAAATTTAATTTATAATTTATAATTTATAGTTTTTATTTAATATATAATTTTAAATTAACAACACTAAAAAAATAATTTTATTTAATATATAAATTTAATTTTTTAACAACACTAAAAAAATTATAAGGCCATAATTTTTAATTAATTAATTTATAATTTATAATTTTTATTTAATATATAATTTTAAATTAACAACACTAAAAAAATAATTTATAAATGTTCAAAGAACTATTTTATCTTTTTTTAATTGTTTATTAAGTAATGGCATGAGAATAAAATGGATATTTTACATATTAGTCTCATGGGATACCAATCCCATGGAAATAATCTCACTCCTTCTCGTAGGATACAATAATCCCTCATATGAGAGACTAATAGTCCGGAGCAAAAAAATTGGACCAAACAATGGACTATTAGTCCGGATGGACTAATAGTCCAATCTCGTGGAATAATCCCTCAAAACAAACACACTTTTATTGTCTTGCAAATAGTTAAATATTTCAATTCCTGTCGAAAAAGATTGACAAAGCCTTCTTTTGGCAACTTGGATTGGGTTGAGTTTGGGACTATTTTAATTACAAAAAGATAAAATAAACTTTTTAACATAATAAGACAAAATATCATATCAAATCCGTAATCATTATATTCTTTCTCTCACAAAAGTTAAAAAGTCAAAAAAATTATTTTAAACAAAAATTTTAACCCAAGATTAAAATAATCAAAAAAAATTTAAAAACTAAAAAATCAACCCACTTCTCGAACCAACTCAAATTCAGTTTAGTTTTTTCATGTGATCAAGAGAGTATCTCTCTCTCTCTCTCTCTCTCTTATGGTGGCTGAGGCTATAATAGTAATTCTATCATCAAAGCATCATTTGTAATTGTAACCGCATGGTTGAATTGAACAAGTCACACTCTGTTATAAAGAATTTAAATAAGCAAAATTATGTGGAAATTTTAATAGTTGGCTTTATTATTTAATAAATTTGGTAAAAGTTAATAGTATTTTTTATTAAATATTATTTAAAAGTCATTAATTGTTAATTTTTAAAGATAATTTAAAAATTTTGTCATAAAAATATCACTAATTATAAATATTAGAATAGTTTAAAAAAATCATTACTAATTTTCAATTTTTAGTGCGACAGTTTGAAAAATTCGTCACAAAAAAGTCACTAATTGTAAGTTTCAGATCAATTTATAAAAATAGTGACAAAAAAAGTTACTAATTGTTAATTTTTAGCAATATATTTAAAAAATCGATACAAAAAATTACATTTAGCAATGATTTTATTAGGACTTATTTTCAATAAGATTTGATGAGAATTAAATTCAACTATTAAGACATATTAGTAGTTGGCCCTTTGAATAGCTAGTATGTTTGGGATGACTTTTTGACTTTTTATAAAAAGATGTATAAAAAGTAAAGAGAAAAAGAAATTTTTGACTTTTTGATATAAATTGTTGATTTTTTTAATAATTTTTTGATTTTTAAGCTAAAATAGTCACTTGCCAAACAAGACCTAATAGGGTCAAAACCAACTGATCTTGTAGTACCATTTTATGATCTAAGATTGTGGGTTCAAATACTCATTGAAAGAAAAAAGCTATACCGTTTGTTGAAACGAATTCCCGTAATATCTCAATTTGATTTTTATTAGTTAAAATAATAAGTTTCACAACTTTTATTTTTATTTTTGGGAGACAACATATAGAAACAACATGATATATATCACGTGATAAATAATATGAAGTATTTTTTTAAGAAAATTATATAATTTGTGTAACATGAAATGTAATTTGATAATTAAGAGTATTACTCTATACCATTTATTGCATGACATAGTTATTATAAAAATAAAAATCAAAATTAATATAAAAGTGATAGATAATACTATTTCCACTGATAAAACGCAAATTAAGGCTTGTCCCAACACCATTATACAATTTTCCTTTGTGATATGGATGCAGAGTCAATAGAGGTCACATCCCATATATGAACATAATTTGATTCCTTTGACATTTACTTCAATTGAAAAAGCTCCTTGGAATTATTCAGAGCATGATTCTCTCTTATTAGTTATGAATTTGACAATTGTATTTTTAGTAGTGTTTTGAAAAGTTGATAAAAAAAATTAATGGTTTTTTTTATTAAAAATGTTGACTGTTTTTGTGATTTTTTTTTGTAAAAAAGTTAAAAAGTCAAAAAGGGTTGGTTTGGCAAGGGCTCTTTGGGCTTTTTTGGCTCAATGAGCCACAAAAGACAGAATAGGCTCATGAGCCACAACAAACAAAATATCCCATCCAACCCCATAATCATTACACTCTTCTCTCACAAAAAAGTCAAAAAAGTCAAAAAGTCAAAAGCCATTCCCAAATCAAATTTTTGAACCCAGACTCATATAGCCAAAAAGCCAACCCACTTCCCAAACAGAGGCAAAATTAACTTTTTTATTAACTTCCCAAATTATTCCTTAATATATTATATATTTTAATTTTTTGTTTTTAATGAATAAATTTTTAACTTTTTTTTCAGTTCTGCTAGGTAACTCGAAACCCAACTGGCCTGAATGACTCGAAAATGCAAAACGATGTCGTTTTGCAATTTTTTTTTTCTTCTTCTTCGTCTTCCTTCCTCCTCTCTTTTCTCTTTTCTGTCTCAAAACCTCTTTCATCTTCTTCTTCCTCTGCCGATCAAACGAAATCAAAATCAAAACTGAAATCAAAATCAAACCCACCCACCAATCAAACACAAAAATTAAACCCACACATCACCATCATAAAAAAAAAAACAGACTGAAAAAAAAAAAAAAATCAGAGGTGAAGCGGAGGCGGAGGCGGCGACCCCCTTTCTCTCTCTCCATTCCCCCTTCCCTCTCTTCTCTTTCTCTTTCTCTCCCTCTTCCTCTCTTTCTCTTTCTTCTCTTTGCTCTCTCGTTTCAAACATAAGCAGAAGAGAAAAAAAAAAAAATTCAAAACGACGTTATTTTAAACAATTAAGAGATCCAAAAAAAAAAAAAAATTCAGACAACAAAACATTTTCGTTCTTTTTCACTTTTAAAATCTACTTATTAGACTAGAAGTCGCCTTTTCGTGTTGTCCAGATTACGCGTTGAGCCTCTGCCACCCGGTGAGTTTTTTTTGGACACGTCATTGATAGGAGCAGCACTATGTATCTCAACAATAATGATATTGGGTGGCCCAGTCTTCTCTTAGGAATGCTGTTCCACTGGACACCTTTTCCTCTTTTGGACCTTATTGCTTTATTAAGGTTGGCCTACTCAATTTTGTTTTGAAGAAAATATTTGGTGCCTAAATTTTTGTGGTTTAAATAGTTTGAATAAGTGAAAATAATATCGTTTTACATTTAAAATAATATTGTTTTGAGTGTTTCGAACTATTCAAGTCATATTTTTTCAGACTACCTAACATTGTTGTTTTGGTGTGTTCTCTATTTGCATTCATATGATAAAAAATAAATAAATAATAATAATGATACATATCTCTAATTTAAGAGTTTTAAATGGAGCACTAGTGAAATGGAAAAGAGAGAGAGTAGAGAGAGATAGAGAGAGGAGTGTGGACTCTACCTTCACATAGATGTTCTCTACATCATTAGAATTGCATTAGAACTTTTAAATTAGAGCTTCCAAACATTATTGTATATCTTAATACAAAAATGCTATCGATTCTTTTTTATCAATTCATAATTTATACCGAATGTGTTTATATAATAAAAATTAAATTGATAAAATATGAGGTCTATAAATAATGAATTTAAATAATTAATTTCTTTTTCTGAATAAATTTTAAATTTATAAGTCTAAATTTATAATATTGTTGATCTCAATAGAAGCAAAATCTCTTATTTAAAAAAAAAAAAAATACAAATTTGTTAATTTTTTTTATTTTTATTTTTTATATCACTCAAGACGTTTCTATTCTCTGCTAAAAAATAAACTTTAGTCATTTTGAAATTTCAGTAGAAAAAATAAAATTAAGAATATGTCAAATGAATTAATTTTTTTAGTATTATTCAGCTTGTTTGGTTCTGATTTTCAGAAAACAGTTTTCAGAAAATTATACTTTTTATTTTTCATATTTTAATGTTTTCAATGATTTTTTAAAATATTTTAAGCAATTTTTTTAAAAAAATTTTAAACATGCCTAACATAAATACACTGAAAAAAATATAATATTTGTGAAAAAAATATTTAAAAAATACCCTAAATACCAAAAAATATTAAAAAAAAATACAAAAATTCAATATATTTTTGTATTTTGGTGTATTTATTAATTTTTTAAAATATTTTTTTCACAAATATTACTATTTAGATACATCTAAGTAAGGTGCATCTTAAAAAATAAAAAAATTACCTAAAATTTAAAAAATATTCACTAAAAAAAAAACCAAAAAAAAAAACTCAATTTTCAAAAAACTAAATTTAGAAAACTGAAATCAAATATACTGATTAATTTTTTTTCGTTTCCTTATTTTTAATTAATAAATTAATATTTTAGCTAACTCAAAAACTTGAATTGTGTATTCTATCATCGTTGGACCAAATAAAAGCTCCTAGATAATTTTATTATAATAATATTGAAAAACTTACGTTATTCGTGATTCATAATAGATTTAATTGCAATAAATCTCAAACAATTAAAACTAATAATCTAAATGATCTAACACATACGAAAATAATTTAGATTGTTATTTTACAATTAATAAATCGATACAAACGATTTTTACGTGGAAAAAATCACAGTTGGAGTACCTCTAATTGTGAAAAAAATCACAGGCGAAACGCCCCAAATCAATCCACTATGAAGAATAAAAGCGCACAAATTTACCAAACAATTTATCTAAACTCTGTAAAATTGTCTTTAACAATTCGTGCCTCTTTCACCGACGCATGCGTTTCGGAATTGATTAGCTTGATATCGAATCCACAAAATTCACGTCAAATCCACAACCACGAGCAGCTTTGAACTCCTTCAAAGACTTCAAGCTCGAACCCTTGGAATCCACCGAAGAAGAACTCTTTTGTATTGAACGATAAAAAAACAAACCCTTTAATATAATTCACTCAATTCATGATATAAACTCTCAAAGATATCAAAGGAAAGAAACAAAGAAGTTTCAGATGAAAACCCTAATACCCAAGAAGAAGATTTGGAAGTCATACCCTAGAAACAGACTTGATCGCATCTTTATAGTAAGCAGATTCGCGATCACCGCTCGAGCCATGGAATGGTTGCTCGAGCGGTGTGGCCTAAACGCATGTTCTGCATAAGTCCCTTCATTCGAGCCACCAACTGGTTCATTCGAGCGAACTTGGAGTCTTTTCAGTATTTTTGCAGTCAGTTCAAACTTCTAGGACCAAAGATTCTTAGTAATTTGTGTACAATAACACTTTGCTCGAGTGAACAATAACACTTCTTAGTAATTTTGCAGGCGAGTGAAACTTCTGAGAGGATTGCATCTTCGCTCGAGCGATACTTTCACTGCTTAAGCAGTCAAGTAAATCCCAGGAAAATATACAACTTAATCAATCATGTTTGTTCATGGAATTGGCAACACGAAGGGACCTAATAATCTCTTCCTCTGTCAATTCTCGAACAAAAGACTCTAACAAATTTTTCTATCAAACACACGCACTAGACACAAAAACTAACTAAACAAATCACTACAAAACTAGTCTAAATCAACCCTAACAATAAAACTAGCCTTGAAAAAACCACCTACAAAGACAAAATATAATCCAAAGCATTGGAGATAGATGACTAATCATAAGTGAATCAAATCAAAATCCACAATCCAAAATCCATAATTAGAATTATTAACAAAATGAGGATTATCCAAAAACAATAACCATTCTGAATCAATCAATCTAAATCCAAATGTGTAGTTCAAGTCTAGTTCAAGTCACCATTCCAAACTAAAGTCACAAACAGTTAACCCATCCACAACCCACAAAAATATATTCATTCTTTTTGTCTGGGAGAGACAAAGTATATAGTCAGAGCTAGCCAATAGATATAGGCCAAAAGAGATTAAAACAACAATAAACAAAAAAATGTCCAAGAAAGAAGGAAAATAAACAAAACTATCCATAAAATAATAAAAAGAACTGTCCAAATAGAATGAATTACCACCAATCACTGAGAAGGAGGTGGTTGTTGCATCTGTAGAATAGATAGTATTTGGGCAAGCTACGTGGATGTCTGATCAACTGTCTGCTCAATGTAATCGAGTCGGCCATCAAAAGCATCAAGATGAGTATCCATGCGATCAAGTTGTTGGGTCATGGGATGCTTAAACCATCATAGCTGGTCGCAAATGGTCCGTGGATGGACATTACTCTCCTTCTCACAGGTTACTGCAGCATTAAGCTCGACCTCCTTAATTAACAGGTCTTTACTTGCATCAGAAGTACCTGCCTCGGATGACTCCCCCTTAACATGGGCTTGACTTTGGGAGATGGTCTTTTTGGTGACAAGTTTAACAAGATAGGCGAACTCATCATTAGGAAATGAAGGAACACCAAGAGAAGTAAGGAACTGGTTTAGTAAACACACGTAGGGTAGACCCAAGGACTTTTTACCCTCAAACACTGAGATCATCTTAGCCACTATTATTTCAGGAAGACCACTAATAACTCGCCCTCCAAAAAAAAAAAAAAAAAACCCACATAGCCAAAAACCCCAATCAAAACAAAATGAGCTAACCCCCAAAATCAAACATTAAGAACATAAGCAACATTAGTTCAGCAGTAAAGGATATCGATTTGTCACAAATAGAGAACAACATTAGTTCAGTAGAATAAACAAAATCCAAAACTCTAACATTAGTTCAAGCATTATATATTAGAATCCAACTATAGCAAAACTAAGCCAAGCATAAAAAATGTAACTCCCAAATTGTCCAAACCACCGAGTAATCAAGTCCTAAAGTAAAGCCCTAGAGGATGAACAGAGACAAAAAGGGAAAAAAACTGGAGCAACCATGAAAAAAAAAATGCCACCACTATAAACTAATCTATTACACCTAAAACAACACAAAGAGGTTGAGGAAAAAATAAAAAATAAAAAAATAAGCCCAAAAAAAAAATATATATATATATATAACCGAAGTAGTGAAAAAAAAAAATAAATAACCCAGAAAGAAATGGGGAGAAGCTTACCAAATAGGGAGAAAGATCACTCGATGGAAGGTAAAAATACACAAACTCAAGGTAACCCAAGACACACGTGGCAGTGGATGAGAAAAACCCTAGGAAAGAGAAAGAGATCGAAAAAATTTGGGAAAAAATGGGCTGGAAAAGACGGGCTAAGGCTTTTATACCTGGGCAAATCGTTCGAGTGAGACTTTTACCACTTGAGCGAACTCACTTATGCATGCCCTTTCGCTCTAGCCAAAACTTATATGCTCGAGCACAGATTAAAGGCTCTCAGAAGTTCTTTACAAAAAATACTAGATGTGGGCCAAGACTGCTCAAGCGCATGAATGACCTCTCGAGTGGTGACTAAAAACAAGCATCATGAAAAAACACCTGAAACACCCACTCCTGAGTATCCAAAACTACTCATTCACTTAAATATCACCTGAAACCCAAATGGATGAGTACGATGGCAATAATGTGATACTAAGATGAAATAATCCACATACCATGAGGCTTGCAATCTTACAATTTAGACAATATAAAGCACAATATCATGAGCAAGACAGGTAAACATGGATCAATGAGCATAGGCAACATGTGAATGCAGAACTCAAAGACAAACACGAGAGCTCATATAGTGAGTGTGTGTGTGTGTGTGCAATCCTTGAGAGGCCTCAATCGCTAGAGTTAATCCTGGTAGTGATTGGATGGCTGGACCTCCAACAAGAGAATTTAAGCATCACTGAGGAAAGTCAAACCACCAGGAATCAAGGGATATTTGTTGAGTAAAAGAGGAGGTTCCTCTTCAATCAATGATTCCATTTTTTTTTTAAAAATAAATAAATTTACTTTTCTTTCTTTTGGGCACTCACTGGTGGCTTTCACGCTCAAGAGTATGGAAACCAAACCAAAGAAGCATGGAAACAATTAGGATGGCTGAGGTAGCCTTTTCATAATGCCCGGACTTCAAAGAAGTGAGGGAGAAACCGTGGAGGTACAAACAAATGGTGGATGGTTAAGAGAGTCAATATCACCCATGATATGCTAGTATATGTCAATTCCTCTAGAAATGCATAAGATGCAATGTTAGAAGTCCATAGAGAAATTTGATCACTTATGCGGAAACCCCTACAACAGTATAACTCAAGGATGTGTATAGAATGAGATCATGAATTCAATGGACATGTGCATTCAAAATGAGCCATGGGCAAACACATATTAAATCTTGTAAGCAACATAAGAGGGTTCAAACATATCTATGTGCAAAGATGACAAGTATCAATGACAATGAGATTATGACATCTAAGTACACAGAAAACCAATCACACTCACCCACTCATACAACATATCACACTCTAGTTTATGAGCACTACACCTAAGGCCTTTCTAAGGAATTCAAATCTAAGAATGTCAAGGGATTTTGTAAAAATGTCTACTCTTTGATGCTTAGTCGGTACATGTTCAAGAACAACAAGACCCTCTTTAACTAACTCTCAAATGAAATGGTGACAAATGTCAATATGTTTAGTGTGAGGGTGTTGGACATAATTTTTAGAGATATTGATGGCACTTGTGTTATCACAGAAAAGGGTAAGAGTATCTTGGTCTATACCATAATCATGAAGCATTTGCTTTATCAATGACATTTGAGCACAATAACTTATGGTAGCAATATACTCAGCCTCAGCAGTTGAAAGAGAGATGGCATTATGCTTTTTGCTATGCTAGGTAACCAGATCATTCCCAAGGTAAAAACACCCTCCGGATGTGCTTTTCAGATCATTAACACACCCTGCCCAATCGGCATCAACAAAACCAATAATATCAGCTGTGGTGTCGGATGAGAACCAAATCCTATATCCCAAGGTCTCGTTAACAGACTTAATGATGCGTTTGACAGCAAGAAGATGAGACTCTTTAGGACATGCTTGATAATGGACACAAACACCTACATTAAATGCAATGTCAGACTGACTGGCTGTGAGATATAGAAGACTCCCTATCATACTCTTATAAAGGGTAGGGTTAACATCAGTGCCAGAGAAATCTTTGGAAAAGTGAAGACTAGTGCTCATGGGGTTTATGCCTGTTTGGCCGACTCTAGACCGAACTTGGATACAAGGTTTTTGGCATACTTGGTCTGAGAAACAAACATACCCAATGGTGATTGTTTAATTTGAAGCCCCAAAAAGAAAGACAATTCTCCCATCATGCTCATTTCAAACTCATGTGTTATGCAATTTGAGAAATATTTCACAAATGATTCAGATGTGGATCCAAACACAATATCATCAACGTAAATTTGAGCAACAAGTATATGAGACTTAGTGTGTTTCACAAATAAAGTCTTGTCGACACTACCCTTTTGAAAATCATTTTCAAGAAGGAAGGTAGCAAGTCTATCATACCAAGCTCGAGGAGCTTGTTTCAATCCATATAAAGCCTTATCTAACTTGTAGACATGGTTTGGAAATTTTGGGTCCTCAAACCCCTTTGGTTGCTCAACGTATGCCTCTTCTTTTAAGTACCTATTTAGAAAGACACTTTTCACATCCATTTGAAACAGTTTGAATCCTAGAAAACATGCAACACCTAGTAAGATACGAATAAATTCGAGACATGCAATAGGGCCAAACATCTCATCATAGTCAACACCTTCTACTTGTATATAGACTTGAGCAACCAACCTAGCTTTGTTTCTAACCACTATACCATTCTCATCATATTTATTTTTAAATATCCACTTGGTACCTATCGCAGTCATATCTTCAGGTCTGCGAACAAGAGTCTAAACTTTGTTATATTCAAATTGACCTTCATGCATTGCATTGACCCAACTATTATCTAGTAAGGTCTCTTTTACATTCATAGGTTCAATTAATAAAACATAGCACATATGAAAAACTTCCTCTTGAATTTTTTTTCCGGTTTTCATTCAATTTGAGACACTCCCAATCACTTGTTGTATAGGATGATTTAGCTCTACCCTTGCTGATGGCTTCAAAACAGGACTGGCAATGACTTGAGCATTGGTGGTCGTGTCTCTTTGTGCACTCTTTGGACTAGGGCTTTCTATAGGAGTTGGTGCTGGTTTGCCTTCTTGAACTTGGCCTTGTGCTTCTCCTTGACTTTGTGGTTTAATATCCAGAATTTTAGGATCACTATCTTCTTCCTCATATAGAGATACAATAGAAGAACTTGTGTTATCAACAACCACATTGATAGATTCCATTATAGATAAAGTATGAAGGTTTTATGACAACCTCGATCCGTAATTAATTGTTAATCCATAATTAAGAATGTTAATCAAGTGATTAAATGAAATCATATGTTAATCGTGTGATTTGTGTGTTATTTACATTTCTATCTTTCTATTGTGTAGAAATATCTGTCTAAGTTTCTGTTCCATATATGTTTATGCAGCTCAATGGACTATGTATGTTCTATATTTGCTTCCGCTAACCCTTTATTTTGCTAATCAGGTCGGAGGCCTTCTGTAATCTGAGGATTACTGGCCGGTTACGACACTAAACCTGTAGGGGCGAGTTTGGGTCGTGACAAAGTGGCCTTACCTCCAGTTATGGAGTATATGCATAATGTTTTCCATGTTTCAATGCTTTGGAATTATTTGAGGGATTCACTACATGTCATTGAACCAACTCACGTACTATTGAAGAATGACTTTACCTATAAAGAATGAGCAATTCAAATTGTTAACCGCAGAATTAAATAATTGAGGAACAAACAAATTCCATTGGTGAAAGTTGATTGGCAACAACACGATGGAACATATGCGACTTGGGAAATGGAAGAAGATATGATGAAGAAGTATCCAGATTTGTTTCTATTGGATCCCATGTTCTTCTAAAATGAAGGTAACTTAAAGTTGGAGGACCAAACTCTTTAAGAGGGGAAGACTAGGACAACCTTGATTCGTAATTAACCGTTAATCCATAAGTAAGAATGTTAATCAAGTTATTAAATGAAATCAAGTGTTAATTGTGTGATTTGTGTGTTATTTACATTCCTATCTGTCTATTGTGTAGGAATATCTATTTGAGTTTCTGTTTCAATATGAAATTGAAAGCCTTATCAGCATTTGAACGTGAAATTGATTAGATCAATGTGTCATTTAGAGTTTTTAGGAATTTCTGGTAAGTTTAATTAGATTTTGATTCAGAGTCAAATAATTAGAATAAATTAATTATTAAGTTGAATTAACTTAGCTCTAATCACATTTAATTAGTTGAAGCTAATCCTATCATATAAATAGGCTACTTGTAATTGAGTACACTCATTTTCTATCATCATCTTGAGCAACAAACGTGAGAGAGAGGAAGAGTGTGGACTTGAGACTGAATAAACAATCTAGAGAGAGGAGTTTTGAGCAAGGATTAATCGAATTAAAGAAGAGTTAGGAAGGCTTGGCTAGTTCTTCATTAATTCGAGACTTTAGGTGAAAATTCAACTCTTATATTATGAATTTGAGACATCAAATATATGAATTCAAGAGAATTAATAAATTAAGCATATGAATTAAGCTAAGATTGAAGAATTTAAGAGTAAATCATGAGTGCATGCATAATTCATTATGTGTTGAGTTTGATTTCCAAGAATTCCTACATGCATGTATATATCCTTGTTAAATCTTGAGAGCTCACCATGATTTCATACTTAATCATGTCATATGTTCATGTTTTAAAAGTAAGGAGCTTGAGTCATTGCATGCATGTATATAAATTTGAAGTTTCAACTTGGTTTTGAAGAATTGACATACTTTTAGGTCTTGATTTTGTGAATTGATCTTCATTTCGTGGTTTTATACAAGTGTTTTTAAAAATGTGTTTTGACCTTGAAGTCGAATTCTGGAAATTCCAGAATTTGGTCGTATTGCTCAAGCGACCAAACTGTCATTCGAGCGCACATTGCGAGCTCTTAAAAGTTTTGCAGAGTTTGATGGTTGGCTCAAGTGACCAAAAGACTGCTTGAGTGACCACCCTTTATTTTTAGTCTTGGCTCGAGCGACCAAGAAGTTGGCTCAAGCGTAAAATGAGAGCATTTAGTAGTTTTGTAGACCAAGCATTACTCGAGCGTATTGCCCTGTTTTCTGAAAAATTTACAAGTGTTTCAAAGTGCATAATTGCGTCCTCATCTCATCCTAGGAATTCTTAAGTCTTGGTTTAGGCCATAATAATAAGGATATGAATTACACTAAGGAAAGAAATGTTATAAGTTAAGTATCTATGAAACGTGTGTTTTAATGTGTATCTGTTATGTGTTTGTGTAGGTCACGCGCAACCTTTCATCTAATCTGTCTCAAGAGCTATTTGTAAGTAACAACTTGTAAAGATATGTTTGCTTATTTGTATTTTCTAATTATATGTCAAACCCTGTTTTCTGAAATGTTATTTTCATATTAGAATGAATGATTGTCCAATTTCTGAAATGTATTCGTGGCATCCTTAGCATCTGTATCTGATATTTGTTATCTATTATATGTTACCTAGTACGAGGGTTTCATGTGGGCTCCATTTATGGAACTGATTATGCATAATCAACTATCTAATCTGCACGTGGGTCTTAATGACCATCTCATGTGAATATGGGTCTTTATGACCAATCTGCTCTGCACATGGGTCGTTAAGACCAATCTGCTCTACACGTGGGTCGTTATGACCAATCTTATCTGTTAGCTAATTGATGTACCATGCATGACTGTTTACAAATTTGAATATGAATATGAGTCTATTTTTGTTCTAAATTCTGATTTCTGAATCTGTTATGGACATCATTCATCAAAACCTTTACTCTGTTATTATTTACTGAGCTCTAGCTCATTATTTATATTATGTATGTAGGTGATCAGGGACATGACCAAGCTTGAGACTTCTAGTTTGGATCTGTTTTGTCAGCCAACCTATGCACCTCCCGAAGAGGTTCTAGAAATCTTTTGTGATCAAGACTCGTGGTTAATGTTTCGTGATCAAGTTTTAAGTTTAATTTCTTTTGTTTTGTTTGAACAACCTTTTGGTTACTTTGTATTAGGGCTAAGTCCCGTTATGTTTTATCTGTATATAGCTGACTTATATATATAAAGTTTTCAATTATCTGTCTCATATAAGTTTGCACACCTCTATGGGCATTGTATTTTGCTAATTGCTTTCACTAGCCCCTTTAATTTATGAATCTGTTTTAGAGGTCTTCGGTAATGCCAGGATTACTAGCCGGTTATGACGCTAAACCTATAGGGGCGAGTTTGGGTCGTGATAGTTATAGATACAAAAAGCTCTACTAGTAGTTGAATACCTTAGAAAAATGCCTTCATCACTTCGGGAGTCAAATTTTCCCAAAGGCTTTCTATCTTTAAAATTGTAACATTTATTCCCAAAGGTTTTGAAGTATTTTAAATTAGGTTTCAATCCTTTCCACAATTCATATGGAATTTATAATGTGCCGGGCCTTAGATACACACGATTCACTACATAAACAATGGTATTTAAGGCTCCAGTCCAAATCTTGGGAGGAACTTTCTTGCTAAGGAGCATTACCTTAGCCATCTCTTGAACTACCTTATTTTTCCTCTCAACAACTCTATTTTGTTGTGGAGTACTAAGTGCAGAAAATTCATGTTTAATTCTATGCATATCACAAAAATCCGAGAATGAACTATTTTCAAATTCACAACCATGATCAGTTTAGATTCTTATGATATGGTCGACAGAAACATGTTGTTTATTTTGGATTTTAATGACTAATGACTTGAAAGCATCAAACATATCAGATTTCTCTCTTAAAAAATTAACCTAAGAAAAGCGAGTGTAATCATCAACAATTAAAAAAATATATCTTTTACCTCCAATGCTTTCAGTATGAGTGGGTCTCATAAGATCCATATGAACAAGTTCAAGAGGGCGTTTGGTTGTTAAGCTGTTCACCTTTTTATAAGGGGCACGAGTTTGCTTCCCTAATTGACATGGCCCACACACATGGTTCACATTCTTATCTATTTTGGACACTCCTCTCACAATCTCTTTGTTGGCTATCTTAGTTAGGTCTTTAAAGTTCATGTGACCTAATCTTTGATGTTAGATAATTAGTGGTAACAATCCCATAGCAGTTACCAGATGTGTGAACCCCATGCATGACAGTATTTCCTTTTTTATTCAAAATTTTACATTTATGTTTTGAAAATAATATTTCATGATGAGAATCACACATTTGATTGATGCTCAAAAGAATAACTTTAGGCCATCAACAAGCAAAACATTTTCAAGCTTAGGTAGACTGGCCACACTTATAGAGCCCTTACCAATGACTCTAGAAGTGTCACCATCTCTAAAGGTAACAATTCTTCCTTTATATTTCTCAAGAGATGTGAAGTAGGATTTGTTGCCTGACATGTGACGAGAACACCCCCTATCAAGATACCAAATGTGTGAGTCACGTGCTTTCAATGCAGAGTGATTAACAAAACAAGTTAGGTCACTCTTTCTCACCCATATCTTTTTGGTCTTCACAGAAGCGGGACTAGAAGTCTTGGTAAACGTCTTAGCGTTGTGAACACCATTATGTATCTTGGTATTCCGCCTAGACATATAAGGTTGTCTTCTAACCCATGAAGTATTATAATTTCTAATTTTTTTAGACACCTTACCAAATAACTCATAACAATAAGAGCGAATGTGGCCATACCTACCACAATGATGACAAATAAAAATAGGTTTTACCTCCTTTTTGTTGATCATACCCTCTTTAGGTTGACAAAGAGATTTATCATCCTGTTGAATCTTTAACTTTCTCTTTGCTTGAGTCTTGATGTCATGAGATGTAGAGGCTTTCCTTTTTGTAGTGCTGCATCATCATAGCCTGTCCCACTTTTTCATAACTCATCTGTTGTGACCCGATGATGTCTTCCAGTGTCTTTGACCCTCTGTTCCACATGTCAATTGTGGCTTTAGCATTTTTGATTTCTTTCTCTTTCTGATTGACTAGCTCTTCCAAGGAAACTTGTGTCATCTCAAGAGATTCAATTTTCTTTTCATATGTGGCATAGATTTTGAGAAGTTCATTTCTTTCGGTCTCACAAGTCAAAAACTTTGCACAGAGATCTTGTCTATCACTTGAGATCTTGATTATATCCTTTCTAGCTGTTGAAATCTCTTCTTTTAGCTTGACATTCTCACTTTCACATGCTTTGAGTTTGATAGTGAGTTTTTCATTTATCTTGGATAAGTTTAGAGATTCAACGTATAGCTTTTCATAGGCTTATTGAAGTTTGCCACCGTCAATCTTATCATTATCTTTTGAGGTTTCATCATATCTTTTTTGTTTCTCTTTCTTCTCAAGTGCATCTAGTCAAGAAACTAAGGCATGAAGATTGCTGGATGGTTATGAAGATGACTCTCATATTTCATGGAATTACATAAGAACATCCCATGCCTCTTTGGCATTCTTGCAGTGAGTAATCTGTTGTTGTTCTTTTTTAGAAATTGCTTTACGGATGGTGTTCAGAACTCTTTCACTGCTTTCCATGTCAGCTTTTTCAACTCTTTCACTACTTTCCATGTCAGCTTTTTCAACAACACTCCATTCCTCAGTCGGCTTGGCAACCTTTTGATTGGTGTCTGGATTGATCACAAATGGTGCTTCGACATTCTCCTTAATTTTGCACCAACCTTCGGGATCCAAGCTCTGAGATAGACTCTCATTCTACACTTCTAATATAGATAATTGCTCCCATCAAAAGTAGGAACACGATGCACACTAGGCCCACGAGCAAACTCAACCGGCTTTGGAGTTGGTTGAGTGAAGCTAGAGTAGAATGCCATGTAGGTATTATCTCCGTCTTCACCGGATTTGGTTTCTTCAACCTCTTGCTCTGTCCCGCTTTCATTATCCCAAGTGTAGACTTTCTTTTGATTCTTTTTCGAAGGACATTTGAGTGCAATATGCCGAAACCCTTGTCATTCATAGCATTTGATATCTTGTCCTCTCACATTCTTCTTCTGACCTTTCAGAGCAACTTTAGGTGGAACAATTTTGAATTTTTCATTACCCTTATCTTTAGAACTAGAGTCCTTGAAATTAGGCTTCTTTTTCTTAATTTTTTTTTAAAAAAATTGTTTGATAAACAAAGTTGTCATTTTGGACTCCAGATCAATTTCTACATCAAGGTTCTTAATAGTCTCATGAGCACTAATAAAGGTCACAATATTCTTTTTGTCACGCCCCAAACCCGCCCCGGGAGGTTTGGTGACGAGACCGGCCAGTAATCCTAGATTACCACAGGCCTTACTGTACATAACATAAATAAACGGGGCTCGCGGAAGCGAAAAAAAAGAAACTAATAGTCCAAGAGCTGTGCATTTATATGAACGTACATTACATGCCAAAAATGAGTTAATTACCCACATGCATTACATAACATGATCTGGTACAGCACGTATCATTCAGTTACAACTATACAACAAAAACAAAACAAGAGCTCACAAAACGGCCTTCCAGGCCTAGCCCCAGCTCGGAGGCACACAACTCATGGTAGGCTTTCAAAACGGCGGCTCGACTCGAAACTCCGCCTAGGCTTGGCTCCCTAAAGGCTCACCTATAATACATAAATACAAATAATGAGCTAAAGCTCAGCAAGTAACATTAACGTAAAGGGGTTAGTGAACGAACTCCAACATTTCATAAATCTGTAAAACGTAACATTCATAACATAATCATAATCATCTCATAAGAACATACATAATGGCATACTCTATAGAATAACATGTGTCAACTAACGACTAGAGTAACCGGTCCCGGACACCGATTAAACACATACCGAGATCTCGTAAACTGGTCATGGGTTTGTCCTTCCATGCCGTTCCCCATGACTCATGACGCATGGGCCTGCATGTTCTCGCCCCCACGACTGAACTAACTATGGATGCCATACTAGATTCGCAATTAGGACATTCGTTCACAGAAAACATTATCATTTCATAATCATTTCATAACGTATCACTTTGAACATACTTTCATAAGAACATAACATTTACAGAAATGTTACTTACAGTGGGTTTCCAAAACCGAGGGCACGGTCTTCACGTCTTATCCTGCAATTGCCAACATTATAACATAGTTCTCAATACACATTCTCATTAAATCACATAAGTCATGCCATTACCTTTCTTCTTTTACGTTCTTTCATATTCATTTCATGCTCAATTTAAGCTTCTTTACTTTAATTCATGCTCATGAAATGCTAAATGATGCAATTAACATGTTAGAATCACGTAAAACAACTTCCCAAACTTTCCCGAAAATAAGCCTTATCGCTCGAGCGCCCAAATGTCCGCTCGAGTGACCAGACACTCCTCAAAAATCTGGTTCGAGAGGTCTACACTTCATCCTTTTCTTTGAAACATTAACTTTCAATTTGAAATCAAAGCTCAAAACTATTGATCAACAACATGGTTAAATCATCAAACCTCATCACAAAGCCCACATAGATCATAGCTAAGATCAAACCCATAAACTAAGATGGAAGCCATGAACATATACATACAAGCTTTATATCTCTATAATCATGGAGGTTCTACCTCAAATTGACTAAGCATGCTCAAATTATACATAACTTCCCTTCCTATCCATTTCCATAACATAAGATCATTGAAGTATTTCAAGAAATAGGAGAAGATCCTTACCTTAAACACTTAATTGAGAGGGTTTGAGCTTAATCCTCTTTCCTTTCTCTTCTTCTTCCCTTGCTCTTCCTCTCTTCCCGAATTTTCTCCCTCCCTCTCTCCTAGATATTTCTTCTTTCCTTTTTGTTGAGTCAAAATGGGGTCAAAGCCTTATCTACCCACATACATATCAAACATAAACAATTATGCCATAATCTTGAGCCAAACATGCCCTAACGAATCAGACAAAATTCAGTCTTCAATTTAATGCCCCAAATGATTCTAAAAATTCCCGGCATCATATAGGCGTGTTCAATTTCGTTTTCTGAAGCTATTACGGTAGTCAATTTCAGTCCCGAAGTCGTAATTCCAACAGATATTTGTCTAATTCAAACAGATAATCTTCAATTAAATCATATAAATGCATAATTAATTACTGATAATTGTGACACACAGTTCCGGGTCATTACACTTTTATTTTTTCTTAGAAATCTGATGGGCTTTATAAATCTGTAGGTTTCCAACCAACTGATCAAGCTTGAAGTTCTCAACATCTTAAGCCTCCTCTATAGCTGTCACTTTTGATTGGAACCTATCGGATAAGGACCTCAAAATTTTACTAACAACTTTAGATTCCTGAATTTTTTCACCGAGTGTGAAACATGAATTCATGATATCACTAAGTTTGGCATAAAAATCATCAAACGTCTTATCATCTCGCATAAAAAGAGTTTCAAAAGAAGAGGTGAGACGTTGAAGTTTTGATCTTTTAACAGCAATAGTCCTGTAGACACCCCATTTTTTACTGCCCTTAAGACTTGGGCACCACTGATTGATCACCCAATGATGAATTTATACACTTGTCAAGTGCTTGATTTCTTTAGTAGGAAGCCTCGATTTTGAGCTTCAGAAACCTATTGTGACGACCCTACCACATATAGTAATTAGCACTTAATTAATTAAGGAGATTGAATTTTAATTACCAATTGTTATAATTTAATTTGCGATTTATAAGAATTATTTAGTTTGATTCGTATATGATTATAATGATGATTTATTTTGGATTTAGAATTGGAAGCTTAGATGGCTCAAGGGAGTATAATTGGTGAATTGAATTATTTTAATTTCGAGTATCGGCCTATATGAGAGTTTAATTAACTATTCGATTCAGTTTAGTAAAATTGAGATTTTATTAAATGGGTCCGAATTAGAGTCTATTAAGTTGTGAGAATTGGGAATTATGAGTTAAATTTATTTATGAGGTGTTTAATTGAATATATAATTTATTGACGAAGAATTTGAAGTCTAAACTGAAATTGAAGGCCTTAATGATTCAAGAAACCAAAATTGAGGATGGAAATAAGTCTAATTTAATATTTGGAGCCTTTTAAGAGTTTGATTAAAAACCTTATTCAGAATAATGAATTTAAATATAATTAATTGGGCTCTAATAGAAGTCAAATTAGACAAATTAAATTATGTGTGTGTGTTGAGAAGTATGTGTGTGTGTGTGCTAAGAAATCTGGGTGTGCTGAGAAAATTTAGGTGTGTATTGAGAAATCTGTGGGTGTGTGTATGTGAGTGTTGTCTTGGAGGCTCACTAGTGTGTGCACGTGTGCTTGAGATGTCAACAAGAGAGGGTGTCGGTGTGTGTATCTCTTATTGGAAAGAGAATGAAACTCATTGAATCAACTCTTTGGGAAAAATCTAAGGGAAAGAAAAAGAGAACCGAGAGAAAGTAAGAGAAAGAGAGAGAGTTCAACTGTGTTGCTGGAAATTTTGAAGGAAGGACAAGTGGAAAAGTTAGGAAAGGTGAGGAAAAGCAGAGTTCAAGAACTTATAAAAAAATTCAACCATTGAAAATGATAGGTAAGGATTTCAAGCTTGATTCTTGTAGATTCATTATCTAACAACTAGAATTAAGAAGTAATTGGGTCAATTTCATATAAATAGAAAGAAATTAAGAAAAGAATGATGAAATTACATTAAGTTGATCAAATAAATAACTTAGGGATTTCATTCCTTGAGTTTAATTTCTTCACTTTTCCATGTAATTTGAATTCTATCTTAACATGCATCATGGAATTTCAAGGTTTTGAGAGTTTAATTCATGTTTTATGAGTTTGAATTTGAATTTGATATGAGGAAAATTAATAAAAATCTAATGAGAGCAATTCAAAATTTTAATTATGGTTTGAGCTTAATAATGAAGAATTGGAGCTATGTTCAAGAAGTTTTATTTGAAATAAATTATAATTTGAATTTGACAATCAAGAATTAGTTTGATCTTAATTTGAATTTCATATATGTATATATTTTTCTAAGAGCCTTATAGCTTTAATTTCATATTTTGTAAGAAAAAAGAAGAAAATTTTTGAATCATTATATTCATGAAGTTATAGCTTTAATCTTGACAAATTAAGGAGGCTTTTGCATTAAGAATTGGAAATTAAAGAATGAATAGAAATAACCGAATGAACTGAATAGGTTTAAGAATTGACTAAATGAATTGAACATGTTTTGAGATGTTGTGCTTGAATGTGTTTGTGTAGGTTAGACGCCACACTGTGATCACGTATTTCAAGGAGTCAACTGTGAGTAACACTGTTGTAAAAATATGTTCAATCGTATTTATTTTTTGATTGATAAATTATATTGTTTTCTAAAATGATACTTTTTTATCAATTGAATGATGATCCTAATTTCTGAACTATATTCGTGGCATCCATAGCATATTGTTATTGTTATTAATATTGTTATTGTTATTGATACAGAGATTTTTGTCAGTTCCAATTCTTAAAACTATTGTCTATTGTTTGATGGCCATCAATTGATTATTCGGTCTTTAAGACCTATTGTATTATTGCTATTGGATGTACCACGTATGACCTCTATGAATATGATTGATTGAAGTGAACGATTGAACGATTGATTGACAAAAAGATATTGATTGAAAATGTTCTATTAATAAGTGCAAAAGCAAACTTAGTGGGGTCAACATAAACTTTGTTTTGTCAAGCCAACTTTTGTGCCTCACTTTGAGGTTCCTACTGAGACAAGCTTCAAGGTTTCATGGGTGGTTTAGAGTTCATCCTTTTGTTTTGAACGTTACTGAGACTAGTTCTGAATGTTTTCATATCTGAAGTTAAGATTGGTTTTGTTAATGGGATTTAATGCCTAATTATGTTGTATTTTTTTACATAAGCTTGATGCTTAGACTGATGTGTATATACATAAATGAAAGTTGTTTTTGTTACATATTAGTCATCACAGCTCATTGGACGTTATATTTTATTATTTACAAGCTTTTGCCAGCCCCTATTATTGTATTACTGATAAGCAGGCCTTTGGTAATCTCGGATTATTGGCCGATCATAACGCTAAACCTATAGGGGCTGGTTTGGGTCATGACACCTACAAACCTTGCACTATTTGTTTTGGACCAAAACAGTAGTTTTCCAAGCTTGACCAAGCCTGACCACCCAGAGGCCTGCAGGCCACAAATGAGTGTACGGCCGTCCCCTTAGTGACTGACCGACCATTTGTGTCAATAAAACCAGATATTTTTGCCAGTTGTGCAAACTATCTCCACAGGTGCATGCATCACACCAGGTGTTTCTGCATTGATATTTTCAAGAGCCTAACATATTTTTCTATATATATTTGACCCCCTCTCATAAAATTAGATTACAAAATTTGGAGAAGGAAAATTCTTAGAAAATATTTCTCTCTCTACCTTGCAACCTATACACACCTCTACCTAGACTTCTAAAACAAGTTTTTTGAGGTCCGTTTGCTGAGGTACTTGAGCTTGTATCTTAGCTCTTGAGGGTGTGAAATTGGTGATTTGTAACTCAAGGGGTCATTCCTCTTCAAGAGGTATAATTCCTAGTTTCTTTCCCTTATTTATTTACCATCTTTATTTTCTATTTTTGGATCATTTTTCAACTATTTTTATGGGCTGAAACTTATGGTTAAAAGCTACCCAAGGTAGAGGGGTGGACTACGCTTCTTTGAACCTTGTCTTACAATCTTTTGCCCTTGTGTTTCCCATATTTTTATCAACTTTTTTTGAGCTTTTTACCACTGATTTTAAGAGGTTTTTGGAGGCTAAAAATGTTATTTTGAAGTCCCAAAAATGGAGAGGTTAGCCTCCTTTCCTTGTACTTGTTTACTAGTTTAATTTCCTCAATATTGTAGCTTATTTTTTCAAGCCTTTCCATGTGAATTCCAGCACTATTTTGATTGTTTTAGGACTGTTTTTATGTGTTAGTTTCATTTATATTTCGTATGGCATGCTTGTAGTGTAATGGTCCTCATACGTTTGGTGTTTTAGGTGTTAGACCCCAACCTATTTAAGTTGATAGCATTTATTTAATGCCTTCCATACGTGTGTTAACCTCTAATCACCTATGCAACCTCCCTCTTTTCTTGGCTTTTTTTTTTTTCTTTCTTTGAGAGTTGTTTCAAATGGTCATTGTTTAAGCTTGAGATAGAGATCCTTGTACTTAATGGTTTAATTTCTTCGAAGGTTCATTACCAAAGGCATGACATCTTTCTCATGCCCAAAACAACCCTTTGTTTGACACTTCTCTCCATTAGTGGACTTAATCTTCATTATTTGACTAAAATGTCTAATGAATGAGAAGGTAATTAAAAGAGGTAATGAAATTGAGCTAAGAGGTAACAAGATAATAAAATCAAGTTTGGGGTTCAATTAGACGTTAATTGAACCCATTGAGTCTTGAAACATTTCATACTCTTAGTGATGAAAATGGTTCAAGAATCAATGTCAACCACTTCTCTTGATCAATTCCATGATAGGGAGGAGGTTCATGAGTATTTCCTTATCATTCATCGAAATTGTATTCCTTGATTCGTAAACCATCATGCAATGAATTTATATCGATTGATGGCTTGCGAATCAAGCCTACCCCTCCTTTGATCTGTTTGATGATAAGGAGATGCATGGTGGACAAACATCCCCTAAAAATCCTCTGTTTGTGCTCTGTTTCATGTCTGTTACAGTAAGGCAGTACCAAACATTAGTGGATGGCCGGCCACCTTTACTGTATAACTGACCACATCTTCTGGCCAGCCGGCTACCTTTTTCAGCCAAGTAATATCCTTTTTCCTACAAACAAAGCAAAGGTTGAGGGAAAAAAAAAAAAGTTCAATTTTCTGACTACGCAACATAAGCATTCTGGCAGCAGAACAAAGAACATTTTCGGGTTGAAATCCGCGCGAATGCATGAGTCATTCCTTGCTTCTCGGGGTCCGTTACAATTGTGTTCACTAGTAGCATGTTGCAATTAATTAGCCAGTTAAAATAGTAACTTAATTTGTGTTGTAAATAGTTAGTTAATTCATGTTGCATTGTAATTAAGTAATTCGTTAGAATAGTTAGTTACTTTTTGTGTTGTAATTAACTAACTAGTTTGAATAGCTAGTTAGTTCTTGTGTTATACTTAATTAATTAGCTAGAATAGTTAGTTAATTTGTGGCATTGTAATATTTAGCTTAATTAGTTAGGACATTCATTTGGACCCTCCTGCACGAGGGCAAATTGTAATAATGTGTATATTTTCTAATCCCCATTTATTTCTTCTTTTTATTTATCCGCTTATGATGGATAGTATAGAACATCATGTTTCTTTTAGCATTTTTCATGATTTATATCAATTTGTCTTGCACACATAAGGTTCGGTTCATTATTCTAATGACATTGACATTTATTGCTTCCTTGAATACGTGCGCTACTGCATGTTATCAAAGTAATTTACATGACATATTAGACAATCGAACCTATTAATTGCATTTTTGCATGTTTTGCATTAGTCATTTTCATTAGGATCATGCATTTTTCCTAACTATTTTATCTCTTTTGGCTTGCCTTGGAGTATTAGGTGAGCACTTATTGCTTTAGCATATCGCATGTGTGTGATTGTTTCCATGTTAAGCATATTTTTTATGAGGCTAAGTGCTTAAGTGATATACTTGTCTGCTTAAGTTGGGATAACTTGATAAATGTATATATGAGATCACTGTTTCAAGTGGTACGTGTTCAAATAATTTTTAAAAAAAAAACATAGAATCAAAGTGTTCCAACTTTTACAAATTAGTCTATACTTGTGTGCAACACATAGAAAATTAGCCTAATAACCGGAACAAGAGTATATAATGTAAATAAGAATCGCATCATGATTAATAGAGGCTGATCTTTGATCGGGGGAGTGAAGTTCTCAATTCATGACCTTCCTTTCTTGTACCTACGTTCCCAAGCCGAGACATTTTGGTGATGACGGATAAGTGGCCTGTGGCATGAGTCTCGGCTTTCCTAAATTTTTCAAAAATATTTAGGTGGCGAATATGAAATCTGGCAATGCAGCCCATTTTTGGCATTTTTGATTCAAAATCAATTTTTTCAAAAGATTTGCCGGATTTAAACTCATTTGTGTCTATCTATTTCACATTGCACTTGTGGAATCAGATTTAGAACCACGGGAATCTGAACTGTAGGGCTATTGTATTCGAAAAAAACATGAAAAACAAGCTACAAGTACCCTCGTGAATAGTTTCAAAAATGTCCCAAGCCTCTTTTGCTACCTTACACGTATAAATATGACGGAACTCTTCTGGTGTAACGGAGCAAAAGAGAGAATTGAGCGCTTTACTGTTCCAAGTCGAGTTTTGATAATCAATTACGTCTCATTTATCAATTGGTTTGGAGATATCAATACCATCGATGGTAACAACAGGTTTACTCCACTCATAGATAATAGAGTGCCAAACTTTCTCATCAATAGATTTTAGAAATGCCCTCATACGAGCTTTCTAATAAGAATAGTTTGTCACATCAAGTAAAGGAGGTCTATGGGTTGAGTTACCTTCACAAATTGAATCCATGACACGAATCACACAAAATCACACTCTTATAGTTTTATTAAAAAACAAAGAGTGACCCGCTCTGATACCAATTGAAAAACCTATATGATTCGTGATTCGTAATAGATTTAATTGCAATAAATTCCAAATCCATTACAATTGGAGTACCTTCAATTGTGAAAAAAAACCTACGGGCGACACTGTCACGACCCAAACCCGCTCCTAAGGGTTTAGCATCGTAACCGGCTAGTAATACGTGATTACCAAAGGCCTGTTTAACAGTAATAACAATAGTACAGAGTAAGGGGTTGGCGGAAGCCAAACAGTAATGAAAAGAAATCCAATGAGCTGTGAAAATCTGAATGGAAAAAGACTTTTATGAACAGAGCCGCATTCATAACCAAAACATATATACATACGTCAAATACACATAACATCCAAGTTAGGGACCAAATCCCTCGACATAACTGTACAGTCAAAAGTCTTAAACATTTATTATAAAACAGAGACAAAAGGGTGAATCCGGGACAGCCCAAAACAACATTGGCTTGAACAAACTTGGAACCTTGAAATGAGGCACAATGGTTGGATTAACAAAACAAGAGCTTAACTTGACACTCCTAGCTTCGGTCCAGTACCTAGCCACCTACATATAAATATAAACAGTGAGCTAAAGCCTAGTGAATAACAACTGTGTAAAGGGGTTAAAAATGAATGTCCTTTCATTAATTAAAACAATCATTTGAATCAATAAATCAGTTATTCAATCAGTGGCTCAAATTTCATGCCATATCAGTCATTTAGAAATCATAACAGTCATACGTAGTACGTCCAATAGCAAAACAGTGAAGTAGGTCTTAATAGACCGAACGATGATTGATGGCCATCAAAAGCGAGAGCGATAGTAGTTCCAAACATTGGGCCGATAAAGATCTCTATGCTTGATAAAGCGATATAAGATAGTAACAGTAAGTTGTTATGGATGCCACGAGTACAGTTTACACATAGGACAAACATTCATTCACTAAACAATGTCATTTCAAAAAGCAGTACAATCAATCGTTCAGAAATAATTATAATTGAACGTATCTTTACAACATTGTTACTCACAGATTACTGGGCTATAGACAGGCTAGTCAGTGTCCTCGGGTGCCAACCCTACACAGTTACAGAACGAACACACACTAGGTTACACACTTGGGATTAATAACTTAGCCCCTTAACTTGACTTGGTGTGGTTCTATAACATTATCCTCATTAAGATGCCTTAAACATGGCCTAGGAATGCCTAGGATGGAATAAGGATGCAAAAATGCACTTTAAAACACTTTTCAAAATTTGTTGAAAACAGGGGTCTCGCTCGAGCGTGGCTTTCCCCGCTCGAACGGACATGCAGACAAAGAGGCTCCGCTCGAGCGTGAATTTCCTCGCTCGAGTGGACTGCAAACTCAAGAAAAAGTACTGGTTGCATGTTTTTCATGCTCGATGGATGATCGACCCACCATCAAGCGTGAGACTCAGATCCTCGCTCGAGTGCAGATTACCTCGCTCGAGCGGACTGCAAAACTCATGAACTTCTGGGCATATGCATTTCACGCTCGAGCGTAACCCTCGACGCTTGAACGGAAGTACATGTACTCAGATTGTACAGTCGAGCGTGAAGTCCTCCGCTCGAGCGTGGATCAAAAATCTGGAATTTCCAGATTGATCCTCAAGCACAAAACTCAACCTTTAAAGCTTCAAATTCGATTTTTCTGGGCTAATTTTCTGGAAAATACTTCGAAACCCATAATACAACATGTTTTGAAGATCATTTTATAAAATCAAGCCCAAAAGTGTGACAATTGAACACAATTTGTAATGTAAACTTGAAGAACAATACAAGAACATAACATGCATGAGTTCTTACGAACTCTAATGCTCCAAAACATGATCAAATACAAGATTGAACTCTAAAACATGGTGAATTCTTGGACCACAACTAAGATTTGAACATGCATGTAAGAATTTCATGAAGAAAATAACTTCAAACTCTATGATATGGACGTACACGCATGAATTCACTCTCAAATCAACACTTTAAGCTAAACCTTGACTCTAATCACCAATTTTCCATGAACCATGCATGTAACAACTTAAATTCATAATTAAAAGGGTGAATTTCCTACCTCAAGTCTTGAACTCCAAGTGTGTTAGCTCAAAAATGGAATCCTCCTTCAATTCCTTTAAATTCAAGCAAAATTTCTAGATGAATTCAATTCTTTTCTCCTACTCTCCCTCTTTCTCTTGGTTTGGTCTTGAAAATGGCTGAAGAGTGGTGTGTCAAAGTGTATGAATTAACCCCAACAATGCTTTTGAGAATGGCCCACTCAATGGCAATAATGCAATTAACTTATATTCAGTTAATCTATATTCAATTAATCTAGCATTATTTAATCTAATTTAATCATTCCAAATTGGATTTTAATTAAACCTACCATAAAATCATATAAATCCTAATTAGCATATAACACTAATCAATTTCTGAATCGGTCGCCAATAAGGTTTTCAATTCACAATTCGAAGTCAAAACATGAACAGATCATTCAATGACAAACAGATAGAAGTGCATTCTAAGCGCACACTCACACAAACAATTTAGGATTTCATCCTAATCAATTACTCATCATGCTTAATCACAATTTAACACTAATCAGAGGTGAGGGTTGTCATAGACACACCACAAATCAATCTACTATGAAGATTGAAAGAACACAAATTTACCAAACAATTTACCCAAACTCTGTAAAATTGTCTTCAACAATTCGTGCCCCTTTCACCAACGTATTCGTCTTGGAATTGATCAGCTTGATGTCAAATCCACAACATTCACGTTGAATCCACGACCACGAGCAGCTTCGAACTCCGACAAAGACTTCAAGCTTGAATCTTCAAAATCCATCGAAGAAGAACTCTTTTGTATTGAACGATGAAAAAACAAATCGTTTGATATAATCCACTTAATTCATGATATAAACTCTCATAGATATCAAAGGAAACAAGTAAAAAAGCTTCAAATGAAAATCCTAATATCCAAGAAGAAGATCTGGAAGCCATATCCTAGAAACGAACTTAATCACAGCTTTATAGCAAGCAGATTCGCGATCACTACTCGAGCCATGGAATGGTCGCTCGAGCAGTGTGGCCTAAATGCATGTTTCTATATAAGTGCCTTTACTCGATCCACCAACTAGTTCGCTCGAGAGAACTTCGAGTCTTCTTAGTATTTTTATAGTCAGTTCAAACTTCTAGGACCAAAGATTCTTCGCTCGAGCCATCATCACTTCGTTCGAGCTAACAATAACACTTCTCAATAATTTTACAGGCGAGTGAAACTTCTGAGAGGATTGCATCTTCGCTCAAGCGATGCTTTCACCACTCGAGCGGTCAAGTAAAAATACAAGAAAAATATACAACTCAATCAACCATGTTTGTTCGCGAAATTAGCGACACAAAGGGACCTAACAGATATTGTGGAGGGAAAAAAAGTGAGCCCAGGTCTAAACCCAATCATGCTAGACTACGGAGGATAGCTGGCAGCAACTTAACATCTAATCAATGCCCGTAGGGAGATAAGTAAATATAAAAGATAACCTTCTAGAAGGTAGATCTGTAAAATAAAAGAGAGACATCGAATTAGATATCATCCAACGGTAACCAGTGTAGAATAGACAAGACAAAGGTGTAGGAAAGGCATAGTAGGAGGCAAAGCTATCCAATCAAATTGATTCTATTGACGTAATGCTTGACAAGCTAGCCACTAACGTTTGACATCATTTAAGTCATCTATGAGATAGAGATCCAATGATCAAAGACAAGTGCAATTTCGCAAGTTGCCCAACCAAAGCTAGGTATAGGCAAAACCCTTCGATCGAGAAAAGATCCAATGGATGAAATTTGAACCAAAATAGTCATAAATAGGTAAGCAAGCAACGAATAAGAGGACAAGTGAGTGAATCCAATTCAATCCAATTATACTCAATCTTAATCAGCTTCTACTTCGAAAATATTTCATTTTTTATATTTATGTGCTATGGCCGATTAGTGTACTGATTTGATCGTCAGAGGGTCCTCTTGACATACCTTGATTGGGAGTGATCACTAACGTTTGGTTTGTCTTTACAGAATGCAAATGATTAGGCGCAGCATCTTGCTTTTCCTATGGAGATAATTTCACCTTCCACAGATATATTAGATTATGTGTCAATTTTTGATTTATCACAAATTCGAATATGTAAAACTTAACTTCATTGTCAAGTCATAGTGAGTACATTGAACCAAGGCATTTGGCCTATTGATTGTGTGACATTCTTGTGGTGTGAGGTTTTAGATTTAACTTTTACGTAGAGGAGTTTGATAACTTTTATGGTGGTATTTATTTCTCTTCCATTATGAGAATTGTTATATGTAGGTAGTAGTTGAGTGGTTATTGAGTTTGGGTTTAGCAAGCTGTTATAGGGGTTGTATATAAGTGGTAGTCGAGTAGTTGTTGGGCTTAGGTTTAGTAGTGTAATGCCTTCAAATAAATGACATAATAATAATTCTGATTATTCAATTCAACCAAAACAATCTCAATTCAATTAGTCAAATCTCTATTTTTGTATTTTATATTATGTGAGAGATTTTCAAAAGGAGTTCACATGCAATACATATTAAATCTTCTTAAAGTTTGAATCCATAGCATGTGAGACAATTAGTACAAAGAACTAATACAAAAGAATACCCCAAGGGCTACAAATTCTAAGGTTTACGCTTGATTACACAAAACATGGTTATCAAACCCACACATATAAAGCCCTTAGCTTGCCAAAAATAACAACAAAAGAAAAGAGAAAGAGCGTTGTGCTCTCAAAAGATTTCCTACACCTCTGGATAGATGGGATCACTGCGTCATTTTCTGCACAAATCTACTAGGGGTGAGTACTAAACCCTGGTAGGAAGATCTTAAAAGTCCTCTTCATTGAGGCTGAAAGAACTAAAACACAATCGTCTGATAATTGGTTGGCAATTATAATTTCTATAAGGACTGATTGATCCTTGCTGGTACGCTCGCATTTACAAAAATACCCTTCGAAAGCCAAAAAGCCAACATATATTTTTGGCACGCCGAGTGGGACTTGTTAAAATGGCTAGACGAAGAAGACAATGAGAAAATGAACGCTTGGAAGAAGGCGTAGAAGGAGAGGTAGAAACACCTAATCCAGAGGATAATGTGGTAACACATCCTATGGAAACTCCCATGTTATCAGAACCTATGGTCGAACAGACCAGTACTTCGGGACAAGAACCATATGTTCATAATATTGGACGAAACCAAGGAATTTGACCATCCACTGTTCCATCTACTCAGCTAACAAATCCATGGGATGGCCTAGTAGATGCTATGGGACAATAATTAATGAACACAATGGAAAGGTGGGCAACATCCTTTTTGGATCGAATGAATAACCACCAACCAACAAACACGAGACACACAGAGGAAGTTTTAAATGTCCCTCAGCAAAGATTGGCTAGAGACAAATAGCCTATGCAAGTTAATGGATATTCTAATGGTCAAACTAGTAATCAAAACTATGAAAGACCATCATCTCAGTCTTGGTATGAACCCATTTTGAGGCCTATAGCAGGCCAAAATGCCTCAGTACTCAACAATGAAGCCACACAAGTTGGTGGATCTGGTCAAGTACAAGAAACTGGCATAAGAATGGTTACAAATCCCATGTTCGAAACCATACCTGGCACTAGGGGGTATAATAATCCCTTATTCGAATTTATACCCAGGGGGTTGGAAGGTTTTCCCACAAATGGAAAGGACACAACACCTGTTCCAATACCTTTCGCAGGTCCTTTCGCAGGACAGGCTCAAAGGGGTTACCCATACCCCCAACAGCAACCTGCACCACAGGGGCAACCAATCCCAAATGTACTACCTTATGGACCAAAAGGACCACATGCACAAGTTTGTCCACCAAACCTTGTGTTTGTTCCTCCAGTAGTGGTTCAGCAGGCACAAAATATGGTCCCTAGGGACCAAATTGCTGATATTGTTAGGGAAATGTGTGGACCAATGGCTCGGGGGGTCCAAACTCCTGTGTATAGAAAACCATACCCAGAATGGGTAGATAGGGTACATGAATACCCAAGGGGGTTCAGAATACCAGATTTTACCCTTTTCTATAGGAGTGGAAATCAATCAACAGTAGAGCATATTGCTAGGTTTGCTGCTCAATGCGGTGAATTTACTAATCATGACTATATGAAACTGAGATTATTCCCAAATTCTCTAACTGGGGGAGCATATGTATGGTACATCAACCTTACACCTAGCTCCATTCAAACTTGGCAACAAATGAAAGAGGCATTTCATGCCCAATTCTTCCAATCGGAGCCAAAGGTATCCATGGCAGATTTGGCAAGATTGAGTCAAAGGCTTGAAGAAAAGGCTACTCAGTTTATTGCCAGATTTAAAAGGGCTCGAAATAAATGTAGAGTCATCCTGCCAGAGCCAGAATTTGTAAGATTGGCTCAAAATGGCTTAGAGTTCAGGCTTCGAAAGAAGTTTGACTCAACTGAATTCAGAGATTTGGTGGAACTAACCTATAAGGTGTCTAGATATGAAGCATTACTAGAGGAGGAACAAGATCGAAATAATGCCTCGTACAAGACATATTATAGAGATCCTAATTATGAGATCGATGTAGCAGAGATTGTGGGCAAAGAACCTGTGATCTGTGAAGCATTAATTCATAAGGATACAACAATTGACCAGCAGTTTAAAAAGAAAGACCTTCACAGGAAGTACTATTTCGATTTAACAAAGGCATATGACATTTTTGATCATTTGCTTGCGGCCAATTTTCTTAAGTTACCAAAAGGAGTAAAACTGCCATCTCTAGATGAACTTAAGGGAAAAGTATATTGTAAATGGCATAACTCTTGGTCTCACTCGACTAAAAACTGCATTGTTTTTCGAGACAGAATCCAAGAACAAATTCGGAAAGGAAGTTTGAAATTTCTAGCCAAAGCAGAAAAGGTCATGGGGATTGACAGTAACCCATTTCTAGAAGTTGGAGAGGTGGCAGCCAATGTCATTATGCCAGATTTCCAGAACTTGTCCTTGACAGAATTAGAAGAAGTCAATGTGCAGATGCATGTTGCCAACCAGACAGTCATCAAGAAGGACACCAGAAACCCACCAGTTATTGGACAAGGTTTCTCACACCGGAAGGAACACTCTGATGAAGAATCACTGGATGATGATTCCTTAGAGGCAGCAGTAATGCAAAGAATGTGTCCCAGGTGCAGACTGAGTTATAAGTGGTTGAAAGGGCTTCCAGTTGATGGGAAGCAATATTACAGGGATGTACAGAGACGTCTTAAATCAACCAATGCATACAACAAAAGGCCGTATCCGGCTAGTGATAGGCAGCGACCACTAGTGGTTGAGCCTGCAATGGACAGAATGCATGCTAAAGGCAAGAGGCCCTTATATGAATCCAGGCCACCTAACTATAACAGAATGGAGAGCAATCATTTTGAAAGGGGACTGGAGAAAGGCTCAGTTCATGGGATCAAAGCTAGAGATTGGGCCCCTAGACCAGCCTCACGCAGGATAGAAAGTGGCTACCTTCATCGAAGGTCTGAATCAGGCTCGAAACATGAGGTCAGAGCCAAGCACTTACCTTTACAGCCAGCTTCGAAGATGGCTTTGAAGGTAGAAAAAAGAAGTTCAACATCTGAGTCAGTAAGTTTGTGGGTACCTGGAGTTCCAGACTGGTTTGTAATGCAAAACAAACCTAGGGAAGTGCCTGCCCAGAGAGATGTTGGAAACCAAGGCAGGATGGTCAAGCCTCCTTTGGTGGCTCCGAACAATTGGATATTGCTTAAACACCCAAAGACAAAGGAACCAGATATGGTCACAGTCATTTCGAGATCACAAAGGAGAAAGATTCAGCGCAGGTACACTCAGTACCAGAAAGATATGAAAGAAAATGGAGAGAGCTCTTCATTGGTCCAGACAGAAGGAAAGAAGACTCTAAAGTCAGACCATACTCCAAAGCCAACTCTACAAAGCAAAGTGGGTTGCAGTAGAGAACAGTTGGCCAAGGTTCATTCTGAACTAAAAGCCAGAGAGAAGTATAGCTTAGCAAGATTAGAGAAAGTTCTGATGGAGAGTGATAGGGAGACAGAAAAAGAAATTGGCATAAGCCAAAAGAAAGAAATGGTGGAGGAAGAAATGTTCGAAGCCTTCATGGCTGAGCAAACATTTCTGGTTGAAAAACCAGTTGAGAAAAACCATTCGAAAGAACCTGTTAGCAATAAAGTGCCAGAATTCAGCATGAAGAATGCTTCTGAGGTAACTGATCAAGGTAGCCAAAACGGGAAATAGGCACAGCCAGCCATCCAGTTTGGCTCATTTCCTCCAGTATCAGTCAATATGGTACATATACCACCTCATGAGTTCGAAGCTGGGGATGAGAACCAAGATGGTCAAGAAGTTGATCTAATTCCAATCTCTAGTAAAGGTTCACGAGTAAGTATGGTACAGGATGATTCTAGAATGGCTACCCCAATGGAAACTGAATATGAGAGCGAAGAAGAGGTGAGCATTAACCTCTCATATCCTTTTGAATATCCCTCGAATTTTATAACACAACATGTCAAGCCTTTGTACATCAAGGCTTTCTTTGATGGGATACAATTGAACCGAGTCCTGATAGATAATGGGCAGCAGTGAACTTACTACCAAAATTCTTCTTTGAAGAAACTAGGGAAAAAGAATCCCGGGTTGATTCCAACCAGCACAACCATCGTTGGCTTTGCTGGAGACAAACAGATGGCTCAGGGGATTCTACCCATTAACTTGAGTGTGGGAACCAGGGACTGCATGACAGCATTCTTCGTAATCGACAGTAATGCTAAATACAATGCTTTACTTGGGAGAGATTGGATCCACACTAACAAATGTATGTCTTCCTCTTTACATCAGAAAATTATGATGGCCTTAGGCAATGGAGAGACAGAGAAAATTGATGCAGATCCTCAACCCTTCATAGCCTGTGCAGACTTTGTAGAGGCCAAGTTGTATATTGAGGGAGTGACACCACTCAGTATACTGAGGAAAGCTGATGGCTCAGCCGAAGTGACGGCTGATGAGGAAGTGACACACCTGAAGCACTTAGTCCAAGAAAGTGCTGATGAAGAGATTGTCATTAAGGATGACAATGATGCCTGGTTGTAGGCAAAGAGATGAAGAACAAGAAGCCAAGTCTTTGGCTCTAATTAAGTTTTCAACATTGGATGTAAAATCAATAGTCCAGCAAGTACAGGAGCAAGAGAGAAAAGCCATGATAATTGGCTGCAAACAGGAGCAGCAACAGGTCAGAATTTTGACCCTTGGTAAATACTGTGCATTGGACATTGAAACAAAAGTCCAGGAGATACAGGAAGAGGATGCCTTATGGACAGATTTTGTCTATGAGGAGGAGGGCAAAGATGTTGAACTAAAGAACCTGGGAGCAAAACAAAACGAGAAAGTTGCATCGAAGGTAGAAGAAACCAAGGAAGAAGCTTCAATAAGTTTTCAGACACAAGACCCCTTAGAAGAAGTAAATTTAGGGAAAGGTTCTATACAACAGCCCACCTACATAAGTGCTTGTCTGAATGTGCTGGACAGGGACCAGTTGTTGGTTGTTCTAAAGAAATATAAAGATTGCTTTGCATGGTCTTATAATGAACTACCAGGATTGGATAGGTCATTGGTGGAACATAGGCTCCCTATGAAACTTAACTTCAAGGCATACAAGCAAAAACCAAGAAGAATGAGTCTAGAAGTAATTCAAAAAGTCAAGGAAGAGATTCTTAGGCTGCTCAAAGCAGGCTTTATTAGGACAACCAGGTATGTGGAATGGCTATCTAATATTGTGCTGGTGGTTAAGAAAAATGGTAAAATGAGGGTATGCATTGACTTCAGAAACTTGAATTTAGCAACTCCAAAAGATAAATAGCCCATGCCTATAGTGGATCTATTGGTAGACAGTTCAGCAAGGCATCAAGTTTTATCAATGATAGATAGGCATTCTGGTTATAATCAGATCTGCATTGCAGAGGAGGATGTCCACAAGACAGCATTCAGATGTCCTGGAAATATTGGCACCTTCGAATGGGTTAAAATGCCATTTGGCCTGAAGAATGCTGGAGCTACATATTAGAGGGCTATGAACACTATCTTTTATGACCTCATTGGAGGGTATTTAGAGTGTTATATTGATGACATTGTAGTTAAATCCCAATCTATGGAGGAGCATCTGTTTCACTTAGAAGCAGTCTTTGAAAGAATGAGAAAGTTCAAATTGAAGCTCAATCCTCTTAAGTGTGCTTTTGGCGTATCATCTGGAAACTTCTTGGGCTATGTGGTACACAAGAAAGGAATACAGATTGACCAGAATAAAGCCAAAGTCATCATTGAAGCCAGACCTCCATCAAGTAAGAAAGAATTACAAAGGTTCCTTGGACAGGTTAACTTTCTTCGAAGGTTCATTTCTAACACTGCAGGAAAAACTAAAGTATTTTCTTCCTTGTTAAGGCTGAAAGATAAAGAGGAATTTGTGTGGACAGCAGAGCATCAAATTGCTTTCGAAGGTATCAAAGCCTACTTGGCCAACCCTCCAGTGCTGATGCCACCAAAAGGTGATAAGCCCTTGAAGTTGTACATAGCTGCAGCAGAAGATTCATTGGAAGCTTTCTTGGCCCAAGATAACGAAGAAGGCAAGGAGCAAGCTGTTTATTACCTTAGTAGGTTTTTAAATTCTTGTGAATGTAAATATTCAGCTGTTGAAAAGCTGTGTCTTGCTTTGTATTTTGCTGCAATAAAATTAAGATACTATCTTTTACCTACAACTGTCTTGGTAATTGCAACCACAGATTTGGTTAAGTACATGTTATCTAGACCTATGTTGAGGGGAATAATTGGCAAGTGGATACTAGCCTTATCAGAGTTTCATCTAGAATATGTCCCTTAAAGGGCAGTAAAAGGGCAAGTTTTAGCCAATTTTCTGGCAAACCATCCATCTCAAACAGAGAGCCAAGAGATAATGGAACTTGGTATGGCTAGTGTTGAGCTATGGCAGATGTGGTTCGATGGGTCGAAAGCCAATGGCTTAACTGGAATTGGTATTGTGATTAGGTTTCCACAAGGGGTAGAAACCACACATGGTTTCAGAGTGGATGAAGCTACCTGTTCTAATAACCAAGCTGAATACGAAGCCTTAATAGTGGGACTAGAAATTCTTATTGGATTACAAGTTCATGCAGTTGACATATTTGGAGATTCTCAATTGGTGATTAACCAAGTGAAAGGGATTTTCAAGTGTCAAAGCATAAGCATTTTACCATACTATGTTGTTGCATTACATCTGCTTTCTCAATTTCAAATAGCAAATGTAACTCATGTTCCAAGATTCTTGAATAATAGACCTAATGATGTGGCTCAGAAAGCTTCGAACTTCAAGATAAGGGATAATGCCCAAAGGGACGTAAGCCAAACAACATATCAGAAATTGATATCACCTTTGAATAAAAGGAATGTGGTCTTGGAAGTCAATCATAATGACTTACAAGAACAAGATTGGAGGCATCCAATAATGCAGTACTTGGCTGGTCCATCTTCGAAGGCTAGCAGGAAAATTAAATTGCAGTCTATGCAATATATGATATATGGCAATGCTCTCTACAAAATGGGGGGAGATGGCTTATTGCTGGAATGTTTAGGCCCAAAAGAAGCATTAACAACTATGGCTGAGGTTCATGAAGGCATCTACGGTGCTTATTAGCCTAGTGTGAAGATGAAATGGTTGCTTCGAAGGCATTCCCACTATTGGCCAACTATCCTTAAAGACTACATAAAGTATGCAAAGGGTTGCCAGGCATGCCAAAAGCATGGCACAATAAGGCATGTGCCCATAACTGACCAATATGCAGTAGTGAAGCCTTGGCCATTCAGAGGATGGGCTATGGATATGATGGGGAAAATACACCCACCTTCTTCGAAGCATCATTGTTTCATTCTAGTAGCCACTGATTACTTCACTAAGTGGGTCGAAGCTAAGCCATTCAAGGCTGTAGACCAGACTGAGGTTATTGGATTTATTAAGGATCTAATCCATAGATTTGGCATTCCACAAACTATAACTGTGGATAATGGAACTGTGTTCGATGGGAAAATGGTAAAGTCTTTTGTGGCAGAGTTTGGAATTAGCCTTGTTAATTCCACACCCTATTATGCACAAGCCAATGGTCAAGCTGAATCATCCAATAAGTCCTTGAAAAAGGAAATACAAAAGGTTGTAGAAGATAATCCTAGGGATTGGCATAACCTATTGTTGGATGTTTTGTGGGCTTACAGAACTTCCTTAAGGTCAAGCACAGGAGTCACTCCTTATGCCTTAGTATATGGGCATGATGCAGTGTTACCTGTGGAGATTAATGTTAAATCTTTGAGGGTAAGATGCTAAGATCAGTTAGATCCTGAGCAGTACCATCAAAGTATGTGTTTGGAGTTAAAAAGCATAGATGAAGCTAGAATTTTGGCATTAAATAGCATTCTTTTCCAAAAGAGGAAAGCAGCCAAGAATTATAATAAGAAAGTCAAACACATTGGCTTTGATGAAGGTGATTTGGTATGGAAAACAATACTCCCAATAGGAATTAAAAGCCATAAGTTTGGCAAATGGTCACCTAACTAGGAAGGACCATATCAAATTCATAGAGTTTTGCCTTTTGGAGCATACCATTTGAGAAATTTGAATGGGTATATACATCCCAAAAAGATTAATGGTAGATATTTGAAGTCTTATTTTCCAACCATTTGGGAAACACAAGGAATAAAATAAACATTAAGTACAGGAACATAAGATTACTCAGATGACAGATAAAAATTTGTTCTTTCATAAAGAATTAAGTACATTTTGCCACAAATTGGCCCAAAAATTGTTACAGTGTCTTAGTTGTTATTTTACAATGGATTTCCTATTGCTAAGTGATGAAACTAGTTGAATAGCTGTAACCATCTCTTCCTTTCGATCAGCCAGTCCTTGGTTGGTGATTTGCAATTTGGTGTCAGTCCGGACTAAGGCTTGATTCACTGCAGACAACTCCTCTGCAAGCTGAGCTTTCCTTTCCAACAGTTGGACTCGAAAATGGGAGGCAGAGGAGTGTTATTCTTTTAGATTTGACACTTCGGTGTGCACTTGGGAAACAAAACTCTGATCTCTAGCCAGTTTCTCATCCGCATCCTTAGCAGCATGACAAATGCTGAGGTAAAAGTCGATAGTAGCTGCTGCCTGAGATAGATGACTTGAAATATTCATGCCAGACTGCTCAGCAATTTTGCAGCATTGGAGGAACCCATTTCTGATTATAGGCCTTTGCAGAGCCTCGAAGGGAATCCTCGAAAAAGAAATCAACAGTTCCAAGCATGTGTCTAGGTCTATCAAAGGTGCAGAAGGCTTGCTGCTGGAAGAAGAAGAGCTCTCAAAAATTTCTAGCAAGGAGTCAGCCAAAACTAATGGCTCAGCTTCAACATTCAATGTTGGAGAGGTAGAGAGTACGTCGAAGAGACTAGCTAGTCTGGTTTCGAAGATGTCTACCTCATCTGTAGACATGAGAAGTGCAGAGAGAGTTGTGATAGAAGTCATAAAGGGCTGCATAGGGATAGGAGAAGTGGATGGAGCATCTTTGGCAGTCTCTATGGTCTTAGCCACCAATGAATCAAGTGAAGAGGGGCTGGAAGTAGGTAAAGGTAGTGAACTATGAATTGGAGAACTACCAGCACCCTTTGTAGGAGAATCAACTGCCACTAGAGATGGAATATAGCAGTTGGAATTTTTGTGAAAGAAGGAGGAGGAGTAAGGCTCGAAGGAGAAGTGGACTGAGGTAGGTCAAAGGTCAAGAAAGGGAGGTATGGCTCTAAGCCAAGAAGAAGAGATGCAGGAATGCTGGGGCTGAAAAAAGGTACATCGAATGTAGGCCTTCGAAGTGGGAGTACGATTTGAATAACCCTGACATTCTGCATTTGATCAACTTCAACTGAAATTGAGGGAGGCCTCATTGGAAAGATAAACGCAGTAGTTGTTGCTGCAAGAGAAAGAGATGTAAAGCAATGTCAAACTTCAATACCAAAAGCTGATAAGGGAAAAATAGTAGAAGTATGAAAGAAATTACTTGTTTCAGAAATAATGGGAGAGTTGCGAAGGGAATAATGTTCGGCAGTCTGTTGCCTTCTTGCCGTTTCCCTTTGTAATGCATCAACAGCAACAGCTTCCTCTCTTAGAAATTGTTGCTGCCGTCTCTTCTCAGCCCTCTCGAAGACAATCATGGCTTTGGAATGTCCCTGCTCTACTGCCTTGGCAGCTACTTCATGAATAGGGTCTTCAACCAAGTTAGTAGCAGGAACAGTCACTTTCTTTCTTTTCTTTCTTGGCAGTGATACTATCGTCTCCTTTTCAACCCCCCTTTCTTCAACCGGGGGTTCCGATTCTTCAGAGGTAAGTTCTTTCTCCACTATTGTGGTAGTTGCCTCGTGAACAGGATTTTCGATTATATCGGATGAGGAGACAGCCACCTTTTGTCTCTTTGTTCTTTGCAAAGGTACTTCTTGTTCTTGCTCAACCTCTCTCTCTTTTGCCTGAGATTCAGATTCCTCAGGAGGGAGGATTAGTTTCCTTTTCTGTTTCTGTTGTTGTCTCTCTTTAAGAGTAGCTAAAGTTTCAGCTCTCTTGGGGGATTCTTCTTGTGGGGACCCTGCACCAAAGAACATGAATGTAAGGGAAACAAACAAAAGATTCAAAAGAAAAAAAAGAAGAACTTGAAAATACTTACCCTTCTTCGAAACAACTCTGGTAACTCTAGCTGGAGGGGATGAGGCTGCAAGAGAAGTTGTGGTAGTTGTAAAAAGGGAGGGAATGTTCTCAACTGTTGTTGATTTAGTCTTCGAAGACACTCCCAGCCCTATCAGTAAGTCATGAGGATGAGCAGATAGGCGCACTTCCATATTGGCTGTCCACCAGTTCTGGAATCTTTTCAAGACTAAGCTAGAAGGAAGAAATGGGACAAATTTGAATTCACTCAATTCCTTTAGCAATTTTAATGTTGCCGCCTCTAGCTTGGATTTGGATATTCTCAGGTCTCTAGTCGTGAGGTGGACATTCGAGAGACTGCAAAGTGGAACAGGTATCTCTTGAGTAAGCCCAAATTGTCTGGCGAACTCACCTCAGATATCCATTTATAAGCTCGAGGGTTTAAAGTGTCAATGAACAACTCCCTCGGTAGCAAAATTGAAGCCCACATATCTTCGTGTGGTGAAGTGGAACACTCCTTATCAGCCAAAAAGGTTTGTAGCTAGGCAGGTCCTTTAATGGCATCAAAAGGACAAAAGAAAGTGGCAAATGGAGAAATAGAGAGTTGGTGAAAGAAGGTAAGGTAATAAGCAAAGGAAGCAGGATAGAGAGCAATCCTAGTATACTTTTCCCCATAAGTACTAGGATCCTGAACAAGGAATTTTAGACATTTGGGATGTAGGTCAGTGAAATAGGCGAAGAGCCAGAGTTGGAACACCCAGAGGGGACCTCCTTGGTTAACATCAAGAGATTTTTCGCAAAATTGGGAGCAAGCTCTGTAGACATGACCTAAAAGATAAGGGGCGAGAGCTATGTGTTTTTTCAAGACAAGTGCCTTCGCAAGTGAAGCGAACTCAGGCATAATCCTCTGAGATGAGGTGTAAAAGAGAAATTTGCACAACTAGTATAAAATGAAGGAAAATAGTTCTCTGTCTCTCACGGGGCCTTTCCTTTTATTTTCAGCTTTTACGAAGTCACTGTAAGAAGAGTTTAAGGCTGGAAAGGAAAATTTGACAGGGAGGTCCGGGTAGTTGGGAGTAAAAGGAGAGTCATGAGGTGAAAGCCCTAAAAGATGGCAAATATCAAGAACGGTGGGGGCCATCATGCCGCACCGAAATTAGAAGAAATTAAAAGCCATATTCCAAAAACATAGAGCAGCAAGAATTAAAAAAGGGTTCTCAAGAATGATGAACCTGGAAAGACGAAGAGCGTCGAGGATGCAGAGCTCCTGTAGGTCATCTTCTCTCGCAGGCACAACCCTGTCATACCATTCCTCCAATTTGGTTCTCAATGTCGGCCAGCAGCGATGAGGCCGGGTCATTCTCCAATTGCTGCAGTCAAGCCCTCCTTCGTAGAGAAGAAAGTGATCCTCCAAACGAGGGTATAAAGCTGGGAGTTGGTCAGGGGCCTCCCGAAAGATGGGACCTAGGACGTACTCTTGTTGGTTGTTGTGGCGAGGAACAAAGAGACGTCCATCTATGGCGCTTGACCCACCAGTTGTTAGCTTGGCAATTTCTTCATCAATGCATTTCTTCAAAGCCATGGTAGGGCTGATACAGTCGCCAGCGAGCACTTTCAGCGAGGAAGGATCCATTGATAGCAAGTAGTAAGGAAGAGAGGGTTAACAGAAGATCGGTAGGGTTTGTGTGTTAAAAGAGCAAGTGATTTCAGAGCACGAAACAAAAGGGTTTTTAAAAGTTTTTGTGTTTGAAAAATATATTGCGTAAGTCGTTAAGTACTAGAAGTACAAATACGAAGAGTTTCCGTCAATATTGATACTTTTGGAGGGAAAAACACAGCCCAGATATTAAGGTTAGCTTCGAAGTAAAATATTTGGCTTCGAAGCCAAATTCTGGCGCCAAAAGCCAAAAAACAACGGCTTCGAAACGGAGAAGCCGGCTTCGAAGCACATTTCATACTTTAAAAAAATATAAGAATACTCAAGTGTTTGTTTTACTCCGAAAGGTTTAAAGACCTGTTTTAGGTTTCTTAACGAAGGTAATGTTCTTCGAGGCAAAACTTGAGACTCTTTAAGGATAGGATTTGATGTTCGAAACATCAAAACCAATGGTTGGTTCACAGAAAAGTTGTATGTGGAACTAAAGCAGCATGAACTGTTGTTCGAAGCAAAAGATGGTCAATTTAAAACTAAATTGATCATACTAACCATGGTCAGATGTTGATTATGGTTGAAACAAGCTTTAAGTATAAGATTGCTAGATTCGAAACACTGATTTTGATTGAAAATCAGCCAAAAACTGTCAACTTTATTCCATAAATTGGAAAAGTTCATAATTGGTTCTTTGCAGTGTTTCATTTAAGACAATTGAGTCCAGGTTCGAAGGATGAGATTGTTCAGTTCAAAGTCTTGAATTTGCTTTTAAAGGCAAACAGAGACAATGCCGAATAGAGGAAAAGTCTTAATTATATTTAAGCAAAAGTGATTACATCGAATAACTCTATTTGGGTACAAACTCAAGCTCATAAAAATAGGGAATGGAATAAATAACAAGATTATGAAACTTAGTCCAACTATGATCAATGAATTTCTGTTCTTTCTTTATTCTATCCTTTATTTCTTGTAACATTGGTTGCATGAGTTGATGTGTTCTCACTTCATAAAAAAGCTCCTCAACCTTTATTTCGAACGCCGTTTCTCTTAGTCCTTGTTCCAACTCATCCATTTCCAAATCATCCCAGTACGCAGAATCCTTATTTTGAAAGTCGTTGTATTCTTCAATGAGGTTCTCTGCTTCATATTGAGAATGAACTCGGAGCGATGAGAGTTGATCCAAGGATTGAGTGGTGGCCAAAGAAGTGCGGTGCCAATGGAGAAGTGATGGAAGTTGGTCCAAAAACGTGTGAAGTTCTGCTTGAGCAATGGGATTGAGAACGTGGCCCCGAGTCAGAATATTACAAGCCCATTGAAAGTTCTTAAGGGGAACATCTTCCTCAAGAACATTGAAAGGTAGGTGAGAAAATGCTGTAAGCAGGAGTTGGGCTTGCTTTTGTTGAGCTGGAGTAGGAGAAGGTGGAGGCTTGTAAGGAGGGAAAACTGTCTCTGCAGAAAGGGTAAGGCTCAACTTCTCTATCCAGGAAAGTTTTTTCGAAGGAGGAGGTATAAAGGCCCCCATTTCAAAAGAAAGAGGAAATTAAGGAGCATTGACACAATCAAGCCAGTCAGAAGGATGAAGTTTCGCCTTCTTGGCTAAAAATGAAGGGTTATATCCCTGTGCCTCTTCTGGACGAGGAGCAGATCGTACCATTTTTGTAGGCATGGATGATGTGTACCATGCCACGAGTAGACTGTCCTCTAAATTGTATTGACAGTCGATAGGCATATAAGGATAAACTACCGAGCTTCACGCATAAGAAGGAAAGTCCAACGGGTCGATGAATTCGACAAAGTGATGGTTAATTCGCTCCTTTAATTCCTAGACCTCAGGTTTTGACCAGCTTGACCAGCCTGAAGCCCCGGAGGAATTTGAAGCCACAACCTTATCCCATGTAAAGGATTGTAGAGAGGGGCCTCTTATGTCCATATTTGCAACCTTCTGAATCAAAGGACTAAGGGCAGTTTGTTCACAATCCAAGGGTGAATCAGAAGAAAAATTCCCCATGTCCATGTTTGCAACTTTCTAAATTGGAGGATTAAGGGTAATATGTTCGTAATCCAAAGGTTGGTAATTTGCAAATGCATCCCTGACCTGAATATGGAAAGGCGGGTAAATGTGGCTACTGAATGCATGGAAGTTCTTTCGAGGGGAAGCAGCATTATTCAATGACTCTTCATGTGCCTGGTCAATAGAGAAAAAGTTGATTTGGCCATAGTCTGTTCGAATGCTAAGGTATTGGGATGTTCAAAAGATTGAAAGAGAGTTAATGCAAATGATCATCAATAAATAACGGTTATGTTTCCAGAATATAGACTCCATGCACGTTCCAAAAAGCGCGGGAAAGGCTTTGATCCACTAATATCACCAAGTATTGGGTATATTAGTGCGGGGGGTAATGTTGGCTACATATTTTGTAAAAGCCAGTTACAGTTCGACACGTGGCAAGGTAAGGGCAATACAGGAAGAATGTTTAATCTTTGATCATGATCGTACACGTGGTGGTTAATATTGGTTCTTGCGTAGTCTGAGTAGCATAGGATCAACGAAGAGATACAAGGTGACGTGGCTTCAACGGTTACTCACATTCAAATTCAAATATAGGAGGGAAGCCCAACTGCAAGTAATGGCGTAGTGGAACTACTTCTAAGGCAGCATGATCAAGCAATCATGGAGGAGCAGTTCGACGATTTGAAGTGCAGTTCGATGGTCATCCTTGAGGAGTATAAATAGCAGGGAAGCCCCCAGAAAAAACCCCCAGACTCAGATCCAACAAACCAGTCATTTACTTCATATTTTCTTTTCCAGTTTTACATTTCCAGTCTCTACATTTCCTGCACTTTAAATACCTATTCTTTACATTCCTGCACTGCATTTCGTTCATAGGAGTAGTTTCAAGTAGATTGTTGCTGTATTCCTCTACGAGGCTGAGTTTGGATCATTGTAAGTTTTCATCTTAATGAAATACTTCAATTGTTCGTCATTTAACTGTTATTTTGCTTAATTTCTCCTAAGTCAAGCCATTAGTAAAAGTCCTCTTCATTGAGGCTAAAAGAACTAAAACACAATCGTCTAATAATTGGTTGGCAATTATAATTTCTGTAAGGACTGATTGATCCTTGCTGGTACGCTCGCATTTACAAAAATATCCTTCGAAAGCCAAAAAGCCAACAGGAATACACAAAACAGAGATTTGGACAATTGAATTGAGATTGTTTTGATTGAATGGAATATCCAGGATTATTATGGTTGTGTTTGGTAGAGCTTTCTAAATATGATTTGAGAGTTGGAGTTGTATTTTGAGTTTGTGAGTTTTGAAATTATGATTTGAGTGTGAAAAAGTTGTTTGGTGAAAGAGTTTTGAATTGAGTGGTGAATTTTTGATGTGACATATGATATTTGATACAAAAATTTACAACTTATAACCAAACATATAACTCAAAATTCTATTAAAGCACATAAAAAAAAATTTAAAATTCGGAAAATATTTTTTTCAAATATATAAAAATTAACATATGTCAATTGAAAAAGAAAATAAATAAAAAAATTTGCACTGTTCCGGTCAACCGGCCGGACGTTCGGTGGAACGACCAGTTAGTCTAAATTTTTCTGCTTTTGACCGCGTTTTCAAAAGTGAGTGTGGAATTATGATTTGAAACACCTAAACAAACATCATATGCAAAATAAGCTTTGGAACGTAACAAAGCCTATGTCTTTCTTTGGGGCGTTACATGTTTGGTGGGTGTTGCTAGAGAGAGAGAGAGAGAGATGAGAGAAAAGAGATGAAAGTGAAATATATATCTACATAGAAAGAGAGGAATAAAAGTGAGGACAAAGTATCTAATGGCTCAACTTTTAAGTGATTGGAAACATTTCTTGAAACTTATTCCAGATAGACCACTCAAGCGATGAAACTTGTGATCGAGCGGTGAATTCAAATTTCTAGAATCACTCTCTTCTGCAAATAGGCCGCTCGAGCAGTAAAACCTTCGCTCAAGCAGTGAGAGCACACATCTAGTATTGCTAACTTCAAAACAAGGAATTGGGTGGACAGGTTTATTGCTCGAACAGACTCAACTTACAAGTGAGGCAAAAATCAACCTCAGAGCATTCACACCATTCTCGGACTCACTCCAATACCTTAAGATGCAAGTTAACATCTCAGAAACACACATAAGATGGATTGAATAATCATAAGGAGGAGAATAGATGACAACATGTGACTCGTACGTAGAACTCAAAAGCAACAAAGACACCAAAAATAAAAAGATTTTGAATAAATATACTCAAATTGTTTTAAAAAGGCTTGGGGCATCACAACCTCCCCACCTTAAGAAATTTCATTCCCGAAATTAAACTACTCCTCTTACTATGAAGCAATTCTCAAAATCCAACAACCACAACCATGAGATTAAACTTCGAATGACAATAACAATGTCCATAGTGAATTAACAACATGACCATTCAATTCTAATTCAATGGATCATAATCTCATTATCTTTAAAAAAAATATCATCATATTTTCAATAAGATCATTGCAACTATCCCCAACAACAACCGCAACAGTAATCATTGACACAAAATTTGGTATTAATTCTTATGTTTTCAACAACTTTCATGTTAAAAAAAAAAAATACTCTGAATAAATTGTGAGATTTAAATTGCAAGTTGTAGCATTTCTTAGATCTACACTCCTAGAGTATATATATGTATTTTTAGAGTGTAAATCTGGGCTTTTTATGTCTGAAATAGGAGTTTTTAAGTGTTTCTCCTTTATTTCAGAATATATTTTTAGATTTTCGACATACACAATGGCTCACTCTTCTCTCAAGTTTTCCCCCATACCATTATGGATGTTCTTTCTCTTCAACTCTAGCTTTTGGTTGTGTTGAGTTAGTTGACCCTGTGATGAAAGCGATTAGACGATGGCGCAGGGACGACATTGATGGCGATAGCGGATGTTGATGCAGATCTTTCTTTCGAAGACATATCTATGAAAATATCAGTGATTTTTCTTGAATCGTAACTGATTTTTTGTTAGATTTATTTTTGTTATTTGTAATTTGTTATTTGGTTGTTTGTTTGGCCCTTTAAAACCTTGTTATTTGTTTATTTTAATTTAATATAATTGCTTTTCGTATTCTCAAAAAAAAAAAGAAAAAAAAAAGAAAGAAGTAAACTTTTCAATAATTTATTAATAATAAAATCAATTAAGTTATTAATAGATAATGCATATAAAGTCAATTTATATGATATTATTGTTTACTTTAAAAATTGGATAAATTACACTTTCTATTGCGTAGTTTGATACAAATTTTATTTTAATTCATATTATTTTAATTTAAATAATATTAGCTCTTAATCTGATCCTTATGTCAAAATTGAACATTAAAATTCATAATTTTGTAAAATGTGTTACTTGCATGAAAAGCGCACACACAAAATAGATGATAATTTGAATGTAAGGATCATTTAAAACAAAAGAGAGTAAAATTTTGAATCAAATTATATTTATCCTAAAAATTTTCATTCAAACAAAATTTATATCTATACTATATATTAAGTAAAATGGAGTTTTTAACTCCAAGTCTTGTGGGAGTTCCAATCTTCTAATCTAAATTTCCTGATTTTTTGATTTAAAAAAAAAAAAAAAACCTTAACATTTTCCCAACCCCCAAGGCTTACCCTTATAATAACACTTTAATGCATTAAGAACAAGTATAAAAAATTCTTTGAAATCCAACACATGAATTTCTTGAAAAGTCCCAACACATATGATTATTATCTCTCATAATAACACTTTAATGTATTAAGAACAAGTATAAAAAAAAATTTGAAAAGTTCAACACATATGATTATTATCAAAATATTAAATTTTAATATAATATAATAAATAAAAAATAAGACATTTAATTCTTTGAAAAGTCTAACACATATGATTATTATCAAAATATTAAACTTTAATATAATATACAAAGGAAAAAAGGAAGACATTTAAAAAAAAAAGAAAAAGACATTTAAAAATCGTAATTCACATATATAGATAATTGTAAACATAATCTGTGCATAATTTCTTGATTTTTTTATTTAAAAAAAAATCTTAGCATTTATTAACTTCTCCCAACTCCCAAGTCTTACCATCATAATAACACTTTAATGCACTAAGAACAAGCATAAAATTTTTTTTTTTAAATCCAACACATATGAATTCCTTGAAAAGTCCCAATACATATAATTATTATCCCTCATAATAACACTTTAATGTATTAAGAACAAGTATAAAAAAAATTCTTTGAAAAGTCCAACACATATAATTATTTTCAAAATATTAAACTTTAATATAATATAATAATAAAAAAATATTTAATTCCTTGAAAAGTCTAACATATATAATTATTATTAAAATATTAAATTTTAATATAATATAAAAAAATATATATTTAAAAAAATTAACAATCACACTTCACATGTATAAATAATTATAAACACAATTCATATATAACACAGGTGATACACTTAGTAATATATAAAAGACAAAGAGGATTGTAAAGTTCACATCCTAAAAGATTATTGGGTACGCTTCTCCTTGTGATTTGGCCCTTTTTTATTTTTTCCTCACTAAAAGTTAAAAATAGTTAAATTTTTTGCATCATTTGGTTGGCCATCACATCGAGCACGGATGGGATTAACTCAATTATGTTATTATGAGATAAGATAGACTTCTACTTTGCAGTTCAAATTGCGAAGCAAGCATCTTGGAGCATATTTATATCTCTTTCTTATTTTTTTTTTTTAATACTATATTTATATCTCTTTCTTACTTATTTTAAGGAGTGTGATGGCCTCTTATATACTTTCAGTAGCTCTCTTAAATATTTTCTTAAAATAAAAATTGTTATCGGGACTTTTTATTTATAGAGAGTTACAGTACCTCTCTTATAAAATTTTGTTTCTTTGTTTTGTTTAAAGATTGTAATACACATTTATAATTTTTATTTTTTTAAATTTATAATTAAAAAATATATTTTAATAAAATAGAAAAAAAATAGAAAGTTTATTAATAAAATAGGAAAATAATGGAGAGTCTGTTGGAGGTAGAGGTGTAATCGAACCGAGCCGAGCCGAGTTTATCAATGTTCGAGCTCGGCTCGACTTATTTTCCAGATGTTCGAGCTCGGCTCAAGCTCGAAACGAGCCCAAATATATTGGCTCGGGCTCGGCTCGCACAAAATTTTTCTAACTCGAGCTCGGCTCGTTATGGCTCGTTAGCCAAGCCAAACTAATCAAACACATGAAGCTTACATACACTAGACATAAATAGAATGCTCTTACCTAAAGACCATTGTGTGCAGGCGATGTGGGACAAATTTGTTTGACATTTGATAGGCTTGTTTTGTTGTTGAGAGTGCAAGTCCTACATCGGTCCAAGAGAAGTGTGATCAAGGATGAGAGTGCCTATAAAACTATCCCCACATGGCCCAAGCATCTCCACTCAACAAAAGCAAATAATTTCCAAATATCCAAATACATGTATATGTACGCATGTATATTATAAATTTGTACAGTTAAAATTTCATTATTTAAATTTATACAGATATAATAAAAAAATTAAATTTGAAAGTTTAATATTATAAAATTGGAAAGATTAATATTTTGTTAATTATATTTATAATATATTATATATTATTATATATAAATAATATATAATATAATTATATATATATATATATATATTTGGGCTCGCGAGCCTATCGAGCCGAGTATTACAAAGCTCGGGCTCGGCTCGTTTGTTAAACGAGCTTTAAATTTAAGCTCGAGCTCGTTTATTTAGTAATCGAACCGAGCTTAAACGAGCCTTAACGAGCCGAGCTCGAGCTTGTTCATGAACAGCTCGGTTCATTTGCGGCCCTAGTTGGAGGAAATAAATGAAAAAGTGATTCTTAAAATAGAAAATAAATTTTTTAATAATATTTTAGAGTAAAATTTAGATAATTTGATAGAGATGCTCTTATAAAATTAGATTAAGGCCTCGTTTGGAAAGCAGCCCGTTTAGTCAAAAAATTATTAAAAAATCCAAAAAGCCACCAACTCATACTAAAAAGTCAAAGATTCTCTTTTCTCTCTATTTTTTGCACAACTTTTCGTAAAAAGTCAAAAAGTCATACCAAACATACTAGTTTTTTTTAGTTCATATTTTAGTCAAATAGTCAAAAAGTTACTAAATTATCTTGTTTCCAAATGAGGCCTAAGGATTGTTTTGGAAAGTAATAAAAAAAAAAGAAAAAGAAGAAGAAGTTAATTTATTGATTTTTAAATACTTACAAAATAATAAAGAAATAATGTGACCTAAATAAACTAATAAGCTAACAAACTGATTTTTTTTTTTTTTTTTCAAATGAAGCCTAAAACATCTTAATATTGTATAGAATTATTGTGTTGAATACTAAGGTCTCGTTTGAGAAGTAAAATTTATTAAAAAAATTAAAAAGTTTATAACCTATATTAAAAAGTCAATATTTTTATTTTCTCTTTACTTTTTTGCACATTTTTTCATAAAAAACTAAAAAATTATTTCAAACATACAAATTTTTTTATCTCATATTTTAACTACAAAATTAAAAAATTATTAAAATAATCTATTCCTAAACGAAGCCTAATATGCAAATAAAGTCAACAAAAAATACATTACTTTAATGTCAATAGTGTAGAGACCATAACGAATATCATCATGATTATATATTACAATCTTAATAATTGTTTTAAATTACGAAATGAGAGTCTAAGGGGTTGTTTGAGATGTTCTAGATAAGTATATGTTTTGACTTTTTATGAAATAATGGTTGGATTTGAAATGATGTGGTAGAGAGATGATATAACTTAAATAAGATGATGTGACTTAAATAAAACAGTGACTTTTTAATTTTTTTTTAAAGATACCAAACTTAGCCAAACATATGATATGAGCTCTTGGACACCCTTGCCCAACTCAAGAATGAACTCTATGCAAGGGTTTAAAACACACCTTGTCCGTCACCCCATTTCCAAGGCTAAATCGTCTAAATAAACAATTAGTTACGAATGCTAGAGGATCGCATGACTGACTGTATTTAGGTTAAGTTTGGTTACCCTAAATAAGTATACATTTTGTATCTTTTTATCTTTTTTTTATCACTCATCTCTCTATTTTTCTGCACATCTTTTCGTAAAAAGACAAAAAATACACTTATTTAGGTTATTCCAAACAACCTCTTAGTATCCTTTTATTTTGATGTTTTAAGAAATAAAAACAATAATTGTTCAAAAATTATTTTTATGCCAAAATAATTTGTAAGAATATAGAAAATAATATAAACTATTGCCCAGAAAAGGTGTTTTCAAAAAAAAAAAAAAAAATTCAAAATTTTTTTTAAAAAATAGTTTGCTAAACAAGTTTTGATAGGCTCATTTGGTTTGTTTTTATTTTTTGAAAATAGAGAAAACTGATTTGTCAAATTATTTTCTAAATAAATACTTTTAGGAAATTCAAATTTTTTTTTGACACAATGGTTATAATGTGAAAATGATATGTGTTTTTTAAAACATATATAAAAAAACAAAAATAAAAAATTGAAACACAACGCCCACACTTTCTTGGTAATCGACTTTTCTTCAATCTTCTAGTAGGATTGGATCGGTCTAGCCCAGATCCATGGAGTAGTGTGTTAATGTGAAATTTTTTTTAGAAACAAAAATATAAAATCATGTAATAATGATTATTTAATTAATTTTAATATTAATTTTTACATGAATAATTTATAAATAAAAAACTAGCAAAATAATAAATTAAATTATGGAAATAGTGTTGTTTCACACCATTTATGATATGAGTTTTATGGATTGTGATCCTCTCTATTTTATATTTATAATAGAAATATTTCATCATATCATTTAATGGTGAGTGTAATGTTTTTTTCTAATTTTAAATAATTATAATTTTGTATTCCTATTTTATAGCCTTTAAATATGGAAAATTATTTAATACTCTCGGAGCATCACATGTTCATATTTCAAACCAATCATCAATTAGTTAGTCCCATGTTGTTCCCCCATTCCCAACATAAATCGTGGGCCCTTGTGTCCCTCTACAAATCAAAACTTTAGGGAGCACAACGTGTCCATACTTCAGGAGTACTTAATAATCACCCCTTAAATATGTATTGCATTACATACATAAAGTGGAGAGAATCAAAATCCGAGTTTTATAATGCGTCATTTATTTAGAAAATGGGCTTCCTTTTAGGAACTCATTTCATAAATGGTGTATGAATAAATTTAGGGTGTGTTTCCTTGGACGGACTGGATAAGGGGAGATTAGAATCCATCGGACTTGAATACTGGGACTGTGAATCCTCCGGACTATTTTGTTGGATTGAATATGTATCATGTGTTTGTTTTTTCATGAGATTAGATGTCTGAAAATGACTATTTTTAGTGAATCTAACGTTTGGTTGGACGGACTGCATAGGATAAATGAATAAAGGACTATTTTACCCTTTTTTAATTGTTTACTAAGTAATAGGAATATTAAACATATCTTTAATATTTTAATTTTTTAGCTAGATTAAATAAAATTTTATTTTATTTTATTTTTTACACAATTAAATAAATTTATTTTTTTAAAATAAAATAAATAAAATAAAAATAAAAATATATGTTTTTTAATTAAAATTTTAAATAAATTTTTTTAAAAAATAATAATAATTAAATAATGAAATTAAATAAAACATCTATTAAAATTTAAATAATGAAATTAAATAAATTATAAACAAAATTTTAAAAAAAACATCAATAAAATATCTATAAAAAATTATTTTATAAAATTAATAAATAAAACATCAATAAAAAGTTAAACAAAATTATTTTATTTTTAAATTGAGACATTTAAATTTTATTGAATTTTACTAAATATAATACATAATTAAATAGTAGATGGTCAAAATGGTTATTTCATCACCTAATCCCAACAGTGGATAGTCCCCGAAAATTGTCATATACCCTTCCTAGGATACAATAGTCCCTCATATAGGGGATAAGGAGTCCGGCAGACTAAAAAAAAAATAAACGCCGGATAAAGAGCCTCCCCCGAATTATAATCCCAATAGTGAATAATCCCCCCTATCCCCCAATCAAACACACCCAGCTAAATTGCACTGATCTTTTGTGAGATTTAAAAAAAAAAATGTAATAAATTTTATAATTTTTATATCATTACATTGAGTTATCTTAAAATTTTAATTTATATAACATTAATTCTATTTTCATCAATAATTCGTTAATCAAAGGAATAGAAAACTTGATATTGTCATCACTTATATATATATATATATATATATTTATTTATTCTTGTGTCAACACACTATTTGTATTAGTTTTCATCTATTACACTTACTAAAAGACAAGTTAGTGTAATTAATCCAAAACTATAAAATTTACTATATATATATTTTTAGATTTAAAAAAAGTATAATTTATCCACAATTTTTTAACACAGTGATTTTCAGTGATTTTATTTTTAAAAAGGGCGGTATTATTCATATTCAATTTTTAACTATTCATACTTTATAATAAATGTTTTTACTAACATATCACCCGTGCTATACACGAGATTGGATTTTAAAAAAAAAAATTATTTATGATTATGTCAAACATATTTTTAAATTGTTAGTATAAAATATATGTAATTTTGAAAGAAAATGTTGACATTTTATAATTGATGTAATAAAAATAAAAATTTATTATATTTGTTCGAAATTCACTGAATAAATAAATTTTAAATTGTTGTGGGTCTTCTATCAGTATTCCTGCATTATCAACATTATAGTTAGTATTATAATTAATGAACAACACATATATATTATGTGTTTATAAAATGTTGGGCCTGTTTGGTAACGCTTACGTTTTCAGTTTATACTTACAAAAATTTTATAAACTGGTTTTTGTTTGTTTTTAGAAAAACATAAACTACAAACGCGTTTGGTTTAGAAAAAATGTTTAAAAAAATTTAAAAATATAAAAACTAGTGAGAAATGGCAAGTGGTGGCGGGTGGTGGGTGGTGACAAGTGGTGGTAGCGGAAGACGGTAGTGGAAAATGATGGCGGGTGGTGGTGGCGGAAGACGGTGGTGGAAAATGGTGGCAGGTGGTGGGTGATGGTGGCAAAAGACGATGGTGGAAAGTAGCGGCAAGTGGCGGGTGGGTGGGTGGTGGTACCGGAAGACGGTGATGGAAAGTGATGGGTGGTGGCAGCAAAAGACGGTAGTGGAAAGCGGTGACGGGTGGGTGGATGGTGGTGGCAAGTGGGTGGTGGATGGTGGGTGGTGGCGGGTGGGTTGCGGGTGGTGATGGTGGGTGAGTGGGTAACGGTGGCGTGTGGGTGGTGGTGGTAGTAGTGGTGGCGGGTAGTGGCAGGTGGCGAGTGGGTGGTGGTGGTGGGTAGTAAGTGGTGGTAGTGGTAGCTAGTGGTGGATGGTGGTGGCGGTGGTGGTGAGTGGTGGTGGCGGCGGATGGATAGATGGTAGTGGCAGTGGTGGGTGGTGGCGGGTGGGTGGTGGGTGGTGGTGGTGGCGGGTGGTGGGTGGTGGTGGCAGTGGGTGGCGGATGTGTGGTAGTGGTGGTGGTGGTGGTGGTGGTGGGGGGATGGGTGGTGGTGGTGGCTGGTGGGTAGCAGGTGGCTAGTGGGTGGCAGGTGGGTGGTGGTGGCGAGTGGTGGGTGGTGGTGGCAAGTGGGTAGTGAGTGGTGGTGGTAGGTGGTAGGGGGGGGTGAGGGATAGGTGGTGGGTGGTGGTGGCGGAAGACGGTGGTGGAAAATGGTGACGGGTGGTAGCTATTGTTGGGTGATAAAAAAAAAAAAACTCAAAACGTAAACTCATTTTTTGGCCAAATTTATAAACTGAGACTACTGATTTATAAATAAAAAATTTACTAAACAAGTTTTTATTTGAGTTTTTAAAATTTTTGTAAATATAAACTGAAAACTGAAAATGTAGGTGTGTTTAGGAACGTTTACGTTTTTAATTTATATTTACAAAAATTTTATAAACTGATTTTTGTTTATTTTTTAAAAAATATAAACTACAAACGCGTTTGGTAATTGACAAAATGTTTAAAAAATTTTAAAAATATAAAAAATAGTGAGAAATGGCAAGTGGTGGCAGGTGGCGGCGGAAGACGGTGGTGGAAAGTGGTGACGGTGGATGGTGGGTAACTGGTGGTGATGGGTGATGGTAGGTGGGTGGTGGTGGTTGGTGGGTGGGTGGGTGGGTGGGTGGGTGTGATGGCGGGTGATGGGTGGTGGTGGTAGTGGCGACGGGTGGTGGGGGGTGGTGGGTGGTGGTGGCAGGTGGGTGGTGAGTGGTGGTGGCAAATGGTAGTGGGGGTGGGTGGTGGTAGCGGAAGACGGTGGTGGAAAATGGTGACGGGTGATGGATAGTGTTGGGTGGTAAAAAAAAAAAAAAAACTAGAAATTCGAAACGGAAACACATTTTTTGTGTTTTTATTTTTTTGCCAAATTTATAAACTGAGACCACTGATTTATAAATCAAAAATTTTACTAAACAAGTTTTTATTTGAGTTTTTAAAATTTTTGTAAATATAAACAGAAAACTGAAAACGTAAATGTTACGAAACGACACCTAAGACCAAACGGCACCTTATAAAGTAAAAATGTTATACTTACATATTGTATATATATATTTTTTACCTTCTAAAAAGTATAGGCATTCTTCAGACTAATCTATATTTAAAACAAAGGTCATGCACGATGCACAATTTAATTGACATAGCATTGTTGTTACAGGTGTGATAAATGCATAGGCACGGTCTTGGAATAACGCAATATAATCTTTAATTATTCTAACTTCATTATCCTATAAAATTTTGGAATTATAATTTTGTGTTTAAAAAGGTAAGAGTAAATTATTTATAATAAATTTTATAATTTCCTATATTTGATCTCATGTTCTTCAAATATGATGGTTGACATTGCAAGATAAACTTTGCCCGTTTATCTTGAACAGTGAGATTTATTGAACCAGTGTTGTCTTTAACCACAATGTTAACATTGTATCTAATCAAAAAAAAAAAAGAACACTTGTTAAAAAGAAATATTGTACCTAATAAAAAATTAAAACTCTTGTTAAGTTTGAATTATTATTGCACATAGCAATTATTTACCTACAGAAAATTACCTTGTTATAATATCAATAGCATCATGTATGCAGTGACGACAAACAATGTGACCATAATAATATTCAATCTTTTTGATAGTAGCTTTTGCCCAAATCAATCCAAAGATTGTCAATGTCAATTTGTTCGATATACCCTAGTATTCGAAAATATGAAACCTACAAAATATTTGGAAAAACATAAATTAATCTCTCTCTATAAACAAATTTATATACATATCATTTAACTTTCATTAATTGGGATGATAACAATTCTTACCTTTGGCATAGGTACAAAATCATATATTCAAATTCTTTTGGCATTTGATATTACCAATGACTATGAAATTGAGAATCAATTTTTTCGATTTTAACATACCAACTTTTGTGATGTAGGATTCATAGCAAGCCTAGATAAACATGTCAATATATATAATTGGTTAATATTATACAATCATAACATAAACATTCGAATATGATTTGTATAACGGAATGAATGATTTAGTATATAACTTGTACAGGTTCTTGTGATCCTTGTTGGATGGTGTAGAGGTGGCTGCAATTTGCACCCTTTTTGGCAGATGCTGTCAGTTTGGAATTGCTCTTTGGCGATGGCAACAAACTGCGCCTTGCTAAGACATTCTAGTGGGCTCTTAGTTTGTTTTCATTTTGGATTGTATATAATTCCTTTTGGTTTGTTTGTAATTTTTGGTTTTCATATAACTGTCTCCCCTTTTTGGGCTATTGTTTATTTTCGGTATGTATTTGGGCCTAAGATCTGGGCAGGACTTATGGATTTTCACGATGCTCTTTGTTCTATCACAGTTCAGTGCTACCTTTGGGATGGTATTGTTCTTGTGCAAGACCCCTATCTGTGCTGGGATATGGTTCTTGAACAGGTTATATATTCGGCTCAATTGAAATGGCTGCACTTGTTCTCTAATCAGTGGTGCTGGTTGGTTTTTTTTTCGATGGTTATTATTTTGTTGTTTTGCTTTGTTTTCTCAGGTTGTCGCTGTAGTTTGCGATATGGCCTGGGGCATGCCCCTTGCATTCGTGTAAATTTTTCTGTTCTATTTTATTTCTTATTCACCAAAAAAAAAAAGTATATAATTTGTTGTATTTGCATGTAGCGATGCATGAACCTAAAAGTTGAAAAAAGATAATTTATTAATATCAATATTTATATATGCATATAGATATTATAAAAGTAAATGAAAAGTAATCTTACCATGATAATCTGTAACTGTTAATCTAGTGGCAAACAAAATATTATCATTCTCTAAAGTATGATATAGTTGCATGCCATTAATTGTTGTTGCAAACACATCCCATAGAGTTAGTCTTACTAATGTGAAACTGTTTTTACAATTAAAAAAAATTGAGATTAGGAAAAATAGTATAATTCGTAAAGTATTTCAAATTTGGTAAAGACACAAAAATATATTATGATATCATACCTTGTATCAAAGAGTAGAATCTCTCTCTTGTAATTATCACGATTTGCAATACCTTGACATTCAGTTACACTAACAACCAAGCCAATCACATTTGCATATTTTAGTATTAGCATGTTTATTGTTTTGATAGTTTAAATTTTTTATATTGGTAATAAACTATGTAAGTATGTAATCCAGATAAGTATCATTTAGTAAAAAGTAATGTACCTATTAATTGAACATCTTGATGAAGAAATTGACCAATGTCCGATAATTTCTTAATGAAATATCACTGAAGTGGTATATTATCATCATGATCAAGTATGTGCACAATTGTTATATCATTAGTAATGTGATGTCCTAGGTCTTGGGCTTGAATAGTGTTGTGTAGTAGGGTAGTATGTTTTTCTTTCAGTGTTTGGTTTGCTGTATCAAGTCATTGAGATTCCCTTTCTACTCCTATTTAACTTCTCTTAACTTTTCCGGATTGAAAATTTTGAATTTTGAGTATTGGAACTTGTTTTGGATTGCAAAAAATAAACTCTAGTTTGTGGGCAAAACCGCTTGTGCAAAATTAGGAGCCGCCCGTGCGAATCTTCATAGAGTCCTCTTGGTTTTCTAGGCAGAAAACCGTTCGAGCAGATTTTGGTGATTTTTCTAAGCAGCTCTCTGGAGTAATCCGCCAGTGGGGCAAAAAATTTCTACTCACGCGGATTGAAAATTTCACTCGTGCGGAATTGAAACTGCTCACATAGATTTTGGCATATTTGTTTCGATTTTCGTGCTCTTTTTGTCATGCCTCGGATTTATAAGGTCCGGCCCACGTGAATAAACCACCCAACGATAAATAATAGATAACAATACTCATGTAGATGTAAATGATATAGTCACACAGTACATATTTTTATCCAATTTAATACATTCTTAGATACAATATCAAAGTCAAATGGATATTCTTGTAATTAAAACATACAAAGATGTTATAAATCAAATTGAAATGATCAAAGGCTTACATCACATATAAATGGTGTAACCCTTACAAGAATGACACATAACCAATATATAACATGAATAGCCTACGGCTTACAAATAAGGGAATCACCCTACACGGTTCCAACACAACTCCAATGTCTTAGTCCACATCTTCATAAGCACACTTGAAAAACATTTTTAGCCACATAGGATGAGCATAATACCCAGTAGAGGATATTTTAGAAACTAAATATGCTCTACTAGTATAAATGATCATGATGCAATATATATATACAATATACCCAAATACATTTTAAAAGTCCAACTGATTTCTCAATAAGAATCACTTCTTTCTGATTTCCAAAACCTTTCGTTTTTTCAAAACGTTTCCTGAGTTTTACAACATTTGTTTAAAACAAAAGAAATCCATCTCCAAATGAATCTAGGTATCTTAATACCAATGAGCAAATACATTGCCAAGTCAATTACGAATACATTGTTAAACAATAACAATTACATTGCTAAAACCATTTCCAAACCATTCTTTTCCAAACCAAAAATCATAATAAATAAAATGGATAAATCTCTAGAACAAATACAACCTTTCACAGAAATTTCATCCGTGGGAAACCGTAAATCGGCACCCATGTAAACGTAGGCTATACAAGCATTACTATTACTATTTTATGAATATTTCGTTCATGGGATCGACACACATGTATATGCGCGGTTTTTAGAATTTTCACCATGGACATTCAGGCCAATTTATTTCAACGAGACAATACTTACTTCCCAGATTCACCATTTTATTTACCTTTTTCCAAACAACACAATATATGTGATCCAAAATGTGATTTTCAAAATAAAACAAATGTTCTTAAAACATGACACAAGAATTTTCAAAACCTCTTTTCAAAACACACCTTTTAAATTCCCAAAATCCATTATATGCACCATGATATGAATGATTTATAAACAGTCCAGTTTGCTTAGTTCACATGAAATTTCTAACACACGGCAATAATATCCTCTGCCGATAGCTAAAATAGTTATCTCTAATGCAATAAACAAAAGGTAACAATTTGAATATATATTCCAAAACATTTCCAAAGGAGTATCCAACATTCAATATTTTTTTCCAAATCTCAAGACACATTACCGATCAAATCCTCTTTTTATTTAGTAATCCAACAATTTTCCTAAAAGGTTAACATTTTAGGATTTTTCTCAAATTAGGGCTTTTTTATCTTTAAAAACTCATATGCATTTTTGTAAAAAGAAAACAAACTTTTTATAGGTAATCCATAGCTCAACAACCTTATTTGGAACAAACCCTTAATTTATAAAAACAAAATTTCAAAATTCATCCAAAAACAACGAAATCTATATATTGAAAATATACCATAAATACACTACTCACATCGAGTTTAAAAAATAGACCCTACCTCTTAAAGTAAGAAGAAGACAAGTCAGAAAAACCATCGGCGATGAAAAGACAATCCATTCATATTAAATGGAAGCCCTCATCAAGCTTTACGTTTTGGTACAAGGGACTAGGGGTCAAAGATGTGTAAAAATAGATTAAAATCAAGGCTAAAAAGCTTGAAAACTCAAAACTTGAGGAAGGAGAGAAAGAAGGGAGTGAAAAGTAAAGAGGTTTGACCCCAAAAAGTGACTTTTAAAGATCTGATTCTTGATATTTTGCTCAAGCAGTGAAAGTGGCACTCGAGTGCACTATGATCACAGTACAGATTCGTAAATTTCAAACAGGCATAATTCTCTCGTTCGAACTCCGTTTAGGGTCATTCTTGTGTCCAAATTGAAGCCCTGGAAGTAATCTTTTCAATGGTTATAGCCTCACATCAAGATTCAAAGTGGGGAGAGAGAAAATGATAAAATAGTGAAAACTACTCAATAACAACTATTCAAGTTTGGAGTTTTTGATTCAATCTCGCCCAACCACTATGGTAACCCCTCAATCATGTCTCAAATATTGACTAAGAAGGTTCTTAATCAAGAAAGTCAAAGAGTCAAATATAATTCCATTATAACAAGAAGTATAGAGTGCTATAGTTTTTCTCAAAATTAATGCCAAAAATGTGTTTTGCACATATTTCACTTCTCTCTCTCTCTCTCTCTCTCTCTCTCTCTCTCTATATATATATATATATATCTATTCATTTTTTATCTCTGTTCTCTCTACAAAATACACCCAAAATCAAACTTCTCCTTAAGATTTAGCTCCAATCTTTAAAAGTTTAAGGGGGCTTTTTATACCAAATTGAAGAGGGCAACGAGGGCTACGTTTATAACCGATTGGATTGTGTTTTTGTCAACTTTGATTTCTAGGGTTTTCTTTCTCTTCATTTCCAAAGCTTAAGGTAGAGATAATCTTTGAGTTATATATATGTTTTTACAAGATTATGCATGTTTTGAGTATTTCATCATGCTTGAGTTATGATTTTGGGTTGTTGAATCCTAGATGCTATTTGAAAATGATTTTATCTACTTTTCCGAAAGCTTTTTGAGAATATGAGTTATGTTCTAAAGTGTGGGTATTGTTTTAGAAAAATCTTTTCAAAAATGAAATAAAAATCTTGTTTTGGTGGAAATTCTAGAATTTATAAATTTTGGAAAAATGTTGAGTATTGTGAAATTTATACTTGGTAAATTGTTATGTAAATAAATGATGGAGAAATTCCTATGGTTGCATCAAATGAGGGAATTTCATGAAGGAAATGAGAATAGTTGATTTTAAAACTTATCATTGGTTTGTCTTGGAAAACTGAATTTAGAAAATGATGTTTAACATGTGGAGAATACATGAATATTGATATTGATGTATTGTTCATTGGAAAAATATACTATGATGTTATATTGATAAGAGATGTGAAATTTGAGCACAATGGAGAATTGTGTGGATGAATTGAGAAATTGAGAAATTTCAAGGTATTAATATAGAAATATATTGCATTGGCACTTGATTTAATTATTATCACCTTTCGAATTGGCATTGTTGAGATGTTTAAATGGGACTTTATTATTGCATTGGACTTTTGCATCGCCATTCTATTTTATCATTGATGCAATTGATTTTGAATACTGTATTGAAAAATGTATTGTTTTGAGAAAGGAAATTATTTTGTAAAACAAGATTATATTGATTTGTATTTTGGATAAATACGTTGGTAAGTCCTGATAGGGGGTGTAGTTGGTATTGGTTAAGTTGGCCTGAGTGTCCATGGTGAAAAACCAAAAACAAGCGCGGAAGAGGTACCACGTACCTTTCAGTTAGCTACCAGTAAAGTGGGGATTGGTAGTGCTTGCTATGTCTACTTGCAGACACCAATCTAAGGATTACCTAAGTCGTATTTACCGCCCCTTTGATCTATATTGGAATTAATGAACTATTAAATTCTCAAGATTGCATAGTGCACAAAAGTTTCAAAAGATAGAAATATATGTTTTTGAACATAGCATGGCATATGCATTTATTCCAAAAAATTGTATAAAATGAAGATTTTTCTTACTGGGCTTTGTGCTCACCCTATGGGATTTTGTGCAGGAAAGGATATGGTAATCTCGCTGAGTTAGAGGCGTGGAATATGTTTTGAGAGCACAAGGCTCTTTTCTTTGTTGTAATTATTTTTGATAAGCCAAGGGCTTTATATGTATGGATTCAAAAACCACTTTTGTATAACCGGACTTAAGCCTTGGAATTTGTAGCTCTTGGGGGCATTTATTTGTGCTTGACTTATTATGCCACATGCTATAGATTCATATACTAGGGATGTTGAATATATAACCGCATGTGGAACAGTCTTTTGTAAATCTCTTGATGGTTAATGAATACAAATGTTGGAGATTTGAAGATGGTGTTAATTTTGAGACTTACTTACGTTTACATTAAACAATGGAAGTTGATGAATCTTTATTGTATTAATTTTCGGGGTGTGACAAGTAAAAGACATCTTATAATAATATGACACCAACTTGATTTTCTCATTAGCCAATGTAATATGAACTCCTCTTAAACAATATATTTTTCCTTCTATTAAATATTTGTTAAAGTAATCATATTCCTCAGAGCATACAATTCCTTCCATGGCATCACCCTTTGAAAAAAGGTAATAAGCACACATTTTTAACATAATACAAAACAAAATATTTAACAATTATCTCATAATAAGAGTTGTAAATTCTTGTCCATTAACAAAAATCATTCTGAATGTCATATTTTCTCCAGGACTATTAGTCACAAATAACAACCTGACTAACTGAGCTTTAACACTCCAATGACTTGCATATGGATGTAAATCAGCAAAATAGGGATATCTGATAATTCTATCACCTATTAACAATGTAGATGCCTATGAGCAAAATATGAATTTATAATTTTTATACGACGTATCTATACTATAGATCTCAAGAAATTTGAAAATGAAAATATTAAGAATTTTTAATAGAAAAATAAAAAAATGTTAAGTTTACATTTTGATAAAATAGAAAAAAATAAGCAATGAATTATTATACAAACATATTTTGTACGGGTTTACCTTCTGATAGGACAATATTATTATTCACCAATATCTATATATATTAGGGTTTACCTTTTGGTAGGACGATATTATTATTCACCAATATCAATTATTGGCAATTATAATTTTAAAAATTATAATTAAAAATATTTATATATATATATATTAGGGCTTACCTTCTTGTAGCACTTTAAGTTTTTCTTCATCGTTTGAGCAATAGATTGGTCACTCGAGCGATCTTTCAAGTCTTCTAGGACTTTTGTAGGTATGTGATTCTGAGAATTGTTGATTTTCGCTTGAGCATAGGTTTGGTCGCTCGAGCAGTCTGAACTTCTAAGAGGTGTCATTGTGTGCTTGAGTGGTCATTTTGTTCGCTCGAGCGATGTCACTTATGTGTCTGGTCGCTCAAGCTATGTTTTGTTCGCTAGAGCGGTCAATCAATTTTTAACAGCAATAAAAGTCACTTTTGGTCACATCGGGATCACTTTTCTCTCTCTCTTATCTCTCCTTCCGCCATTTTTGAGCTTTCAAGCTCTTCCCACTTGGTTTTCATCTACTTCTACCCATCTTTGACCCATAGTCCCCTAGATCTAAATGTAGAGGGTCGCAAGGGCTTCATTTTAATCTGAGCAGATCGTGTTTTCATCGCCGTAGATTTTTTTTTTTTGATTTTCTACTCATCGCTTTAAAAGGTAGGGATTTCTTTGTTCCTTTTCAATACCTCGTCTATAGATAGACATGTGGTAGATTTTATTACATAAAAATCGTATTCATTATGGATTTGTTTGAAAATCATAAAGAGGATATAGGGTTTGAATGTTTGGAATAAGAATTGTAAAATTGATTGTTGTTAGGTTAATAGGAGGGTAGCTTAATTTGTTTATGTTGAAAAAAAGGGAAAAATTCCTAATTTTATAATTTGACCTAATGAATTAAAAAGAGGTAAAGTTAAATAATGTTTGTGTCTTATTAATATTGAGTTATGTTATTGTGTTAATAGTATAAAGGGAGAATCAACGTTGATAATAAAATTCATTTGGATTAATCATGTTAAGTTGAGTTGAGTTATGGCTTGGAATTTATGGATGTGGTTTTATCGAAAATGTGAAAATTGGTCTTTTGAAAGAAAAGGATTTGGGCAATGTAACTAGGAAAACAAAAGGGTTGATTTTGAAAAGAGAACGAAACCATGTAAATTCAGAATTTGAACTTGAGATTGGATTTGAAACCATTGAATATTGTTGCCATTATCATTCGTCGGGCTGTCGAATTGCGTGTGTTTAAATATTTATGCTTAGAGATTTTGTCCTTGGCCATCAGTGAAGGATGACATTGTGATATTGAATAGATTTTGTATATATAGTACACTCAGGTCATTTATATTTATTTTAGTTATGTGATGGTTGGAAATGTGCATAGGCTAAGAATAAGGGGTACCATTACCTTCAAACTAGTACTTGGAGAATTGGTTGCGCTAAGAATGTAGAGTGCCAGTACCTTCCAGCTAGTGCCTGGAGAACTTGGCAGAGGTACCATTACCTTCCAGTTGGTGACTGGTAAATTGGCGTAAGTATTGGAAAGGTGTATCATTGGCTTACCGTGCTTGAGGCGGATAGAGCGTTGTTGGGTTTTCTCGTTATCATCTTAGTTCCATTTATGTGTTTCATGCTTGGTGATGATTATTTTGTAAAGGAAGTCAATTGTCTTATATGGTTACGTGGTGAGTATTTTATATGTATCGTCTTCATATTTGTTGGGATGCTTCTATTTGGAAATCGTAATTTGCAATTGGATGTGAGTTCAGTAATTAGGGGAAAAGTATTTGGATATTGTGAGTTGTTTTCAAACACCTATTATTGTCTGGAAAGTTTAAAATAAAGAGGTAACACGAAGAAAGAAAAGCAAATGGTTTTATGTTATCGGACAAATTGAATGAATTTGAGAAAAATACCTATATAAGTATATCTTCTAATATAAACTGGCACGTATGTATAGATGGTATGACCTAAAGCATTCATGATCATAGTTATTTATATATTGTTATTGTTTAGGATTATGTTGGAATCCCTACTGGACTTTATGTCCATCCCACGTTGCTAATCCTTTTTCAGGTGAATGTCAAGAAATGGTCCGAGATCGAGGATGTTCTTTATCTGTTGGCCACGGGTTCTCTTAACTGTTGGCTAAATGCTGTTGTTGTAAAAGAGTTGAACCCTTTCTCTTTTATGTAACGATATAAGTCTACGGGTAATTTATTGTAATTATATCACATGTTGCATTATTTTGTATACGAATGAGAGAACCTTTATTACTTATCTTTATTGAGATATTGAAACTTCTGTCTGCTATCGCTGGAATTGACTTTAATAATGATTTGGTAATATTATCTGAGTAATAAAATTTGGGGCGTTACACTTCTGGTAGGACAATATTATTATTCACCACCCTTGTAACTTCCGAAACATCTTCATACATGTGAACACCCTCAGATATTGGGAACACAACAATTTTTTTATTTGAATTTGCATGAATACAATATGTAGTGTCAAATTATTTATTATTTGAAGTTATGATAATATTGTCAAATAAATCATAATTCTAAAATTAATACAAATAATAATTATTACCTTCTTTTTTTGTGACAATATTGTTATTAGCTATTATAGTTTCCTATAATAAATCCCCACGCAATTGAATATCCTCTAAATTTTGAGACATGACTATCCCATCATCTAATTGGATGAAAAAATAAACAATATAAGTATTGAGAATTATAATTTTAAAAATTACAATTACAAAATCTATATATATGTTAGTATTTACCTTATTGTAGGACATTATTATTATTCACCACCCTTATGACTTCTAAAACATCCTCATGTATCTGAACACTTTCAGATATTGGGAACATAACAATTCATTTATTTGGATTTACATAAATAAAATAATTAGTATAAAATTATTACTTTTTTGAAGTTATAAAATATTATCAAATAAATCATAATTGTAAAATTAATATAAATAATATTTCTTATCTTCTTCCTCGGATATGGGAGGCATGACTATTGCATCATATAATTTTCATGAAAAATATAAACAATATAACTATTAGCATTCATTTTGAAAGTAGCAAATATTAGTATTTGCAAGTTATAATATAAAAAGAATTATAATTAGAAAATATTATTACTTGAGGTTTTTTACCATTTAGAACATTAGGATTGTTTGTTAATGTTGTGACTCTTAAAACATTTTGGTGGAAGTGAACACCCTCTGATGTGGAAGGCATAACAACTCCTGTATTTTAAATTGTAGCAATATATATATATATATATTTGGTATAAAAACTAATAAGAAATCAATATATGCGAAAATGATAATACTTCAAAGCTTACTTGTGACATTATGAAAATTCGTTCTATAATGTAATTGTTTGTCACGTAGAACACATGCTTTTAATGGATGTGCTTCTTTTTGAAGTTGTTTCAATTTATTCTTGAATATGGGATTATCATGATCAGTCTGGTGTGAAATGAGTAATTTTCTTTTTTGAGATAGTCGATTGATTTTAGCAATAACCATATCATGTTCCATCCTGTAAAAACACAGAGATTTTTACAACGTAAACAAATTTTTTCCTCATTATGTGATCAAAATAGAGTGTAAAAAAATAATCAGTTAAAAAAATTCACCGTGTGATCAAAACAGAGTGTAAAAAAACACAATTACATTTTTGCTCATAATAATAAAAAAAGCAATAAAGTCAATTGATAGTTAAAAAAATACAATCATTTATTTTATTTTTTCAAAAAACACAGTGAGTTAAAAAAATCCAATTACAAATTTTTTTTTTAAGACAAAATACAATCTAATCATTATCAATATTAATGAATACAATCCATTTTTGTTTAAAAAACATAGAGATTGTCACAAATTAAGTCAATTGATAATTAAAAAATATAATAATTTATTTTTCAAAAAACACAGTGAGTAATAAAGATCAATTATAATTTTTTTTTTCAAAATACAATATAATAATCACCAATAATTCACCATGAATAATGGGTACTTTATGTCAACTTAATAAAACAATCAATTGTTTTTTTTCAAAAAACACAATGAGTTAAATATCAAATCACATATTTAGTCAATTGATAGTTAAAAACACAATTAATTTAAATAAAAAAAAACACAGTGAGTTAAAAAAATCAATTATGATTTTTTTTTTTCAAAATACAACTTTATCATCATTAATAATGGGTACTTTATGTGAACCTAATGAATACAATCCATTTTTTTTCTCAAAAAAATAGAGAATTAAAAATCAAATCACAAATTAAGTCAATTGATAATAAATAAAAAAAACAATTTAAAAATTTTAAAAAAATAGTGAGTTAAAAAAATCAATTATAATTTTTTTTTCAAACTACAATTTAATCATCATCAATAATGGATACTTTATGTGAACCTAATGAATACAATCTATTTTTTTTCAAAAAACACAATGAGTTAAAAATCAAATCACAAATTAAGTCAATTGATAGTTAAAAAATACAATAATAATTTTTTTTTTTTCAAAAAACACAGTGAGTTAAAAAAATCAATTACAATTTTTTTTTTCTTTCAAAATACAATCTAATCATCATCAATAATAGGTACTTTATATGAATCTAATTAATACAATCCATTTTTTCTCCCCCACAAAACACAGTGAGTTAAAAATCAAATTAAAAAAGAAATTAAATCAATTAATAGTTAAAACATGGAGATTGTCACAATCCAAACAACACAGAGATTGTCACAACTCAAACAAAAAAAATTTCTCATTATGTGATCAAAATGAATTGTAAAAAAATACAATCAGTTAAAAAATGTGATCAAAACGGAGTATAGAAAACATAATAATATTTTTGTTTATAATAAAAAAAAGCAATGAAATTAATTGATAGTTAAAAAATACAATTTTTTTTTTTTCAAAAAACACAGTGAGTTAAAAATCAAATTATAAATTTTTTTGGTAGACAAAATACAAAAAAAAATTTAATTGATATTTAAAAAAACAATCATTTACAAAATACTGTGAGTTAAAAACCCAATCACAAATTAAGTTAATTGATAGTTAAAAATGCAATTATTATTTTTTTTCAAAAAATACAATGAATTAAAACCCAATTACAAATTAAGTCAATTGGTAGTTTTTTTTTTTTTTATCAGCAAAAAAAAACATTTATTGATGAAAAACCATACAAGAAGTGAGATTACATCAAATAAAAGAGGGGAAGAGCCGCAAGCATCATAGCAAACTAACCCAATCCCAACTAGTTTAGCACTGAGAAGAGAGCCTAATCATTTGCAAGCTCAACCCCAAGAGTTTGGTGAGTGACCAAACTCGACAAGAGGAAAGACCAAGAAGAGAGACAAAACCAAAAACTTGACAAAACACCAAATAGAGACAGATCCCAATCAAACATAATATAGCAGAAATGAACCATAACAGCAGCCTTGATCAGACGCAAAACAGACCTTAGCCCAGAATCAACCATAGCAGCAACCCTATTCACACACAAAATAGAACACAACCAAGGGAAAGTAATCCCATAATGCTATCAGCAGCAATCTCCACAAGCTGCTACAGAATAAAAAAACACAATGAATTAAAACTCAATTACAAATTAAGTTAATTGATAGATAAAAATAAAATTATTTTTTTTTCAAAAAACACAATAAATTAAAACCGAATCACAAATTAAGTCAATTGGTAGTTAAAAATAAAATCACATTTTTGCTCATAATAAAAAAAAAAAAAAAACACATACACACACACACTCAATAAGTTAAAAACCCAATCACAACTTAAGTCAATTGATAATTAAAAAAAATTAATAATTTATTTTTCAAAAAACACAGTGAGTTAAAAAGATCAATTGTAATTTATTTTTTTAAAATACGATGTAAACATCATTAATAATGGATACTTTATGTAAACCTAATGAATACAATTCAACTCCTTTTTTTTTCCCCCCCAGAAAACACAGTGAGTTAAAAAAATCAATTACAATTTTTTTTTCTTTTCAAAATATAATCTAATCATCATCAATAATGAGTACTTTATATGAATCTAATGAATACAATTCATTTTGTTTTTCAAAAAACACAGTGAGTAAAAAATCAAATCACAAATTAAGTCAATTGATAATTAAAAAACACATAATTTTTTTTTTCAAAAAACACAGTGAGTTAAAAAAATCAATTACAATTTTTTTCTTCAAAATACAATCTAATCATTATTAATAATGGATACTTTATGTGAACCTAATAAATACAATTCTTTCTTTTAAAAAAAAAAAAACAGTGAGTTAAAAAAATCAAATTATAAATGCTTTTTTACAAGACAAAATACAAATCACAATTTTTTTTTTTTTTTTTTGCCGAACACTTGGAAAGAATGGTTGAGTATTTGGGTTTAAGTTTGGTTGAATTAAAACTTAATCACAAATTAAGTCAATTGGTAGTTACAAATATAATCACATTTTTGCTCATGATAATAATTAAAAAAAAACACAGTGAGTTAAAAATCCAATCACAAATTAAGTTAATTGATAATTAAAAAACAAAATAATTTATCTTTCAAAAAACATAGTGAGTTAAAAAGATCAATTACAATTTTTTTCTCAAAATACAATTTAATCATCATCAATAATGTTTACTTTATGTGAATCTAATGAATAAATCTTTTTTTTTTTTCTCAAAAAATTCAGTGAATTAAAAATCAAATCACAAATTAAGTCAATTGATAATTAAAAAATACAATTAAATATATATATTTTTTAAAAAACACAGTGAGTTAAAAAAATCAATTACAAATTTGTTTTTTTAAAATGCAATCTAATTATCATGAATAATGGATATTTTATATGAACTTAATGAATACAATTCATTTTATTTTTCAAAAAACACAGTGAGTTAAAAATCAAATCACAATTAAGTCAATTGATATTTAAAAAGGAAAAAAAAAAAATTCAAAAAACACAGGGAGTTAAAACAAATCAAATTATATATTTTTTTTCTAGACAAAATACAAATCACAATTTTTTTTGGGTGTAGATATGCCAAACAATTAGAAAGAATGGTTGAATATTTAGATTTAAGTTGGGTTGTTTATGTTATTTTGTGACTATTTATGTTTATTTAATTATAATTATATTTTTTTCATAATAAAAAAATAATTAAAAAAATCATTAAAATTTGGGTAAATTATACTAACGGTTCATATAGTTTGGGGCTTGTGTCACTTCAGTCCCTGACTTTTCAATTCTGACACATTTGATCCTGAATTTTGAATCTTGTTCCAAATAAGGATAGTTGAATATATTACTGCTTAATTTCAAGAGTAAAATCGTTAATTAGATAAAATATAAACTATTTGATAAAAATAAATGTCAAAAAATATTTTTGAATATTTAAAAATTATTTCTATCCACCAAAGACAAAACTACTTAAAATTGATAAATCTTTTACACATTTGTTTATTTATATCAAATTAATTTTTATTATGTATTTAGATGATGATCAAGTAATGGGTAGTTTTTATTTTCATTAAATTAGTTTCTATTTTTTCAAATGTCAAATATGATGACAACTTTAACATCATTATTAAACCAATCCATTAAATAAAAAAATCCAAAACCAAAAATATTTCATATATTAAATATATCGATTACACATTATAATCTTAACAATAACCCATTACATGGTCATCATCCAAGCACATAATAAAAATTAATTTTGTAAAATAAATAAATAAATGTCTAAAAAATTTATCAATTTTACATAATTTTATCTTTGATGAGTAGAAATAATTTTTAAAAATTTTAAAATATTTTTTGGGTTCTTAACTTTTCAATTGTGACACATTTGACTCTGAATTTTAAATCTTATTTCAAATAAAGACAATTAAAAATACCATTACTTAATTTTAAGGGCAAAATTTTTAATTTGATAAAATATAAACTAACTTAACAAAAATAAATGTCAAAAACATATTTTAAAATTTTTAAAAATTATTTCTAATAAATCTCACGAAAAATTATATGATCATCATCTAATAAAATTATATGATCATTATCTAACAAATGTCATTTATTTTACATCAAATATAAACTAACTTAACAAAAATAAAATATTAAAAATTTGCTTAACTTTACATGATCATCATCTAAACACATAATAAAAATAAATTTGATATAAATAAAAAATGTTTGAAAGATTTATCAATTTTACATAATTTTATCTTTAGTAGGTAGAAATAATTTTAAATATTTAAAAATATTTTTTTGACATTTATTTTTATCAAATTAATTTATATTTTATCAAATTAATAATTTTACCTTTGAAATTAAGCAATAATATATTCAATTATTATTATTTAAAACAAAATTTAAAATTTAGAATCAATTATATCATAATTAAAAAATTAAAAATTAATTATAAAAATTATTAGTGTAATTTGTCCTTAAAATTTTAATAAAAAGATTATTTACCGGCTTTAACACAAAAGGAAAAAACGAATGAATTTGTACAGATTTGCTCACCGTTTGCAAACGTGGAGATAACTTCAAGTTCCTTTGGACGTTATTGCTCATTGATTGCTCACTGTTTGCATACGTGGGAAAGGGTGCAATAGATATAGTCAAGAAGTGAGAAGAGCTGAAGTGATGTGCTGCGTGTAAGTCAAGAAGTTGAAAGGGAGTAAGTATGATAGAAGTGAGAGAGTCTGAAATAGGTATAAGAAAAAATTAAAAAAAGTGTATATATGAGAAGTTAAAAAAATTTAGAAGAAGTTAATAAATATTGAGATTTTTTTTTAAATTAAAAAAATTAAGATTAAAATATTAAATTTTTTATAAAATTTATAATTTAAAATTTTCATTTTTCATATATATATTATATAGATACTTTTACAAAATTCATCCGTTACCCCTTTATGAACTTTTACAACCTTTCTTTTTCACTAGAGGATAATTTTGAAAATTGGGCATTTGTGGAAGTGAGGTCACCACCACTGTCACCATCATAATGAATACAATTTATAATAAATTGATTTTAAAAAATACAATTAAATATAAAAAAACTTATTAAAAGTTTTTCTGAAGAAAACATTTTGTGACTTTTTTTTTTTCCAGTTAAATAATATTTTTTGCCAAAATATAATTGCCTCTATACAATTTTGAATGGAAAGTTCTCCAAAGTATATGAGAACTTAAATATCGCAATGAATAATTTTCACATTGATATAAGTGTTTGATAGAAATTTTGATAAAATATTTAGAATTATATTTGATTAGATTTTTAAAAACTTGTTTTAATTTTTTAAATTAAAAATTAATTTGGTGAGAGAAATAAAAAAATAATCATTTTTATATAATTTTATATTTTGAAAGATAAAAATTAATTTTTACAAATTTAAAAATATCTTTTTGATATTTATGTTTATTAAATTAATTTTTATTTAAAAAAATCTAAAAATTTATTCTCATAAACAAGAATAAGTTTACATATCCAGACACATCCACCCATCATTGCGTGATAGAAATTAAATTTGTTTAGTATGAGATTCATGTGTAGAATAAATTTAAATTATAAAATGATAATTTTAGATAATTTCTGAATAGTTAACAAAGGAATGCTGTTGTGCGCAACAGCCTATGAGGTTTGGTAAAGACTTGTCAATGATCCAAATTATTCATGTTATATGATTTGTTAAATAGATTATTTTAAAAAAATTATATTAATTAAATATATGTAGGTTTATAACAAAATTATGTTTTCTTTTAAAAAAATAAACAATTAATATAATTTTAATATTTTTTTAAAAATAATTAAAATTTAATTATAAGATTACAAACATATAATTAATTAAATTTTTTACTTGACGTAACCGACCAACCTATAATATCAGTACATTTGCAAACCAAAGAAGCCCACGGGTTCCAGCAGTTTTTATATATCGAAAAACAAAGTGGTGGCGTACATGCTTACGTGGCACATAGTGACACCACATGCTGCCAACGTGGCACTTTCATTTCAACCATTAAAAGGATATTAGCAGCTAAGACTTCGCTTGGGAGTCTTTGTTGAGCCGGCTCACCTCTTTTTATTTTGAATAAATTATCGATAGACGAAAATGATGAAGTGGAGCCAGCCAAGCCGTTTTGAAAGGGCCAGCCAGCCAGCCACAGGGAAGGCCAGCTGTTCGCACGCTACCTACACAAGCCACACGTCCGATACATCGCGTCGACACACGATTAGCAACTACTATTTATTTCTTTACTTTCCAGCCAACCTATCAAATAATGGCTTTTCAATTCATTCATTACTCTCTCTCTACCTATTATACCTAATTTTATACGTATAAAACAAAACAAATAGATAGAGATAGAGATAGAGAGAGAGAGAGAGAGTGTTTGTGTTTTTTGAAGACGAAAATGGCGTGGAAGAGCAGTGTGAGAGAACTGAGACATCTGATTCACCTGTTGTTGCTTCTCTTCATCCACTGGATCGCAGAGGAGATGACCGTTTCTGTGCTCGTCGATGTCACCACCAGAGCCCTCTGTCCTGGCGAGTCCACTTGTTCCGAAGCTATTTACATCAACGGCGTTCAGCAGACGGTACTCTCTCTCTTTCTCTCTCTCTCTGTTGCATTCCCTTCGTTTGGTTCCTCGGAAAGTAGAACATAAGAAATGAGGAGAATTTTTTTTTACTTTTCCTGATATTTCTGTGCAACCAAACAGAGCTTCAATTTTTTCCTTTCATACTTCTAGAGTTGATATTGATCCTTGTATTATTCCTCTCTCTATAGAAATTGTTCTGTATATTATATGTATCTATATATATATATATATATTTGATTGAAATTGGTTGTACGTATCGTCTTTAGTGTGCTCGTCCGCCTGTATGCTTAGGAATATGGAATTTCATGAGACAGTTATTTGGCTACTGAGAAAATTCCAAGGTTTGAAACGTAGATGGTTTTGGTGACGAAGAGGACTAATGCGAAACTTTCTAATTTCATCCTTTGGGCCACTTCTTTCTTTAATATTGTTTTGTTTTTCAACTTTAATTGTTAACTGACATGGACTTAATGAGATAAATAATTGTAAACAATAGATATCATATTTTATTTCAAACTCTCCCAAGGAAGTTATTTTTTTAGAATATTATTTTTCATACATCACTTAAATAATAACTGTTTGGAGTTATCGGATGTGATTGGGGTGGTTTTGAGAGACAAATTTAAAAATAAAAAATTCGAGGAGAGAGTTTAAAATTTTTTTTAATTTGTTTGATTGTATATTTTGGAAATAATTTTAGAATATGAGAGTTTAGGATAATTTGATATTTTATTATAATTGAGTAGATGTGTATAAAAGAAAAAGTAAAAGAGAGAGGAGAGAGAAAATGATTGATAGGTATAAAAAAAAAGTGATTTTAATTTTTTTTTAAAAATTACTAAAATAAAAAAATTTTAATTTTTTTTTAAAACTACTCACTCAAAAACAAATCAAAGAAGGCGATTTTTACAATAGTTGATTCCCATCTTAAAATAAATAAATAAATAAAAATAAGATAAGGAGATGATTTCTTTCCGGTAGGCTTCCGTGGGCCCTACTTTTTTTAGGAGATGGTTTCTTTCCGGTCGGCTTCAATCTGTTCCGTGGGCCCTACCTTTTTTTTTTTTTTTAATTTTCTGTTTTTACCACATTATAATTACTACAGTAGATTGATGTTTTTTTCAATAGCCTTTAACAAAAATGTTTTGTAATTTTAAAACATGAGGGGATGTACCCATTGTATGGATGTGATATTTTGATTATTTACTTAATTTTTATTTTACCCGTGTCACATTACTTCAATTTTTTTTAGCGATAATGCTACGTAGCTTAAATTTTGTGGCTCAAAAGTGGCTCAAATGGTCAAAACGACATCGTTTTGAGTACAGAACAACATAAAAATTGCCAAAACGACGTCGTTTTGGCCATTTGACTCACTTTTGAGCCACAAAATTTGAACTACGAGACATTTTCCTTTTTTTTAGAGTTCAGGACTCTCTATCATTATTTTTTTGAATCTTATTTTAAATAAGAATAATTAAAAATATTATTGTTTAATTTTAAGGGTAAAGTCGTAATTTGATAAAATATAAATTAATTTGACAAAAATAAATATTAATTTTTTTTTTGAGTTTTTAAAAATAATTTGTACCCGTCAAAGATAAAATTATATAAAATTGATAAATCTTTTACACATTTATTTTTTATGATAATCATGTAATGGATGATTGTTTTTATTTTTATTAAATTAGTTTATATTTTTTCAAAAGTCAAATATAACAGTTATTTTAATAATATTATTAAATCAATCCATTAAATTCAAAAATCTAAAATTAAAAGCATTTTATATATTAAATATATAGATTATATAAGCCTAACAATCACCTATTACATTATCATTATCTAAATAGATGATAAAAATTAATTTGATAAAATAAATACATAAATGTGTAAAATATTTATTAATTTTATATAACTCTATCTTTGGTGGGTAAAAATAATTTTTAAGAATTGAAAAATATTTTTTTAACATTTATTTTTGTCAAATTAATTTATATTTTATTAAATTGACGATTTTATCTTTAAAATTAGCAATGATATTTTCAGTTATCTTTATTTGGAACAAAATTTAAAATTTAAGGTGAAATGCGTCACAATTAAAAATCATGGATCAAAGTAACACGAACGAATCCCAAATTATAGGGGGATTATTAATATAATTTGTCCTTAAATAAAATATAAGTGTATTTTATTCACATTTTACTTAATTTTTTCATTTCCTTCTCTAAAGTGTCGTTTGACAATGACTTTTTAGTTGATTTTTTTGACTTTTTTAGTTTGATATTTTTTTGTTTGTTTGATTTTTTTATTTGGCCTTTTAGTTTTGAAATGACAAATTCTTTTTTATTATTTTGTAATTTTTGACTTTTTAATTTTTTTAATTTTGTTTTCTGTTGGTCATTTTGTAATTTTTTAGCCTCACATGAAAACCAAACCGGGGCTAATCCATTCCAGCCGAGTCAATAGCAATCTGATTCTCATTTTCCCAAGTTGTTCCTTTCATATTTTTGTAGTTGATCTTGGTCCTTGTGTACTCTCTCTCATATCGAAATTGGTGGTCGTATCATCTTAGTGGAATTGCGATTAATTGGAGGATTACATATCTAATGGTTGATCCTCTCTTATTGTTGATCTAGTTAAAAATGTGTTGATAGGTTTATTGAGTTCATGTTAAATTTTATTTTAATAATTTGAATCATTTATTTTTATAAATTTGTCGAAAAAATAATTCATCTAAAGATTTAGATTAATTAAATATCAATAATTATATGATTGGATTACATTAAGGTCATATTAAGATTGGATTAATAATCTATAAAATCTACATAAAGAGTGTTTGATTGGTGATATGAGTGAGGGGATTAATCGTCTCTTTAAGCCTCGTTTGGCTAGTGACTTTTTTAACCAAAGAGTTAAAAAGTTAAAAAAAACTAAAAAGTTAACAACTTATACCAAAAAGTCAAAGATTCTCTTTTCTCTTTACTTTTTGCACATTTTTCGTAAAAAATCAAAAAATTATCCCAAATATACTAGTTTTTTTTTATATCATATTTTAGCAAAAAAGTTAAAAAGTTACTAAAAAAATCTGTTTCCGAACGAGACCTTAGATTAGTAATCCCCTTATGTGGTAGGACTAACAAAGCTATGAGAAGGTTGAGATTAGAAATTGAGTGAGGAGTTTAGTAAATTTTTAAATAATTTTTAAGTGAAAAATATAATTTTTTAGAACAAAAAAATAATAATTATAATATTAAAAAAAATTTAAAAATATTAATACTATTTATAGTATTACTAATTTGGTGGTATATAAATAAACACTCTTTATGCTATATCTCTAGCTTAATACTACCACACTAATAATATTTTCATTCAATCTCGTCGTATTCTTAATTTCCTCCATCTTATATAACCAAACAAACATACCCTACTAGTTGATTGGCTATTTTTTTTTCTAAATAAATATAATTTAATTTTTTGTATATATTTTTTTAATAAATTAAACAATTTAAATAATTAAAGGGAAACTACATGTTGGGGAGAAGGGAAAAAAATTATCAATACATGAGGAGTGTAAATAACACTTATACTTTCATAATTTTTCATTTACACCCTATTATTGATATATTTATAACTCTCATGTGTTGATAATTTTATTTTATTTTTTATTTTTTTATTTTTTTCCTCCAATGTGCATATAGTTCAATAATTAAAGTGGACACGGTCATGATTAGGATGGCTCATAGATTTCTAATTTCTATCTTCCTAGCTTCTTTCTCAAAGATATTTTTGTTTTTTAGCTCTTATTTGTCTAATGACATTGACTTAATTAATAAAATACTGAACTCCATGAACAGTGGTAGTGTCTGATTAGATAAATAAACAATTAAATATTGTTTTGAGCGGCGGCACTCCAGATGTCATTTTGTTGGGTTTCACAATTTTTTATTCCAAAACTCTTTAAGCCTCTATTTGGGAAGTGGGTTGGCCTTTTGATTTTTTTAGTTTTTTGATTATTTTAGTCTGGGGTTTTTTGACTTTTTTTATTTTTTTTGTAAGAGAGGAGTGTAATGATTATGAATTGGATTTGATGTTTTGTTTTTTGTGACTAAAATGGCCTATTTTATTTTTTGTGACTATTTTAACCCCTAACCCACCAAAACCAACTTCCCAAACTATGCCTAAGAAAGTTACTTCTTAAAAGTAAATACTTTTAATCATCACTAAATAATAATAATAAATGTGTTTAGTTTTAATTTTTTTAATTTAATTTTTAAAAAATTGGGTTTTTTTTTTGTGTTTATATTTTTTATTTTTAGTGAATATTTTTAAAATTTTAAATATATATTTTTTATTTTTTTAGATGTATCTTACCTAGATGTATCTATATGTCAAAAAATATTTTAAAAAATTAATCAGTATGCAAAAATACAAAAAATGTTGAATTTTCATGCACTTGTTTTATATTTTTAGTATTTAGTGAATTTTTAATTTTTTTTCATAAATATTATATTTTTTAAATGTATTTATGTTAATTGTGTCTAAAAATTTAAAATATTAAAAAATTCAATGAAAACAAAAAAATAGAAGATGAAAAAGTAAATTCTAAAAATAGAAACCAAACAGAGTGAACACTATTTACTTTTAATCATCACTAAATAATAATAGTTTGGTTGGTAAAAATAAAAATATAAATAATACTTTGGCGTCGTGATATTTGTCGGCATATGTTTGTTTGATAAATTTGGTATATTATACTTTTGAGGGGAAAGAGATTGATTCGAATTGATGCTTCAACCGTGAGATTTTGGATATGCTTCTCTTCCCTTAGGGTGTAAGTCTGGGCTGTGGGCCTGCCACATGGTTGAATTCATTTATTTGTCGATAGCTTATTCATTTAAAAACTAAATTAATTTAATAATTATAATTACATAAATTTATTAAGATTAATTATATCCATCTCCCTTCAAATTTTTTATGATTACAAGAACTTCTTTTATGATTTTTAAAATTACACTATCATTATAGAAATGTTTAGTTAATCGCAAAGGTATACTCTTTGACCTTTTACCCATTTGTGCATGTGATTCTTGGTAAAATTGGTCTTCATATATATGAGACTGTTTTGAATCATTAGTTTCACTATAATGTTTTCATTTGATGGTGTTGCCGGTGGATGAGAGATGTGAGACGGAAGTGAAGATGGTCGGAGAAGATGCGAGGTGTTTGGTTGCTAGGATATAATTGGGGTTGGGTTGTTTCGTTGTGAGGATATTATGGGTGTTTTGGAAAGATGGTTAAAAATTAATTTTTTAACTTTTTAAATTTTTTTTACTATTGTATGTGAGAGGTGATATGACCCAAAATAGATTAAAAGCTATCTTTTGACCATGTTCCCAAATGACCTTGTTCGGTTGTTTGGTTATGAAGAAGCCAGGGTAATTTTCGTATTCAATTACCCATATTTGCTATGTTAAGAAATTTATGTTGGGACTCCTAACAATGGGAGATTTGTGTATATTGTCAGTAAAAATAAGAAAGAGTAGTGTAATTTTGGAAATTACAGGAGATATTCTTATAATTATCAGATACCTTAAGTGAAGTTTGTGTAATTAACCCAATTTATTATATTTGTTTTAAAAAATAATTTATTTTTTATATAATACTTGTCATTTACTTCTTTTTTTTTTTATAAATATAATAAAATTTTGTAACTATAATTATTTAATCAATCTGATTTTTTTAAACAAATATATCACATTGTTTGTGTGAGACATGGAATTTTTTTTTTTTTTTTTTTTTTTTTTTTTTAAACTGAAGCGAGACTTGGACACAATTTAATCATTAATTTTTTTTATATCACAGCACAGCTTGCTATTTAGATGGACGAGTATTTTGTTTTTTTGCAAGTTTGATTGATCGATAGTAAAGAGTAGACAAATGGTCTATAGTTAGCAAGTTGGTGTTGGTGGACCATATTATTTAATAATCCACTTGTGTGAGAAGCCATCGGTCCTTTTTAACTTTTTGCATCATCACTGTCAATATTTCCTACCCAAAATATGTGATAGTTTTAAAATAGGAGTTTTAAAAAAAAAAAATTATTGGATGAAATTCACTCATTAATATGATTAATATGGTGTGTGTATTTATATTTATATTTATATTTTTTCATTGTCACATAAATAAAATTTAAATTAAAACTCTATGGAGCTCTTTATCATATCGTATTTTTACACAAATTTATTTGTTTGAATGTGTTCAAATGAATATTTTATCAATAAAATATTCATTCATAAAGTGTCTAACCTACTAGCAGGAAGGAACAGACTAAGGCATTAGGTGGCCATGTCTCCTGCTTTAGGCTCAATAACTTTTTGTATATTATTTTTTATAAAGATAATTTCATTTTAGTGGAAATTTGAAAAAATATTTTTAAATTAATGATAAATTTTATAAAGTATTTGAAAAATAAAATTATAATTTTTTCATAAATATGTAATTTAATTGAGAAAATTTCACTGACATGGAACTTTCCCTTCTTTACATCTATTTTTGTGTGTATGTGTATTCCCCAAATGATAAATGCCATCTGCACCCTCACTTTCTTACTTTTTATTCTGCTTTTACTCTAATCATTTCATGTCTCCTCTTTTTCTTTTGTCTCTTATTTCATTTCTTATTCTTTCTTTTTTAGATTCTCCTTTCTTCTTCGTCTTCTTCTTTTGGCAACTCCATATCAGAACAATTATGTTATGGTGATTACATTTTTATACCTAATTTTTTCCATCATGTTAATATTATTATAATATTAGTTTTATGAGTTCTATCATTCATGTTGTTGCTAATGCAATAGTATATTATATTCGCCTCGTTTGGTGGAGTTATGAAAAAGTGATTATAGATTATAACTGTGAATATAAGCTGTTAATCTGTTTGGTGCAACTGTGGTATTATAGATTTAAGCAGTAGAGTAGTGTTTGGTTAATAAGCTGTAAAATAGTTTTACTGTATAATTGTCTTTTTTGCTTATATGATATAAAAATGGTTATTTTGTCATTTTTTTTCAGTTTTAATTTTACAAAAAAAATATTTCATTAATAAAAGTTAATATAATTAATATAAAAATTGATACATTTGCTAAAAATGTAATGGAAGTATTATTTGTCATAATTATTATTTTTTCATTATAAATTAATTAGTATCAATTAATGGCTTAATTAGTCTCAATTAATATTAAAATTATTAATTAGTATAAATTAATATTAATAATCAACAATTGTTATTAATTAGTACCAATTAATAATTAATTCATTGCAAAAGTATACAATATTAATTTATTAATATAAAAATAATTAATATAAAAATATACAATATGAATTTATTAATAATTAATACCAATTAATATTGATTTTTTTCTTTTTCTTCAGAAATATACAATTTTTTATTTTTTAATTAATATTAATATTTGGATATTGACAAGGGCATTTAAGTAATTTTAGCCCCCCACACCAGCTTCGCGCTTAAGTCAAAAATTTAAACACCCCCTGACCAGCTTTTGAGATAAGCTGAGAAATAGCTTGATTTAAGTTATAAGCCCTGTTTGGTGCAGCTTACAAGCTGCTTATTTCAGCTTTCAGCTTAATTTAAGTTATTTAAGCTATTTTGATGTGTTTGGTTTAACTTATAGCTTATAATTTATGACTTTTTGGAAGTCAGAAATCAGCTTATTCTTTGAGTGGGGCAGGAGATGCTTCATTTATAAGTCAGAAATCAGCTTATGTTCATAGTTATAAGCTATAAGCTGTTTAGGCATAAGCTATAAACACTTTTCCACAGCTCTACCAAACAGGGCCATAAGCTGGTTAACTTAAGCTGCACCAAATACAATATTTTAACTTAAATTAAGCTAAAAGCTGAAATAAGTAGCTTATAAGCTCTACCAAACAGGCCTATTATATGATAAACAAAATGTGATAAACTCTTCTTCTTCTTTTTTTTGTGTATATTTTGTAATTTTGATTTTTTGTGTAGTGGTTACTACTTAAGTGAGCACCTCCTACAATTGTGGTTACTACTTAAGTGAGCACCTCCTACAATTAATAGGTTTGTCAAAATAAAAAATGCAATTTGATCAATAAATGAAATCTCAATTAAAAAAAAAAAAAATCTATATAAAATGAATATGTTTTTATTTTAACTTTTGGCCCCTTCAAAAATGAAATCCTGATTGCATTCCTGGTAGAAGAATTGATCAACTCACCTTTTTAAAACTATAAAAAATTTTAAAAAATAAAATAAAATTGTATAGTTTTAAATAACTTCATAGTATAGAATTTATTTTTTCTTCTATTTTTGTAATTAAAATTCAGAATTATTCACAACTTTTATTATTAGGTTTTTTTGGACAATGATATTTTTTTGTTTGTGTTCAGTCCACACCAAGTGGAGTGAATAATGCAGTTGGGCCCATAATTCAAATTTTTTATCTTGTACGTCCTTATGTTTTTACATTATTTACAAAAATATAAGATTGATATGACAATTATAATTGTATGATTTTATTATATTTGTCTTTTAAAAAAATAATAATAAATATATTCTTGAAAATAGACCATTCACTTTTAAAAGTCAAATATATGTTATGATTAACGAATTAATTTAAGGGACAAATTAATTTAAGGCTAAAATGACACTATTAGTTTGTTTGATTTAGTTTTTAAAAATTACTTTTTAGTTTTTTTTTTCGATTTTTTTTATTAAACTTTTTCATAGTTTAGTTATTTTATTTTATTTACTTTTTAGGTGCATCTAAAAAGTAAAACACTTACGAAATAATAAAAAAAAAATTCATTAAAGAAAAAGAAAAAAAAAAAAAAAGAAAACCCGAAAATATGCTAGTTGAGGAGCACCCCCCTTAGGTGACAACCTCAACATGCAAATGGTTGCGTGCCCTCCTAGTAGTTTAGAGCATAGCCAAATTTGTTGTAATTGAGATGAATAAGCAAAAGAGGTTTGTTATATATTGCTCCATAAATTTCATCCATCTTTCACCTGTTCACGCAACAAACACTATGTATAATGTAGGATGTATTATAACCAAAAAATATTAGATTGATCTCACATGTAAAGATAGTGGTTGTTGTGCGAATCCATATAGAAAGTGAAAAAAATTGATAAATTCATCTAGATCTAGTGACAAGTACCATTTTTCACAAGAAAAAATAAAATATGGAGCTGTTTTGGCAGCCCATTGGAAGGGTGCAGGGACAATTGTTGAACAATTGTTGATTGAATTTCAAAATGATGATGTATGCAACTAATAATGATAGTGATGATCACAAATGAGCATGACTTTCTTTTTTGTATGTTGCAACTGAATTTTATCATGGATTTTGAATTTCTTTCTACTTAAAGGTTGTAGGAATTTTCAAGATGGTGGTTCTTCCAATCCTAGGCCAACTTGCTGATGAGTATGGGCGAAAACCACTGCTCATTCTCACTTTATCTACAACTATACTCCCTTTTGGTATGTTTTCTATGAACATTTGTACATGGACCAAAACCTTATGTTGAAGAATTCCAACTGCATTTGATGTTGGTATCTGCATTTAGCTGTGAAAATTTCCTTTGGTACAAACTAGAGTGGTGATACTTGAAAGCTAAGAATCACAGATATTTCTATAGAAGAGGTTTGTCGTGTTGTACATGTATATCGGACATGACACTTGTGTATATTAATGTTCTACAATTATTTTCCATTTTTTATAATGCAATTGTTTCATGTTGTTACATGAATGATGATTTTTAAGTTATGGAATATATGGCATTTTAATTTTAACTAATGTTATGTTGCGTTTATTTTACTTTTGAACAAATTATTAACGCGTCATAGGCGTATCATGTCCGGCATTTTTTTATTTTTTATTTTAAATCGTCGTGTCGGCATGTTGCTTGTCCTTGTTTGTGCTACTTATGTTGAAAGTTAAATGTCGGTTAGTTCTTTGTTAAGCTTAATTCTTAATTTACGTTTTCAACTGTTCCAACATACAAGCGCCATCTTAGACAGCCCTTAGCTGTAAAGAGACTCTAATTTAACTGAAAATTGAATCAAGAAAAAATTTCTTGAAAGTAAGACATGATGCAGAGCTTCTACCATCTCTTTATCATCATCATTCAGCCGAAGGACTGTGTATGATAAGACATTTGTGGTTTCTAATTGATGCCAATTTTCAAGCTTCATGAGTGACACAAGATAATTGGCAGATGCAGCGCGGCCCAGATGTCAGGACAATATGCACAAAACATATGGTTTTCCTTCTAGTGAACATTTTATGTGCCATAATGTGTTAATTAACTTATTTTAATTCAAGCGCCTGAAGTTAATGACTTGGTTTCAAAGAGTTTTTGTTTTCAAATTGATTGATGATTATTTCCAGTAGGCACATGTGAGTATATTATGATGTGCAAATTACCACATTGATTCATAATGATCACTTTGCTCACTTTCCTATGTTGCTGTTTCAGTTTTGCTTGCTATCAATGAGTCAAAGGCCTTTGTTTATGCTTATTACGTTCTTCGTACAATTTCATACATTATAAGTCAAGGGAGTATTTTCTGCATTTCTGTTGCTTATGTGGTAAGGGTTCTTCCTCAATGCTAATTAAAAAAAAATTACAACAAGTGTGGGGTTATTTGAAATCACATTTTCCCTCTCTGGCAGGCAGATGTTGTCGAAGAAGATAAGAGGGCAGCATTATTCAGTTGGATTACTGGCATCTCTTCTTTCTCACATGTATTGGGAAATGTCCTTGCACGTTTTCTGCCTGAAGATTTCATTTTTGAGGTATGTTGGTGCTGTGACTTTCGGCATTTGCTTATGGTGAATCTCTTAATCATCCTTACATTTTTTTAATCCTCCTAATAATGCTTTTTGTTTCAGGTTTCAATTGCTCTGTTAATCTTTTGTCCGATTTACATGCACCTGTTTCTGGTTGAGACAGTCCAATCAACTCCAAGACATCGCCAACATGCTCCTTGGTTGCACAAGGCACTGAAGATTGTCAAGGAACGATACAATTCAATGAGGCATGCAGCAACTATTGTTGTAAGCAGGTGCTTTTATCTGCAAACCATCAGTGATGCTTTTAGTGCCCAGTCCCAAACTAAATTTTGCCAGATCTTTGTATATATTTCTGTTCTTCCCTTAAAGCTTCAGTATAAACATCACTAATGTGGTCCATTTTACTCTGCAGTCCAACGCTCAAGGGCATGTCACTGGTTTCCTTCTTTTATGAGTTGGGAATGTCCGGCATCACCGGTGTCTTACTGGTACTCATTGATGAAGCCAGATGCAGATATATATATATATATATATATGTATATCAGAATAATAACTATGGGGTCCACTGACAAGGAGAAGAGTTTTGTTTCATTTGAAAATGGAAAGAAGTTGATTCTTTTATCTTCAAAACTTCTTTCTCTGTTTGCAAATTGTTTTGACAAAATTGTTTCATGGAAAATTATGTGAACAAGTCTGAAAAATGAAAATGCCATTATTCTTGTTATCTGTTGATAATGGGCCAAATTTTTGCTAAAATGATTTCATATCTTACAACTCTTGTTTTGTTTTTGTCTTTGTATTTTTTTGCTGAATATTTTGCAAATTGATGTATACGACTGCAAAATTATGGTGACATGCAATTGTTATTCAAGTTCCTTTGCTACCTCTGCAGTACTATCTGAAGGCAGCCTTTGGTTTCAACAAAAATCAATTTTCAGAAATTCTGATGATGGTGGGAATAGGATCAATTGTTTCCCAGGTATTCTTTCTAAGGATCATTTTCTTTTCTTTTGTTACTTTAACAGAAGGAGCCCATTAACTCTACTTTTTGAAATGTTCTTTAAATCTAGAGTTTCTCTACTCACCATATGTTTCTTATCATGGCATTGTTTCAAGATTCTGATTCTTCCTCTCATCAATCCATTAGTTGGAGAGAAAGTGATACTTTGCACAGCCTTACTTTCATCAATAGCTTATGTGAGTTGTCCTTTATTTACTTAATTTAAGCCCTTGCAGCTATGGACTTAATCATAGTTGAAAGTATGTATAAATTTTATCTCATGGAAGTGTTGTTTTTTTTTTTTTTTTTAATGCACAGGCATTGTTTTATGGCTTGGCATGGGCTTCTTGGGTATGTACTCTTATTTACTTAAATAAATGTGTAGTTAACATCAGTTTTGAAACTACATTATGGGTAATTACATGTTCCACCTCTAAACTTCCTCCTAAAATTTCACTTTAGTCTCTCATTTTTAGTTGGGACGACCTATATCATTATTGTAATTTAGGTTCTAATTTCTTGCAAAAAATACAAGAAAATTTATTTTCTCATGAAAGTTGCTATATGTTATAACTTTCTCTCAAAAAAATTATCTTAACCAAACGCATACTAAAAAAATAAATTTTCATTTCACTTTCACTTTCCATCACATTTTTTTATCTAATCAAACGGACTGACAATATCAAGAGAGAAAGCAGGGAATCTTGTTTCTATTTTGCCTTTATTTCCACATGTAGTGTATATCGATAAAAGAAAATAACGTACATGAGCAGTTTCTTACAAGATTAATTTTCTTACCGCTAGATAGAGACAATGGGTTGTCTAGTGATAAAAAATCTAGTAAAAAATTCCCTTTATGTATAGAATTACTCTATTGGTAGTATCTATGCACACGTTGTGTTGCATCATCTTACTGTTGACTGGAAATCATTGAAAACACAGGTACCATATCTAAGCGCTTCATTTGGAGTCATCTATGTCCTTGTCAAACCTGCTGTAAGTACTAGTCTCCCATGAATATATATACATTTTGTCGGACGATAATGTTTGGAAAAATCTATATTATTCACCACAGTCAATTTTAATGCTCGTTCTTTTTCTTTTAATGCTCATTCTTTTTCTTTTTCCCATTTAATTTTTCTGATTTGACAGACTTATGCTATTATATCAAGAGCATCAAGTTCAGCTGATCAGGTTTGTGGAGTAATATGGTGTCTTTAAATTGATTCAACAATTATTAAATAGTTTGCCAACAGCTGAAAAGCCAAGGCAAAACTCAACTGTTAATAATTGAGAATTTAATTCTCTTGAATCATGAGGCATTGTTTGGATCTTGGATTTGTGGAGGGAAAATAAGTTGCTGTAAATTCTTTAAATCCAAATAAACTCCTCTTTTCAATTTTAGTTTGTTTGTCCTTGCTTGACTTTTGTGTTTTATTAAACAAATTTCCATTTTCACCATCTTTGAGCACTTGTATCGCCTTCTAAGTTCAATTCAAGCACAGGGAAAAGCACAAGCATTTATCGCCGGTGTGCAATCAATTGCAGATTTGTTATCACCACTTGCAATGAGTCCACTGACCTGTGAGTTTTGAGTATTTTGTTGCTGTCTATTTGGACATCAAAATTGTTTCTTTTAATTTGCTTAACCGTGTGACTTTCTTGTTTTCCCCCAGCTTTGTTTTTGTCCAGCGATGCACCTTTCAACTGCAAAGGTTTCAGTATTGTCTTGGCATCTTCATGCATGGTAAACACCCCCCCCCCCCCCTCTCTCTCTCTCTCTCTCTCGACTGCAAATATTCATGGGAAATTTTTTGAGAAGCCCGACAATGCGATCCCACAAAAAGATTCTTCAATTCTGTGTTTGGTTGGGAGATTTGTAGAGGAATTTGGAAAGAGAAAGGGAAAAGGTGTATAAAATTAGGTGAAATATAGATATGTTTTATTCACATTTCACCTATCTTTTCTATTTTCCTTTCTAAATTTTTACTCAAATCTTCCAACCAAACACAATATAAGAAAAATCTCACATGGCACCCAATGATCGTAATACCCTTATTTTGTTAAAACATGAATTGTGTGCATAATAGGCAAAGTGAGACGATTACTTTTTTCAATTTTTATTTTATACTTCGTTTTAAAATTTAAAATTTTTATAACTTTCTTTCTATGCATCAATATTTTGTTACATTTTTTTTTTCTGAGAACCTATTCTAGGAGATGTATGAAACAAGATTTATGTTCAATATGAGATTTTGTTAAAACAAAAGCAAGAATTTTCTCACTTTTAAGGAAAAGAATAAAAATTCACAAAAACTAAGAAATTTCTCAAATTTTGAAACAAAGAAAAATTGTGAAATTTCTCACTTTTGAAAAAATGGCGATGCTGAGTTCTCAAAGTCAATGGGATCTCACGAGTCATTATTGAATTGCAAATGTTCAATTATTTCAGGTGATATCTCTATGTTGCGCTTGCTTGCTAAAGCATGAAATGCCATCAAAGAATATCTTGGTAGACAAGGGAGAAGATATCGAAGCACCACTTCTATCAAAAAATTAACAGTTGATGTTGGTATGATTGGCAGTTGTATTTTGTGTATGTATCCTTCTTCTAGGTTGATCATAGTGTGTAAATTTTGGTGTTCATAATTGTATCTAATGAGTGTAAATCTATTAAACATAAAACTATGCCATAGCCAATGGCTTTTCCACTAATGAAGAATGATAATCAAATCTTAGTTAAATGCCTACTCCAATTTTATAGGTCCTTGAGATTATATTTGCCTTTGTTGTTCTTTGATAGCACAATATTTGTGCTAGATTGATCCCAAGGATCACGAAATGGCCGGGTGAGTGCTGCGTTTCCGACAGAAGGACATAGTTTATTAGTCCCTTGTAGAAAAAATAAATCGTGATCAGGATTTGATATGTTTTGGATGTGATTCACACTACACTAATGCTTTGTTTGGGAAGTGGGTTGGTTTTTTGATTTTTTTGGCTATTTTAGTTTGAGGTTAAAAAGTCTGATTTTGAAAAGATTTTTAGTTTTTTTGATTTTTTTGTGAGAGAAAGAATGTAATGATTATGGGTTGAATATGATGTTTTGTCTTATTAAATTAAAAAGCTTATTTTGTTTTTGTGGCTATTATAGCCAAAAAAGTCACAAAACCTACTTCTCAAACATAGGCTAAGTTTAAATCAAAATCATAAATTCAAATTTTGGACATTTAAGCTTTCGTCTGTCATAAGCAATAATAGGATTTTTTGGTTAAAATAATCTCAAAAAGATAAAATAGGTTTTTTAACTCAATAAGATAAAGCGTCACATTTAAATCATAATTATTTTATTTTATTTTTTTACAAAAATAAAAAAAATTTATTCTAAACAAATTTTTTTAATTTCTCATTAAAATAGTTAAAAAATCAAAATACGAATGTATATCTCAAATAAACTCTTATATATATATATATATATATATTAAAGTACATAAACATATTCCATCATTAGTAATAATTGTGTTTTCTCAACTTCTCCAAACACTACAAGTTAGTACATAATGGCAAGGCCCGAATTCGCTAAAATCATGATGTTAAGTCAACTCCGAAGTAAATATTCCATTACGTCATGTGTGCTTTCATGATTTATACAAAATGATTCTTATCTCACACAATTAAATTGGATAATCAAGTGATTTACTACTGTGAATTTTTTTTTCCAAAAAGCTAATATAACGTAGAAGCACTTGTTATGCTATTTTTGTTTACAAAATTAATTAATTAAATTAGTTGTCTTGTGCGGATCAATATAAAATCTACTTAATTCCATAATTTAGGATCTCGTGGGACATGAAACCAACTTTTTAGATGTTTTTAAAGATTATTTTTCGTCTTTACTTGTCATTTTTAATTAACATTTTTAAATAAAACTTTTTAAGATTTTAATAAAAGCTGGTTCCAAGCAACCCTTTGCTTTTTAGGATTTAAGTCCTTTCCTTTTCTCTGTCTCTCTATTTTTGGTAGAAAGAAAATATCACAACCTTTCTGATAATGTGAAAGTAGTTGAAAACCTTCATTCTAAAGATTTTAGCCTTATTTGGTTTGTGTTTTGAGATATTATTTTAAAAATAATTTTTTGAAGAGAGTTTAGAAATTTAGAAATTTTATTTCGTTGTATATTTTGAAAATTGTTTTGGAGTTTGGGATGATTTGAATTTTTTTTTTAGTTGAATAGATGGATATGAGAGAAAAAGTGATAGAGAATGAGAGATGAAAGAGAAAAAGTAATTGATTAATGTATAGTAGAGAGTGGTTTTGAATTTTGTTTTTTGAATTTTTTTTTCAACAAAACATGTTTTTGGAATTTTTTATTCACAAACATGTTTTGAGAGACAACCAAACATATGCTCAGGGATGGACCTAGAGGGTACAACAGCAGCGACTGCCCCCTTATGATTTCAAAAATTCCCTTTATTATAGTAGTATTTATTACAGTTCTCCACATATTATAGAGACTCACTCTCCCTTTGTTTTTTTTATTTACAAATTTTAAGTGTCTATCACTCTATATCAATGAAATATAGAATCAAAATATAACATTAAAAAAATGGACAAGATTTAATAAAAGAGATTAATTTCTTATAACTAGTGTTAATCAGAATTCCTAGTTTTTAAAGTAGAAGGTATCAGTTAAATACTTGATTACGTTCATTGAGAAATATCAAAGATATTTTTAACAAATAAAATTATTGAAAAATCCAATCTAAAGAGGGTATAAGCCATTAGGTCCAGTAAATATTTTTTCTTGGTAAAAAGTCCACCATTTGTGAAATAGTTTGGTGAGAAGCCATTTTAGTTATTTTGAAAGACATTTTGGTTCCAATTTTGTCTCTTAATTTATCTATTGACTTTTTTTTAGCTGTTCAATTTTTTTGACTATCTATTTAAATTTATATTTATCTGTTCAAATTATTTTCTATCTGGTCGAATTATTTTTTTTGTCTATTTAATTTTTTAATTATCTATTCAAATATTTTTCTTATCTATTCAAATTATTTTTTATCTGCTTAATTTTTTAAAACTATCTCTTCAAATATTTTCCTTATCTATTCAAATATCTCGAAATAAATCTATCTTGAAATTTATCTATTCAAAAATTCTATCTATTCAAATTATCTGTTGAATATCATTTCTATCCAAAATTTATTATTTGTTCAATTTTTTTCTTGAATTATATTTTCAAATTATCTGTTGAAAATATGTGTCAAAACTTTTTTTTGTTTATCTATTGCAATCAACAATAACAACAATAACAAAGAAAGAAAAAATAGATAATCAGAATAAGCAAACAGAGAAACCTGAAGAAATCATATCCACTGCAATCTATTTGTTGAAATTTGAAGATGGATGCAAAACGAATCGAAAAGTAATTAGAGGACGCACAGATCTGAAGAACAAAAAAAAAATATCTGTAATAATATCTATAGACACCCCATTTTTGACTGCCCTTATGACTTGGGCACCATCACTTGTACACCCAATGATGAATGTATATGCTTGTCAAGTGCTTGAAAGTCCTCAGCGGAATGCCACAGCTCTGAGCCTCAAAACCCTGCAAACCTTGTGTGCTTTGTTTTTGCACCAAAGCCTTAGCCTTTCAAACATGAAAAACCTAGGACCTGCAGGCCCATTTTTCTGGGCTGTCGGCCACCCTTTTGCCTTGCCGGCCAAGCATATGGCCTGCCGGCCAGAATTAGTGGCTTGCTAGCCACAAGTGTGTTTTGCAGATATTTTCTCCCAGCTGTGCCAGCTTTTTGCATAGATGTTTGCATCTACCTACATGTGTATGGATGGATGTCTATGAGGGAGTGTGATATTTTTCTATAAATAGAGGACCTCCCATTCCATTTTTAAAGGTTAGAAAAATTTGAGCAAAATTAATTTTCTCTCTCTACAATTTTCTCTCTCTTTCTTAAAATTTCTTGAGCTTTTGCCTATGCACTCTTAACCAAATCTTGTTATCTTTGAGTTGAGGTACTTTTGAGCCTATTTTGAGCTCTTGAGGGTGTGTATGTGTTGAATTGTTGTTTAAAAGTGTTCTTCTCTTCAAGAGGAAGGGCCAAACTCTAGTGGCCGGTCGGCCACTTTTTCTAGCCGGTAGGCCATTTTTTTGTGGACAGCAAGCTACCTTTGTGGTCGGCCAGCTGGCCACCACTTTTGGCCGGTCAGCCACCTTTGCAAAACCAAGCAGTGTACTTTTTTTAGCAAAACAGAGCTGATTCTGAGATGAAAAACATTGAAAATGTTCTACTGTACAACAGAGGCATATGGCAACAGGATAATGGCCTTTTTCGGGTAGAAATCTGTGCATGCATTAGCATTCCTCGTTTCCTGAGGCAGAGTAATTAGAATGGCTAGCTAATTGCTTAAATGATATAACTGTTTGAATGCCTTTGGATGAAGGCTAGTTGCTTGACTTGGGATAATTTGATTAATGTCCATTTTAGCCCACTTTTTTCGAGTGGCAAATTCACAAAACAATTTCAAATAAAATATGAAATCAAATGTTCCAATTCTTGCAAAAATTAGTCTATACTTGTGTGAGTCATATAGTAATATAGCTAATAATCGGAATAAAAGCATATAATGTAAATAAGAATCACATCATGAATAATAAAGGTCGATCTTTGATCAGGCGAATGGGTGCTCAATTCATGACTTTCCTCTCTTGTACCTAAGTTCCTGAGCTGAGACAACTTTGGTGATGACGGACTAATGACCTTTGGCACGAGTCTTAGATTTCTTAAATTTTTCAAAAATATTCAGGTGGCGACTCTGAAATCTGACAAAGCAGTTCATTTTTGGCATTTTATTCAAAACATCGATTTTTCAAAAAGAATTGCCGAATTTGGACTCTTTTTGTGTTTTCACTATTTCACATTGCACTTGTAAAATTAGATTCAAAACCACAGGTAGAGTCCGAACTGTAGGGCTTCTCATCTTCCGAAAGGAGCACAAAAAGTCAAGCTATATGTAAAAATTATTTCAATCAAAGAATCTACAATATCAAAAGCACTTTTAATATTTTTTTTTTTCTCAAAATCCTCACAAACTGTTACAATAATCACATTCTTGAGAAAACAATAACCACAAAGCAAAAGGAGTCTATAAATAGATCTGAGGAAAAATCAAGGTAGATAGAGAATATGAGTGATCCAACCAATACACACACACACACACACACTACTTGAACACTTCTTAGTTCAATTCTCTTCAATCCAAAGTCCTAGGAACATTCGGCAAATCCGAACTCCACCTCGTCGTCCTTCATGAGAGAGAGTCTAGAGAGAAACAGAGAAATTAACCTCGGTGAAGATCTACATTGCCGTGAAGAGATGGCCTCAGTGAAACATATACACACATATACACACGTATCCTTATATTCATATGATTGAGAAACAAAAGAAATTTGAAGAAATAAGACCGAGATTCACCATAACAAAGTTGTTTTTGCAGCTAGGCCTCTTTAGGACTACATCGCCCTAGTGAACTATGTCGTCGGCGTGAATCTGTTCAAATTTCTAAGTAACGAGGTAGATCAAAGCCTTGTTCTTAGAATGAGCTATCCTTTGTTGTTAGAGTTGTGCTCCAACGGTGACGAGTAATGGTCAATGATTCGTGCTCAGTCGGTGATCTCCCATGGCTTCTTGAATGTAACCTGTTAGGGTTTGGATTAGGGATTTTCATGGTGGATACCATATGTAGTGGTGTGGTGGAGATTGGGAGAAATTGGATCATCGGCGGCAATAGAGGTGGTAGTGGCGTTGGCGACTGTAAAGGATATGAAGAATAGAGAAGAGAGAGAGACGATTGTTTGTGTTAGATTAGGTTTGGTTTGGTTTAGGGTATACAATATATATATATATATACAGGACTATTTTGGTCATTTTGACTAAGCTTGTCCTTATGGACAAATTATTTCAGCACTTGGACCTTTATCCAAACAAAATTAGTTTAGATTTTCATAATTTTCATTTGGTCTCTAATAATTACATAAAATTGACTCCAATTGCAAGCTTAAATATCAGATTTGTTAATAGTATAAATCAAATTGGGATGTGTAATACTTATTTGCTGTAATTATGAAGGATGCTTGTTTTTGTTTGAGGGAAATTCAGATCCATCTAGTAATGCTAGTACTATTTATGAATTGAGATGTGTAATACTTCCAATTGAATCTTAAGTTTACCTACAAAATGAGTGATTTCTTTTAGGGTTTTGATATTAGTTAACAACTGAGAGTCTGTTGTTGCCTCATTAAGTGGCTAATTGATGTTATGTTTTGTATGCCCTATGTGAAAATGGAACTTTGCTTCTCTTTGGAAAGATTGTGCTCTCTTCATTCAAGAAAATAAATAAATATTTTTCTGTTGTGGTATGTGCACTGTGTAAATGGGATCTATTCTTGGCTTCCATTTCATTAAACTTCTTTATTATCTGCTTCATTACTCAAGATTTACATTAGACACTGAGTATTGAAAAAGTTCATTTAAATGTCAAAAGCAGTGAGTATTTTACATTAGTTACTGAGTATTTTTGGTGTTATGTTTCTCGTTTTTCTCTTTTTAAATGTCAAGAATTCATTTTTTATTCTTTTTTCATCTGAGAACATGAGTTGATTATGGGTATCAAAAACAGGACTTGGTAATGAATTTCCTCATCTAATCATTGCAGTCTTTATCTGTAAAATAAGTTCTTGTGATGCTTATACGGGTTAATTTTGAAAACTTTCAAACACTTTTGTGGATCAAAAACACAGATTTTGATTTTCTTTAGTGTTCATAGAGTTAATATGCATGCACAATATGAAGATTGATGTTTTCTTAAGGTTAGATAGGTTGTTTAGGAAATTCTAGTTTTACATTAGATATTAAAAAATATGAATTGTTGGCTCTTTGTTGTCAGACTCTTGAATCTTTTGTCTTTTGTCTAGGGGATTATAGGTTGCTATTCACTGTCTCATTCACATGATTAGTACATTTATATCATGTACCTAGCCTGCATCTGTTTATTATCTCTATATCATTTTTGGATAAGTTCATCTTCATCTCATTATATATGTTCATGTTAGATAACTTGATACATGTTCATGTTTAACTCTTGTTATATGGTGCTTCTATTACAAAATGTGATCGCTTATCTATTGTCTGCATTTCTTTTTAGATTGGTGACCTTGGCTTATCAAAGGTAAAACAACACACTTCAGTGTTAAGGGGTGTTCGTGGAACCTTACCTTAGATGGCATTTGAACTTCTTAGTGGAAAGAGTAACATGGTTACGGAAAAGGTAAGATTATTTTGAGCATAAACTTTAGAAATATTTAGTTTACATAATTGTACTTCATTCTTTCTCTAGGAGGTTTTTTAATTTCTTCTTTTAGTTTCTTTTGTGTACATTATTATTATTATTATTATTTTTTTCTGCATTGCAGATTGATGTTTACTCATTTGGGATTGTCATGTGAGAATTGCTCACGGGAGACGAATCTTATGCGGATATGCATTGTGCTTCTATAATAGGTATGCACTGATATATCTATCTAGTTTTGTAACAAAAAGTATAAGAATTATACTTTGCTTTAGCACAACTAATGACGTGGAAGACTGCAGTAGCCAATATGGTGGCGCTAAACGGGGGATATGATGCAATCCAGGGAAATTAAGCATGTCTGAGCTAGAACGACTCACCAGAGTTTTCACCTAGAAGATACACGATCTTATTGGAGTGCACATTGATGTTCCAGCACCTGATATGAGAACAAATCCACAGGTTTACAAAATATCTACATTATCGCATAATTTTAATGGTCGTTTAAGTTAATAACTAATGTTGTTGAGTAGTTTCCATGTATATGCTTTCTAATGTTTGTTGAAATTTTGAACTGATTTTTGATTGTTGTGTGTTTAAACAGATGATTGATTTGATAATGATGCGGTGCTGATTCGTTTGAAACCAGACAGATCCGTATACATTCATCAATTCCAAAACTAAAATTTTGGTTTTTAATGTTATCTGTAACATTTCTATGCAAATACATGTCTCTAAATTCCAAGTCACATTCTCATTTCAGTAGAACTCATACTACAACAAGTTGGGTCTTGGATGACGAATTTTTTTTGTCTTCAAAGAGCTAATTTCGTCGCTATAGATATTTGTGAGGAAATATTTTCGTCACTGGGTTCGTCATTGAATGTTTGTCACTAAAAAGAATCGTGACGAAAAATAATTTCGTCACCAATGAAATTAATTTAGTGACGAAAATTTTTGTCACTAATAAGACAACATTTTGTCACAAAAAATCCTCATTTTCGTCACCAAATAGTTATTCAATACCATATTTATAACTTTAGTTGATGAATAAATTTGTCACACATGTTGATCATTGATGAGAAAATAATTTCGTTACAATAAGATGTAAAGTTAACGAAATTTTTCGTCTCCAAAAGTCAGACATGGGTGACGAAATATATTTCGTAACAAAAATATGTACACGTGATGAAATTTTTAATCACCAAACAACAAAATAATTAAAACTTTCATATATAAACTGCAATAAATTTTGTTATAAAAAATATTTATTAGTGACAAATAATCACTTTGTCATAATAACAAGTATAGATGACGAAAAAATTCATCACTAAACTTGTTCCATATTTTATATTTCATTTTAAATTATTATTTCACAAATATGCCTGCTCATATCCTAATCGTCTTCTAAATGTACTAAGAAATTCACTAGCTAATATACACTACTCCAGACAAAATTCGCTAAACAATTTATATTATAAATCAAAATATATCCATGAAAACCATTATAGCAAATCCCAAAATGAACCAACATGGTGTCCACAAAAAAATAAATAAATCAACACTCGATTTTAATTTACAACTAGAACTATGTATCAATTCAAAAAATAAAACAAAATTCAACACTTGATCTTGATTTGCAAGTATGCTTCCAAACGTCATCGAAAACCAATCTGCAAAGAAAATAAACAAGGAAAATATTATCAAGGATGTACAGGAAGGATAGCTAGGAGTAGATCTTACTAGACATCCAGAAGTAGAAGGTTTATTACAATTGAAAGCTTGCAAGTCTCTAAATTATGCAAGACAAATATGCGATGTCTTTTGGTAACTTGCTGGTATTTAGGGGATCTTGTTTGTATTTAGTTTTTAGGATGAGGTCATGCTATTTGTATTTCTCTTTGTAAAGGAAATTTGAATTACTTGAGAATTTAGCTTCAAAACTAATAGTGTATATATGTTAGAATTTGCAATGTAATTTATATTCTATAGAATAAGAAACGAATTTGTAATGATGTTTGGAATTTTATAGAGTATATAAAATATTACAGGAGATATAGAAATAACATGAGTAAATATATTATTTAATAAAATAACTTTTTACGGTATGCAAATGTATGCAGTGAAAAAACAGAGAAGGGGGGAAAAAATACTACCAACTGAAAATTGCAAGCAATGATCAATGTCTTTATTTTTATGATGCCTCCTAGGATACCCTACCCAAGTGTGAAACCAATAATTAGCTAGCCAAACTCCCACCATCTGGAGGTATTGTCATCAACTTAAGTAACCAAAATTTCTAGGACCCCATTGGAAGGTTTGTCCTTTGTAGGTATGCTAAGTGATTTCTATTAATATAAAATAGGACTAGACAATAGTAGGTATGCTAAGTGATTTCTATTAATATGATCCATCTTCAACATACACAAAAAAAACAATGTTCAATGTGGCAATACTGCAATTTTGATGCTAAAAATCTTAGATCAAATAATGTTATAGGCTCACACATTAGCTTGTTACTGTTGATTCCAATTGGATCTACATCATTTGATATGACTACAACTATAAGTCGATATGAGAGGTTGACTTTCTTACGCTGCTATGCTTTAACTAGTATATACTAACAAATATGAGAAAAATAAAAAGATAAAATAAGATAGGTTTACCAAAAAGGTGATCTATGAGTTCATGGGGTGCCTCCTCTAAATTATTTATTGAAACCTTGTTTTTTAAGAAACTCCATGATACTTGATGTCATCTTCAAATGCTCCTCACTCGTCTCATTCATCTTCGCTATCACATTGCCTTGTGCTTGAATTTCCTCTTTTTGTGCTTGAATTTCATGTTTTTGTGCTATAAGAGATAGCTGCGCCAATCGTTTTGGTGGCATTGGTAAGCCATGAAAAACATAATACAAAAGCATAAACAAAGGGGCATCTGGATCCAAACATCATAACAAATGTCATAGAATTGGAGAAGAGGACAACCAAACTAGGGAAACATAGCTTCCACACCTAAAGAAGTGAATGCAACCCAAAAGGAAAAAAAGACATTGAAGGAGAGGCACCACGAGGTTAATCCAAGGCAAAGGATATAGACATGAAAGCAACTCTTTCTCCCTGGCCAGAAGCTATAGAGAGAGAAACTCTCAACTATAGATAGAGAAAATCATTAGTAACTTAAAAATAATTAATTGTTTATTAGATGTTCAAATTTAATGCTGCGAATTGCTTTTTCCACATGATAGAAAATGATGCAGGTAAATTGTAAACTTTGCAGAGACGAGCTATATTTGATGCATTGGTGAGATGTACAAAGCCAGCGAGACTCTGGGATCTCTATGCTTTTACTGCTTATCCTTCCAGATTCAGTAACACCAACACCAACCCTAAGGTGTGGCTACTAAATGAGTACTTTCGGCTTCTTGGAATGGGTTCGTATCAAGCATCAACTAGCACTATTGAAGATGGGTCATTCACATTGTCTAATGAGTGGTGGAGAATTAGCGGTGTGAATTCCAACTACACAATGTGCCCAACTTATCCATTTGCCTTGATTGTTCCAAAAAGCATTCGGTGAGGCATTTGATGTCTATACTTCATATTTTCACTTGCAAATGTTCCTGACTTTACTCATATGTCTCACTAGATTTTTGTGTCTATGATTACTAGTATATTATTTGCTCAAAAAAAACCCAATCACTAATTTATTTTCTTGAATAAGTAATATATTCCATTCAAATGTCTACACAAATCAGTACAACCAGGGTAGTCCCCACTCGATCCTTTTGATGAGATAACCAAAGGCTTTTCTGAACCATAGACACGGCAAAACAAATTATTTAACCAATAATTCATAATGGTACATCAAAAGATACACAAGAAAGAAACTACACAGACATTAATACCACCCATAAGCAAAATAGGAAAAACAAAATCTGTCGCAAGGAAGAAGCACTACATAATAGTAGCATACCTTGTCCTGACACATTTCTGCTCTGTGAGAGAAAAAAGCTGCAATATTAGAAAAGAGAGGAAAAATTAACATCTGAAGAAATGATTATGAGATTAAGCAATTAGTATGAATCTAGTAGTAAATTTAAGTATTTATGTAGAAATGGTCAAAAACTTTCATAAAAAAACTTTGACAAATGAAATCTAGCATGCACCCAAGGAACAACTACTCATTGGCAAGTAAAATATTGCCATGTGTCTAATAGTTTCAATTCACGGTTACACAAATGGCTGAATCACATGTGTCAAAATGATGCAGTTTCAAAGATAATAAGCGGGCTAATTAAAATAAGCCACTTTAGCACATGGAACCTATAGGAAAAGGAAATAAATATTTCTTCTAATCAAATTGAGCTACATGTCTTCAAATAAATATTTGATTTTTATCTCTTTAAATGAAGGGGTTGGCCGATGTGAATTATTTAACACATGTAGACTTGTATACAAAAACAGTTTCTCAGTCAGCACTGATTTACATTCTATTGATTGAGACCTATAAAATGATACGAGTGAGCTACATAAATATGGCCGCTGATGGAGTTATTGGGAAGTCAGAAAGCACACCATCCACAGAGAAGTTTCCATTGTCAATAAAAGATAGATACTCAGCTACAGGGTTATAACTGAAATTGTAGGCAAAAGGTACGTCATTTGCAAAAGCTGACGCAAAAACTTCTAGACCTTCTTTATGAGCATCCAAAACAACTTAGGTATGAGGCTGTAAATATAGATTATCTACAGGCCATATATAAGACTTGGGAACAAGAATTCCGGAAGCAAATGTCTTGATAAATGTCAAATTACTTAATAGAAAACCATAAGTTTGGTTAATAGAATCCTCTGGCACAGGTATGGATTTGGGACTATTATGGCCGCCGAAAACATGCCTTGATGAATGATTTGGACAAAACGCTTGATGATGCTAACATACAAATGGATCAGGATGTGAGTCTTTTTCTGTTATGCCACTTATCTTTTTAATTTAATACCTTTGTGTCTGCTATAGCAAAATTAGTTTAGCATCTAAAACTAGGTTTACATTTGATGCGCTTTGGTTGATAAATTATGGATGTAGCTGCTGTGCGTATATTTATTTGATGTAAAAAGTCATGTTCTATGCTTTTAAGCTTATGCCCTCTGTTAATATCGAGCACTTCTCTAGCTGTTAGTCATACAAGCATCTGTTATTATCTAAAAACAAATTCCAATTGTTTAAGAAACAAATCCTTCATGTTCCTCTGTAATTGGTTTTTGGTTTGAGGTAAGTTTGATAAATGAAGCTCTTCAATTATTTGGTCTCTTATTTTTGGCAGCATCAAATTGTTAAGAGTTTCTGGTGTTTATGTTCTATCTTCTTTAAGGTACTAAAGTTTGTTGAAAAGTACTATAATTATGCATTACAGTATTTAGATTAATGTTTATCAATGTTAACAAGGCAACACCTACATTAGGATCAACAGTCCGTCCTTACCACATCATAAGCTGCACATTGACATGATGAACTTACTAACCATTTGATGTATGAAGTATGAGCAGGGCGGAGGCAGATTTCAACAATTCTGATGCCAAAAAAATTAACGTTGGGCCGTGATGAGAAAATTTTTTTAGAGACTGATTATGCTAAGATTTTGTTGCAACTAGTGGGCAAAACAATAGAGTTTAAGGGTTTGTTTGGATACAAGAGAAGGGGAAGAGTTTAGGGCTATGATTTTACAAAAAGAGGCAAGAGTTTGGAGCTGTGATAGTACGGCCGTGAATATTAATAAGCAATTGATTTCAATGATGTGTAGTGGTTAGAGTTAAGGATTTAAAAGGAAAGGTTTAAGGTTGGTAATATATGATTTTGGGTTAGGAAAAATGATGAGGTAGATATGGTTTTGGGGGTTTAAATGCTAACTCATTGCAGTAGAGAAGTAGAAGTATAAATTGGATAGCACACATAGATTCACGTAGGATTGGGTCCAACTATACATGAACTTTTAAGAGCTCCTAAACTATTCCTATTTGGAAACTACGAATTTGACAGGCATAATCTATTTGAAATACAAAATATATGTGTTAGTGCATAAAAAGCCATCCCTCATGTCCTTTTGTATATAAAAAGTTAAGGGGGAATTACTTAACAGTTGCACAAAAAAAAAAAAAAAAATTTACAAAAATATTGGGGGTACAAATGATTATGTGATGGGGTGTAAGTGAAAAACTGTGCGACTGCAAATCTCACTTGCAACCCTCCATATATTTGGGGTTTTTTTAATTGTTTTTTTTATCTGTCCAACTGGTAAGTAATTGCCCCAAAAGTTAATACTCTTACTTTATGTGATGCATTTCACATACATAAATCAAAATTAAACCAGAAGATCTCAGTATCATGATCAAAGATGGGCTCTATATGTTACGACTAAAATTGTCCAGAATGAAAGATAAAAGGAAAAACAATTAAGCCAAATGATTTGTAATTTTACCTTCAAACATGCGCAACCTACTATTTTGTGACTACAGTGATAGCATCTGGGTGGCGAGCAACTTAGAAACAGATTACATGTAATATCCATAAAGTAATGAGAATAACAACTTTCTTCAGAAAAACAAGTAAGGAGTGAGAGGTGAGGAAACTAGATAGGCTAACCTCAATGGCTCCTTGCTCGCTAGGAATAAATTCAAGCTTGTCTTCAACATCTGCCAAAGCCTCTTTGAGCTCATCAACCAATGATTCATTCCTAACAACAACTAATTGAGGTTTGAATGTCTTGACCTACACGATGAAAAATGTTTTATCAACAAAGTTTTTGCAGTGAATAAAAACCTATATCTAGTGCATGACTTGTGATGGAACAATAATGAGAACAGAACCAGGTATGCAATTTATTAAGAAAAGGGTTGGCACTTGTAGAACCCATTGCTGGATCATGTTAGCTTCAAGAGAATGTCTTTTTTTATAAATGGAATAAATAGTACTTACAAATTAACAATAGAAGAGCACCAATCATTACGTATGATAATTGTCTATTAGAAATGCTATGGCCAATTTCTTGAAACTCTTTAATCTACTAGGTTTGGACTCTATTCCACTTTTTTCTTCCTTTTTATGTGTGCACTGCAGGAATTTAATGACATATATGCAACTCCATGTAGCAGCTAAAGTTAGTTTCTGTATGAAAGCTTATCAAATATAAAAGAGAGACTTAATTGACAGAGACTTAATTGACAAATTAAGGGACTAGCCTTTTAGGAAACATTTGTTTGGCCTCTTAGAGGGTGGGACTGATTAACAATCTAGGGGGCCCACCAAAATCATGTCTGGCTGTGATAAAATACCATGGGACTACAATCCCCCTCAAGGGCGAAATTAGCACTCCTATGGCAGGCTTGGGATTGCTAATCCAATCTCATGGGATTGAATGTGAAAAGACTATTTTGCCCCCAATTTACAAAAATAAGAAAGCCACTTTTTATGTAATGATGACTAACCAAGTAATAGCAGCACACTAGTATACAAACAAACGCATTTATCTTATGCTCCAACTTAATATCACCACGCTAATAATCTCATCACTCAAATCCACTGTACTTCCTATCCCAGTCAACCTAATCTGGTTAATTAACTTCAGTTAAATTTTAGCAGCTTCAATGCCAGATTTACTAAAAAAATGGTTTCTCCCATGACCACAAAAAGAAAGTTTAAGCAGTTTCAATTCAAGAGTTCTGCAATTTCAAAATATGAGAGCATGTCCAGTACCATACAATAATAGAAACTAATAGATTGACCACCTGATCAGCAAGAAGAGTCACATTTGAACCTATAGCCAGTGCCACAATTCTGAACTTATCTGGATTCTCCGCAACTATGTCCAATGTCTGTAAAGCACCAACTTACAACTGTGAGCAATTGAAGAATCTCAAAAACAAAGAAAACATGCCTAGTACTTGTTTGGCTTTCTTGTTACGTTACAAATGAAATTGGATGGAATTGTGGCCATTTACGTAACATATAATGCTTCTAAGAGAAGATAATCAAGTAATCAACTTACTAATGAAACAAACACTGCCACTATAAGACATTTTATAATGAGAAGAATTACACACAGTAGTTTTAACAGTTTCTTATGAGAAAGTTTAATCAGAGCCCATTGCTTCTACAAAAATAACCTAAGTAAAAAAGGCAATTAAATTTTTATTATTATTATGTAATAGAAGAAATATAATATTTCACCTGAAATAAGATGGCACACCTGAAAGCCCAGCCTGATGCAGTTAAAATAAAAACCAAAAATATTGATTACCAAATCTAGTTAGTTAACACAATCTTAACCCCCTACAGGAAACTTCTCCCTTAGCAATGGACATATTTACATCAGATGGATACAACTCAGCAACAGACGAGGGTGTATTCAGTCGATCTACACCTTTCGACATATTTTTCACCAAATTTAGCGCCGAAACCAGATTCCTAGCCCTAGCAATGACGAGGCTATCCAGAATGTCTCTGAAACGATTCAACACAGCCTTCTCACTACCTTCGTATTTAATAATGTCTGACCACCGAGGTTGGAGAATATTGAAAGCCTTCTCAGCTAGCGTCGATAACTCATCTTGAAGAAACACTTGAGGGATTAGATCATCCTGATTTACCCTAGCAATATTAGCTTTCATCACATTCAATCTCTCTCTAATTTCTTCTATCGATTTAGAAGGGGAACCAGAATGTTCCGCCGTTTTAATCGCAAGCGCACACAGTGCTTCACAAATATAGTTCTCAAACCCTAGATTGCTCAAACAATTCTGACTAAAAACCCCCCAAATTTTTATCATCAATGGTAACAGTAGCTACAGACATCAGGAAATCAATGAGATATTAAAACTCTAGAAAACAAGGAGTTTTCTAAAGAGATGTCAGAGCTTCTCTCTCTAACCCATTACATTTTTTCCTCTTGAGAGCTAAAGAGATAGGGTGCCTCTATTTACACACCACTTTATCTCTCAAGGCAAACCATTTCTAAAGACACACCTTTAATTATTTGATAAATATATATTTCACTCCTCACACACCCCAAATTTACATATACACCCTTACTGAAACACCCATCCACAATAATATAAACACAAACTCTCATATTTACCCTCCACATCCCCACACACCCACCTTCTTCTATCTCCCCCCTCCGTTCTCTGTTTCAACGGTGAACAGTGTTGATGCTCAACACAAAGTAAAGTAAGTGGTGAAGAGCTCAAGTAAAGCATTAGGTGAGTTCTTATTTTGCTTACATTTTAGGGTTTTATGTATTTTCTGCCATGGTTATGAATTAATCAGTTGCAAACCATTCAATACTGTAATTCTGAACCACAAAAGGCTCGTTCGACTGTAGTATGTTGATCTAAGGCATTTTGTGCGAGCGTAGTATGTTGGACAAAGGCATTTTGTTCGACAAGAGAATGTTGGACAAAGGCATTTTGTTCGACAGTAGAATGTTGAACAAAGGCATTTTGTTCGACAGTAGTATGTTGAACAAAAATATTTTGTTCGACTGTAGTATGTTGAACAAAAACATTTTGTTCGACCGTAGTATGTTGAACAATGATATAATATCCACCTCTGGTTACCCGAACTGTACCAACTATTTACCACTTTCAAAAATGTAAAACGAAAACAAAAACAACAAAAAAAATAACATATTCCTTGCTCCATTGTTGCGATTCAAAGTTGCCAGATGCATCCTTCATTGAATCCCTTCAAAATCTTCAATAATACTATATTTTTGATTATTTATTGAAGAGTTTTTGATTTTAGGGTTTTTGCATTCTTGACAAAGAAGATACGTAAGGAACAAGTTTGAAATTGATCATTTATATTATATTCATTCTTGTCCTTTATGGTAAATACACAAATGGTGTGTATCATAACTTGTCCTCTATAGTCATTTCACTTAAGGTTAAAATTGTAATAAAAAAAAATTAATTAATGGTTTGCCTTGAGAGATAAAGTGGTGTGTAAATAGAGGCACCCAAAGAGATAGTGTACATGTATAAAATTGATGTTGGGGCTGGAGTGGAGTTTTGATCGTTTCTTTTTTATTTTTTATTTTTAAATTTTTGGTGTTTGGCACTGGAAATTTTTATTTTGGCGCTATTTTTTTTGGGGTCATATCTTTCACGGCAACAATTGCGTGTCGGGAAAAGTGTAATATTTTAGACAACTGGCTTTTTATGTGTCGTGAAAAGTGTAATTTTTAACAGCTGACTTTTTGTGCACCGTGAAATGTTTAATATTTTTAACAGCTGGTGTATGCGTGTCGTGTATAATTAATGTATTAACGGCATGCCATATGCATGTCACAAAAAGTTTTATTATTTATGGCTAATATTGCAAGTTGTAAAAAAATCATCATTATTAGTATTCACGACTTACGCAATAGATAAGTCGTGGTTGGGAAATTATTTACGACATGCAAAAAACAACAAGTCGTAAAAGTGAGAAACCACGGCTTGCATTTACTGTATGTCGTTGATGTGGAGCCGTAAAAACTCAGTTTTGTTGTAGTGTATAATCAGTTTAACTTATTTGTTTTTATTTATTTTGTGCATTTTAAAAAATTTGAAAGTATATTAGCATTTTTTATTTTTTCAAAAAAAGCCATTAGATAGCTTAAGCGTGTGTTTGGGAAGAGGTATGGGGCTCATTGAGCCACATACGACAAAAAAGGCTCAATGAGCCAGATAAAACAAAAACACGGTGTAGCTGGTATGGGGTGAATAGGTCGTCGGGTGAAAAGACCGAAATACCCTCTATTGCAAACTTTCATTTCCGTTTGAGATCACAACACACACACATTACAGACGCAACACATCTACCGCTTTGGTGCGAAGGGGCGACCGAGGCGATCTGCGACTTGGATCAACCGATCGGCACCGGCGACGACCCAGGCGATCTACGGCTTCGCTACACCGATCGGCACCGGCGACGACATCCAGCGGCGGAGAACTTTTCCGAATCACCACCGAATCACTGGTAAATCTTCCAAATCTGAACTGATTTCGTAGATCGTTGATCATGTTGCTTCATGAATGCCATTTTTGTAATTTTTTTATACGTTTTGCCTTCCCCCACTTCAGATCGTTGTGTATTTTGCCCTGTGTTGATGGTATGACTTTGCAAATTTCCGGATCTGGGGATATTACAATTTTTTCTGAATATTTGTGAATATTTGTGAATATTTCTCAATATTTCTGTAGTTTGCCCTGTGGTAATGACATATATATTCTGAATATTTCTTTTAATTTTTTATCAAATTACAAGTAAATTCTTTATCAAATTACAATGTGATCATAATTTCAATATATAAAATATCGAAGATGATTTTTTAATTAAATAATGATAACGTCCCATTCCCACATCCAGACGAAGGTAACACATGCCCATATCAATTGGATGTAAGGGGTTCTCTCCATAAATTGTAGGTGTCATACGTTATCTTAATTCCTGCAGGCAAATATTATCTTGTCGATTCTGGTTATTCGAACCGGGCAGGGTACTTAGCACCATTCAAAGGCGACCGTTACCACCAACAAGATTTTCGACGCATTGAACGGAACAGGACGGCAAACACGCCAAGGGAATTATTTAACAAAGTGCACTCGTCCTTACGCAGTGTGGTGGAACGCACATTTGGTGCGTGGAAAAATCGATGGGGGTTTATTCAAAAGATGCCTCGGTATGACTTTGCAAATGTGCAAGTGCGTTTAGTAGGTGCGCGTCAATGGCATTACATAATTACATACGCCGCGCCACAGGTAACCCTACAACGGTTTATCCAAGGTTTGATGAGGAAGAGGCAATGACAATAGTAAATGCCATACCAGAAGTTGAACATGACGAGGATGGTTTAATGGTTGGGGATGAGGACCCACATATGGCATTCTTTGCGACTTCACATACGCGACAAATTATGTTACATGCGTAATAACGGAATGTTAGGAAATATATAAAAAGTGTACCTAATTTATGAGAGTTGTAACATTACTAATGACACATGTGTAATGTGATCTTGAAACATGTAACCATGTACCGTATGTATGTGTGTACAGGATGTACCCGTTCGGTTAGCCGTGCCAAACTTTGATTTATGTGTTTGTCATTAAATTTTTGTAATATTTGTTTTCCACTTTTTCTGCTTAAATTATTTAGAATATTTACATTACTGTAATACTTAAAATTCCAAAATAAATTTAAACGTAAAATGAAATAAAAATTAGGAAAAAAAACGTAAATTAAATGACATGAACTAAGTAAAGTATAAAATGAAACTTAAAATTAGCCTTACGCATCACAACAGCAACAGTAAATAAATTTTTTTAAGAAAATGAGCCAAATAAAATCGGAAAAAAATTAATCACAAAAAATAAAATTTGAAGAAGATACGCGAAATCCAAAAAATAAAAACAATTTATTTAATAAAATAAAATTAAAATACTTAAAATAAAAGTAAATAAAATTTTACAAAGAAAATTAAATACTTATTGACATGAAATTTTTACATTATTTAAATACTTAAAATAAAATTAAAATAAATACGACATTTAAAAAGCAAATTAAATAATTATGAAAATAAAATTAAAAGTAAAGTATTATAAAAAAAACACAAATTACATTATTATTAAAATTAAATATTTAAAATTAAATTGAAATTAAATTATGATAAATTAAAATGAAATTATTTAAAACAAAAAAAAACGTAAATTAATAACATTAATAACATTTTAAAAAAGTTTACAAATTAAAAAAATAATAACATTCTAACTTAATAAAAACGGCAAAAAACGTAAATTACAAATGAAAAAAACGTCAAAACCGTAAAATAGTAATTAATTAAAAATGGCAAATAAAAAAAATATTATAAAAAACGAGAAAACCGTAAATTAGTAATTAATTAAAAAAATGGACAAATTAAAATAAATTATTCTAAAAAAACCGACAAAACCGTAATTTAGTAATTAATAAAAAAAATGACAAATTAAAAAATCTATATATATTTTACCAAAAAAAGCCAAAACAAAACCAAAAATAATAAAATAATAAAATAAAAAAAAATACGCCAAATCCCAAAGAAAAAATAAATTAATAAATTATTTTAACAAAAGAAGGCAAATAAAACCGAAAATTACAAATAAAAACAAAATAATACGGTTTTCAATAAAATATTTTATCAAAATAAAATAAAACCCAAAATAAAAAAAATTAAGCAAAAAACGGCCCATACATGCCACAAATTTTAAAAAAAAAAAATAAATAAAGCAAAATTCGGGAAAACCAAACCCAAAAAAAAAAATTCAATTCAATTCAACAAAAGTTACCAAAAGGGCAGTTTGGTAATTTCAGTGGATGACACCTCACCAAAAATTCAAAAAAGCCAAAAAGCCCTTCCCAAACCAGGTTTTTGAGCCCCAGGCTCATATAGCCAAAAAAGCCAAAAAGCCAAAAAGCCAACCCACTTCCCAAACGGAGGCTAAAAAGTTTTTGACTTAGTGGCATTTCTCAAAATGCTATAAAATATTTGATATAAAAAGTTTGACTTAGGACACTTTTCACCTAATGGTATAAAAAGTAACTTGCACCTACCTAGTTTAGTGACATTTTTTAAAAAATGCCATTGCTACTAAAATTTAGTGTCATATTGTAGACACCCTATTTTTGACCGACCTTAAGACTTAGACGTCACCGATTGAGCACTTGGTGACATTGCATATTGTGTTCGTTCTGAAGTTGCGGAGTCTCGGCTGCGAACCTTGCCTCTGGACTTCCGGACTTTTTTGTGCCTTGCCTCGGTTTGCGAACCAGGCTCCGTTTTCTCCGTTTTCTCTTCTCAAAGGGAAGGAGAGGTCTCGTGGTTCATCTCTCAGTGGCCGTAGGCTACATTTCGTGGTCGTAGGCCATCTTTCCCATTTGGAGCCCGATTCTCGGTTTTTGGAGCCGTCGGCCGTGTGCCTCGGTTCGGGACCACCTAACCACCTCCGTTTGCTCTGGTTTTTGGCATACATCTTATTTCCTCCCTTTTGAGGGACACTGTGGCTTGAGAGACCAACTTCGTGGTCGAACGCCACTTCCGGTGCCTAATAGCCTGTTTTCGGGACCCCGAACTGCATGTTTTGGCCCCCGAACCTTCGTTTTGCATCCGTCTTGGTCCATTTTTGGCAGGGACCTTATTTTCATTGTTAGAAAGCTTGTAGGAGGGTGGGAGGCCAGCAATTTTTCTAAAAAACCAGCTTTTTTGGTCAAAAGTGGTTCAGCATGAATCTGGGAAGGAAGAAAACATCTGCGCGGCTTCACCGAAACGGGCATAACTCTTTGCACAAAAGGAATTAAGATATGAGGCCACCACCATTGGAAAGCTTACTTCCAGGGCTTCATTTTACACTCAAGAATCTCCTAAGGACAAGTCCGGGTGGGGGAGATATGATTGGTTGAAGTAGGGGATCAATCCAGTTGGACCGAATCTGCGCGGCTTCACCAAAACAGGCATAACTTTTTGCACAGGAGAAATTTTTATGCAAGGTTTGCGGCATTGGAAAACTAACTTCTAGGGATTCATCCTAGATGGTGGCCGGCCACTTTGACCCTTTTAACCTGGTCGACCGGCCACCTAAACTGGTCGGCCGGCCACCTAGCCTGGTGGCTGACCACTTTGGCCCTTTTGAGTTGGCCGGCCATTCTTGCCCTCCTAAGTGTGTTCCAACGGTGCCCCCCCTTTTTCCTTCAGACCTCGTACCCGAGGGTCAGCCTTTTGAGGAGAAAATTTGAATTGGTTTTCCCCTCCATTTTTCCCTTCTCTCCATCTATAAAACCAGCACCCTCAGCTGCATTTTAGGAAGGTTAGAAAAATTCATTTGAGAGTCTTGCATTAAATGTCTCTCTGTCTCTCTGCTCCAAGCCTCAAAACCACCTTGCTCCTACACCATTTCTATACCACCTCCAAGCCTACAACCTCCATACTCCATTCCAGCAACTTGAGGCTGTTTTTTAGAGCTTAGGAGCACCATTTCTTGGACCAAAAGCTGCTGGAAGTTTGGACTACAAGGGTGAGCCTCATTTCCCTCTTTTTTGTTCCTATTTTGCATGCAATCTTAGCCTTTGTTTCTTACATTTTTGGGCTCCGACCTAAACTGAAAATAGTCATATTTTGAGCTCCTTTTCATGTTTGATCAAGGACCTCTTACTGTTTGAGGTCTCCTACTATCACTTGCCTCTTTAACTCTCTTTTAGGCCTATTTTTGCATAGTATTTTAGGCTTATTTGTGAGCTGTTTTGGACTTGGTCATAAACTGTAAAATATCTTTTTTTGAGCCCCTCTTCAACATTATTGAAGGGCTCTCCTCTATTTGAGGCCAGCAGCTACCACTTGTCTCTTTATCCCTCTTTTAGGCCTTTTTCTTGCATGATAGTTTAGCCTCACTTGTGTTTATTTTTGTAGCTTGATGTAAACTGTAAAGTGCCTTTTTTTTAGCCTCTCTTCAACTTTTTTGAAAGGCTCCTTGCCATTTGGGGCTGGCTGCTGTCCCTTATCTCTATTCTCCATTTTAGGGCCACTTTTGCATGATAGACTAGCCCTATTTATGTTCATTTTTGGGACTTTTTATAAACTATAAAAAGACTTGTTTTGACATCATTTTCATGTTTCATTAAGGGCATTTTCTTATTTGAGGTCACATACTTCCTTATATGCTTGATTCCCTCTTATTTTGAGCCTTACACCCTAGCCCTTGTTGCATGCCTTGTTTGAACTTCTAGACACTGGAATCCAGTGGATTTCCAGTGGCTTTGATGCTGTTTTTAGCCTCCAAATCAGAGGGGGGTGACCCCCTCTCACCTTGACTTGTTTGATGGCCATTTTGGCCTTTCAAAGGGACCCTATCTTGCTTGTTTTAAAGTCACATTTTAGGGTCAATTTGGTGAGTTTTGGGACTACCATATTTGATTTCAAAATTTTTTTTGGTCATGCTTCATGTCCATCTTGTATGTGTCTAATACCCCCTTGGTATGTCCTCTAAAGGAGCCCCTCATTCATACATGTGTTGGCTACCTTTCCATGTTTATTTGGGCATATTTTGGCATGTTTAGTTCACTAATTTTCGCTGGTTTGGTGAGTGCTCACTTGTTTCATGTACTTGCCATGTAATCCATGTTTGATAGTCAAAATTGCATGCTAATTTAAGCCAACTTGCTAGCACTTTTTGGCCACACTCTAAACTAGAAAAGTTCATATTTTGGGACTGCCTTGACTCTGTCTTCATGCTTCATATTCAAATAATGCATGTTTTGTATAGCTATAGGTCATTGCGCATGCCTAGTTTTGAGTTTCGGGTTCATCTCATGCATCGGGTGTCATGTTGCCATGTTTCGGGGCTATTTAGCATCATGTTTTAGTGCTGAAATTTTCTTGTCTGCATATCATGTTCCATGCCTTACCATGCTTTGGTAGAGTGGCATTCGTGCCTTAGGTTCGGTTCTCGATTTACGTGCATGTGTGCACGCATCTCGAGTGTCTCATTTCCATCTTATGGCCACTGATGTGAGTGTGGCTGAGATCCACTCATATTGGGGTAAGTCCATCATGCATTGTGTATGCCATTTCGGTTCATAGCATTATGTATGCTAGGTTGCATGTTAGAGCATCGTGTATGCCTTGTCACATCATGTATGTTATCTCATAGCATTGTGCACGCTAGGTTATATGTTAGTTGCATTCATGTAAGTCATCTCATTTTCATTGTGTTTGGTATAGGAGTTAGCCCGAGCATGGAAAATGAGGGACGTTTCGTACTCCGAGTGACGGAACGTGTCTCAATTCCCAGTCACCGACACTCCGGATTATCCATGATGGAGTCTTGGTCTTGTTGTGTTTATATGTGCATTCATTTCATATTGAGTTGTGCAATTCGACTCATCGACCATCGTGCATCGAGATGTGTGATTGGTGGCACGAGGATCGAGGCATGCATACATATGTGAAAATACATTGCTATGCCCCTTTCCTACTCTCATTGCGTGAATCGAAACAAGCAATCCTTTTGGAGCTTCGCGACATTAAAGCTTAATTGCAAACAGAGGCTAATTGAGGCATCACAGTGGATTTCCGTGCAAAGGCAACCCGAACATGCATCATTCATCATCCGGAGTAGAGTCGAGGCAGTCCCTAGCTTGCATGCTAGTTTATAGCTTTCCTAGATTAATCTGTTAATTAATTAGGATTTTGTACTTATTGGGACTGTATTATTTATTTGGGACTGTATATTATTTATTTGGACCCTCTGCGCGAGGGCAATATTGTAATAAGTGTGCGTGTGTGTGATGTATGTCTTCCAACCCCACGTCTTTTTCCCTTTTATTTACCAGCTTATGATGGTTAGATTAGGGCATGTTTCAATTAACATACAGTATGATAGCATGTTTGTATTCATCTGTCTTGTATGCACCGGGCTCGGCGCATCATAATTCACTGCATTGTATTTCAATTCCAAGTTGAGTACTTGTTAGCTGTAGCATTCTATATGCCATGTTTAGAATAGCCGAGTCAGCTATAGTTGCATTTTTGCATGTGTTGCATTAGGCATTTCTATATAATTAGGGTCATGCATGGATTTCTAATTAGCTTCTGTTTTGACTTGGAATACTCGGTAAGTTTTACGCTTTAGCATCATTGCATGTGTGTGAGTGACTGCCATGATAGCATGCTTACCATGAGGCTAACTGCTTATGTGATATAACTGCCTGAATGTCTGTGGGTGAAGGTTGGGTTATTTGGATTGGAACAATGCATTGACTGTAAGTTTTAAGCCCACTAGAAAGTGGCAAAACCATGTTTTCTAAAGCTCACCTGAGGGTGGCAAAATCTGCATTTTAAACCTACTTGTGGGTAGCAAACCATCTTTAAAAAACAAACATGAAATGTTTTGTTCCAATTCAGGCGACCTGGTCTATACTTGTATGCTGTGCGCATCACATAGTAAATCTAGGCTAATAATCGAAATAAGAACGCATAATGTTTTCAAAACTAGATATCATGGTTAGTAGAGGCCGATCTTTGATCGGGTGAGCAGGGGTGCTCACGAAGTGACCTTCCCCAATCGTACACAAGTTCCTGAGCCGAGGCAACTTTGGTGATGACAGACACGTGGCCTTAGGCACGAGTCAGGATTTCCTAAATTTTCCAAAATAAAATATTTAGGTGGCGACTCTGTATTTGGCAAAGCAGTCCATGCTTGGCACTTCTTTCAAAAAAAATTTTTCTCAAAACGATTTGCCGGATTTGGACTCTTTGGTTCAGATTGAGAACCGTGACAACATTGAGTCCTTGAACTGTAGTGACCCCAAAATGAATGGAACGGGAGACTCATCCTCTCCCGGGGCGTTCGGGGACGTCTACACATATGTTGATAAATGTCACTGAAACAATTTCTTGTGCCATTCTTTTATAAAATGTCATAAAATTGATGTGACATTTTTTTATTGAAATGTCACTAGAGTCTTATATGTTTGTAGTTCTGTAGTTTTTTTTTTTTTTTTTTTTTTTTTTTTTTCTAAAACGTGTTACCAAATATTATTTTTGTAACATTTTCTAAAAACATGCCACTAGTGTAGTGTTAAAGTGTGTTTTTGTTGTAATGTATATTCTTCATCAAATAGTTTCAAAATATTTTAAATCAAATTTTTCAAAAAAAAAAAAATTTAAAATTATTGGTGCCGAAAATATATTCCTCACTAATAATTTTATAATTGGTGACAAATTGTTTTTCTCACCAAAAGTCTCAAAATTTTGGCCCCCACCCAAAAAAATTAGAAAGAAAACCTTTGGTAACGAAATTTAATTTTTCCTCACCTAAAATGAATATTTATTAACGAAAGTAAATTTCATCACCTATTATTTTTACTTTTTTATTATATGTGACAAAATTTTATAATTCGTCACGGATTATTCTTATTTAGTGAAGAAATTTATTTTCTTCACTACTTTTTGTCACTGTAGGTTACTTAGAGAGCTAATTAACTTGTGTTTTGTTTTTAAAGAGAGAGAGAAAGATGGGAGAGGAAAACTGATAAACAAAAAATGAGGAGGGGGGGGAGGGAAAGTTAGTAGTATATTTTTTTTTTCATTACTGCCTAATATTTCAAAACTTTTCCTTCAAAATTAGTGACAAAATAATTTCCTCATTAAAAAGTCTCAAAATATTAAAAATTATTAGTGACAAAAATATATTTATCACCAAATGGTTTTAAAATATTTAAAATCAAGTTTCTCCAAAAATATATGTATAAAATTATTGGTGACGAAAATATATTCCTCACTAATAATTTTATAATTGGTGACAAATTTTTTTTCTCACCAAAAGTGTCAAAATTTTGGCGCCACAAAAAAAAAATAGTAGGAAAACCTTCGGTGACGAAAATTAAGTTTTTCTCACCTAAAAAGAAGTATTTGTTGACGAAAATAAATTTCTTCACCTATTATTTTTATTTTTTTATTATATGTGACAAAATTTTATAATTCGTCACGGATTATTCTTATTTAGTGATGAAATTTATTTTCTTCACTATTTTTTGTCACCATAGGTTACTTTTGTTGTAGTAATATAACATATGGATTTCAAGTTTTTTCAATGAAAAATCACATATGAGAATGTCTTGATTTGTATGATCTCTTTTGAGTTATATTTCATAGCAAGTTTATACATGTGTGTACATAACCAGTATCATAAATGCTTCGGATGATTCTTATTTGTGCAGTTATATCTCCATGTTCCTAGTTGATTATGCTTATGTTTGATTGGAAGTTTTGGACACTTAATTTAGAGCAGGGATTACAAAATAGTAGATTGCAAGGACTTTCAATGTTAATTGTTTCGATAATAACGTTAACCATTTATTTGTGAAGGAAAAGAAGATGTCGCACAGGAAGTTTGAGCATCCCCTACATGGGTTCCTTGGATTTCTCCCACGGAAGCGTGTTGCTTGTCACAGGGAAAAAGGTATACTTACTTAGTTTCTTAAATACATACAAAGAGATGTTCTCCCCACAGGTACATCTCTGTTCGAGGAGCCTTGTTCATGACTGATTTGCATTTGATTAAGGCCTCGTTTGGGAACAGGCTAATTTAGTAACTTTTTGGCTAATTAGCTAAAAAGGTTGGTAAAAAAAACTTGTATGTTTGGGATGACTTTTTGGCTAATTACAAAAAGATGTGCAAAAAGTAGAGAGAAAAGGGAATCTTTGACTTTTTGGTATGGGTTGTTGGCTTTTTGGCTAAAAAGGTAACTTTTTGGCTAATTGGCTAATTTAGCCACTCCCCAAACGGGGCCTAAGTGTAATATTTTGGTGTTTTAGTCCTACTATATGTATATTAAATACATACAAAGAGATTTAACAAATCTAATCCCTACATTTTGCTTTTTAAATTCGATATAAGTTTGAATCAAGGGTTGTAGATGTCCTTTGACTACTTGAATAAAATTATGTTTTCACACTTAGGCACATATACAATTTTCTAATTACGTTTAGCATGCAGTGAGGGAGAGCTTGCGAGCTTCCAAGAAAGAGTTCAATAAGATGGAAGACGATTTGAAGTCGCTTCAAAGCATTGGGCAGATAATCGGAGAAGTTTTCAAGCCTCTTGACAATGGGCGATGTAATTACTCGTTTCTTTTGTTCTTTGTTTTCATTTTGGGGGGAGGAGGTGTGAGGTTCTAGAAATTGTTTGTGAAATCATTTTAGCTCAGTTTAGAATCCGGAGTCTTGATACATGTCATGCAAAAAAAATACGAGCTCTAGTCTATTATGGGTTGCTTGTAAATGGAATAATTCATAATGTGCTCTTAGTTATTAAACTGGTCGATTAATTTATTGTAATCAACTTAAACTTACTTTTTCTTAGTAAACTCTTTTATGATGGTTTGAACTTAAATGTGGTATTGATTGATTGCTTGTGGGTAATTTAGTGATTGTTAAAGCAAGCAGTGGACCCAGATACATAGTTGGCTGCCCACAGTAAAGTAGATATTCATCACACTTAAAATTTGTGATCTAAATGTTTATTATCACATGTTTTATTAGTTATTAATCACACTTAAAAAATGTGATCTAAATGTTATTAAGCACATTTAAAAGATGTGATCTAAATATTATTAATCACACTTAAAAGGTGTGATATAAATATTAATAATCACACTTAAAAGATGTGATTAAAAATGACCACTTTTAATCACACTCCCAAAGGTCACACTTTAATAAAACTTAAAAAGTGTGATTAAATAACATACATCAAACAAAAAAAGTGCGATCTTTATTTGTTTTTGTAGTAGTGGTTGAATTAAAACATAATCACACATTAAGTCAATTGATAGTTACAAATACAATCACATTTTTGCTCATAATAATAATTAAAAAAAAAAAACCACAGGGAGTTAAAAACCCAATCACCAATTGAGTTAATTGATAATTAAAAAATACAATAATTTATCTTTCAAAAAACCTAGTAAGTTAAAAAGATCAATTACAATTTTTTTTTTCAAAATTCAATTTAATCATCATTAATAATGTTTACTTTATGTGAATCTAATGAATAAATCTTTTTTTTTTCCTCAAAAAATTCAGTGAGTTTAGTTAATTGATAATTAAAAAATACAATTAATTTTTTTTTTTCAAAAAACACAATGAGTTAAAAAAATCAATTACAAATTTTTAAAAAAAAATAAAGTCTAATTATCATCAATAATAGGTATTTTATGTGAACTTAATAAATATAATTCATTTTATTTTTCAAAAAATACAGTGAGTTAAAAGTCAAATCACAATTATGTCAATTGATATTTAAAAAACACAATAATTTTTTTTTCAAAAAACATAGTGAGTTAAAACAAATCAAATTATAAATTTTTTTTTTTTTCTAGACAAAATACAAATCACAAATTTTTTTGGGTGTAGACATGCCAAATAACTGGAAAGAATGGTTGAATATTTAGATTTAAGTTGGGGTGTTTATGCTATTTTGTGACTATTTATGTTTATCTAATTATAATTATATATATTTTTTATAATAAAAAAATAATTAAAAAAAAGCCATTAAAAATTTAATAAAAAGATTATTTACCGGCTTTAACACAAAAGGAAAAAACGAAAAGGTCACATGAATTTGTATAGATTTCTCAGTGTTTGCATACGTGGAGATAACTTCAAGTTCTTTGGATGTTGTTGCTCATTGATTGCGCACTGTTTGCATACGGGGGAAGGGCAATGGTTGAGGATCATAAAAAGTGTAGTTTAAATGGCTTGAATTTATTAAAATGATATCGTTTTGGTAAGTTTTGAGCTGAAAACGATATCGTTTTGAAAAATTTGAGCCAATTGAGCCACACTTTTTGTGGCCCTCAAATATTTTTCACGGGGGAAAGGGTGCAATAGATATAGGAGAAGTTGAAAGTCCAAAAGTGAGAAGAGCTGAAGTGATTACTGCCTGTAAAAGTGAAGTCAAGAAGTTGAAAGGGAGTAAGGAGTTGTTTGGGATGATCTAAATAAGTATATTTTTTTAATTTTTTATGAAATATAAGTTGGGTTTGAAGTGATGTGTTAGAGAAGTGATGTGACTTAAATAAGATGATGTGACTTAAATAGGATAATGACTTTTTGACTTTTTAACTTTTTTTCAAACATGCTAAATCAACCATAACTATGGGTTGTTTTGAGAAGATGGTAAAAAGTGATTTTTTGACTTTTAACCAAGCTTTTGGCTTTTTTAGACCAATGATTTGGAAAATTGGAAAAAATAACTTTTGACTTTTTGATTAATATTTGCTTATAATGTCAAATCATAATGAAATGACCAAAGCATCCCTAGTCAATTGAAAAATTACACATTTTCACCATTTTATTTTCCACCTATGGAAGGTAATTTTGTAATTTTTCTTTTGACTTATAACCAACATCTCAAATCAATTTATGACTAAAAAAAAATCACTTTTTGTGTTTTGGCAAAAAAACTAAAACGCGAGTTATAACTTTCTTCCCAAATTGAGCCTATGATAAAAGTGAGGAATAAGAAAAAATTTAAAAAGGCGTGTATGTGAGCAGTTAAAAAAGTTTGAAAAAAGTTAATAAGTATTGAGATTTTTTTTTTTAAATATAAAAAATTAAGATTGAGATATTAAAATTTTTATAAAACTTATAAATTAAAATTTTTATTTTTTATATATAATATATAGATACTTTTACAAAATACATCCGTTATTCCTTTATGAACTTTTACCACCTTTCTGTTTCACGAGAGGATAATTTTAAAAATTGGGCATTTGTGGAAGTGAGGTCACCACCACCGCCACCATCATAATGAATACAATTTATAATAAATTAATTTTTAAAAATACAATTAAATATAAAAAAAACTTATTAAAAGTTTTTCTGAAGAAAACATTTTATGACTTTTTTTTTTCCAGTTAAATAATATTTTTTGCCAAAATATAATTGCCTCTTTACAATTTTGAAAGGGAAGTTCTCCAAAGTATATGAAAACTAAAATATCGCAATAAATAAGTTTCACATTCATGTGAGTGTTTGATAGACATTTTCATAAAATATTTAGAATTATATTTGATTAGATTTTTAAAAACTTGTTTTAATTTTTTTAAATTAAAAATTAATTTGGTGAAAGAAATTAAAAAAAATTAATCATTTTATATAATTTTATATTTTCAAAGATGAAAATTAATTTTTACAAATTTAAAAATATCTTTTTGATACTTATGTTTATTAAATTAATTTTTATTTTAAAAAATCTGAAAATTTATTCTCATAAACAAGAAAATAAGTTTACAGATCCAGACACATCCACCCATCATTGCGTGATAGAAATTAAATTTGTTTAGTATGTGATCCATATGTAGAATAAATTTAAATTATAAGATGATAATTCTGAATAATTTCTAGATAGTTAACAGAGGAATGCTATTGTGCACAACAGGCTGCTATGAGGTTTGGTATAGACTTGTCAAAGATCCAAATTATTTTAATATTATGTGGTTTGTCAAATAGATTATTCAAAAAAAAATCATATTAATTAAATATATGTAAGTCTATAACAAAATTAAATTTGATTTAAAAAAATAAATAATTAATATAATTTTAATATTTTTTTAAAATAATTAAAATTTAATTATAAGATTACAAACATATAAATTGGTGCTGTTTGGAAAGTGCCTAAAGAGGTCGTTATAGCCTAAAGAAAAATTTTAGCCAAAAAAACCCACTTTTGCAAGTTTTTTCAAAAAAAAAAAAAAAAAAAAAAAAGGACTGCACAGCCTACACTGTCAGCTAGAGAAGTTGTTCCATCAATGAGTAAATTACGATTTTATCCCTTGATAGCAATTTAAAAAAATATTTTTTTAGGGACAAATTTATTATTTTAGTTTCAAACATTATTTCAACACATTTTTCAATACAACAATTCAAATAAAATCTATCTCATCTTCCCAAACACAAAAACTAAAATAGCCAAAAAAATCAAATAGTCTACTAAAATAGCCACTTTCCAAATGAGGCCATTATAAAATTTTTCATGACGTAACCGACCAACCTATAATATCACTACATATGCAAACCAAAGAAGCCCACGATTTCCAGCTGCTTTTATATCGAAAAGAATAGTGATAGAGATTATTAAAAAAAAAAAGAGTAGTGATTGGTAGCTCGAATTTGTGCCATCGAATCTCCCGAATTCAAAAAACGACGTTTTTTTTTTTTTTTTTTTTTTTCAAAAGAAGAAAATCAGAGAAAGAAAGAGGAGGAGGAAAAGAAGAAGAAGATGAAGAACTGGAGGAGAGGGGGCCAACAAAATAGGGTTTGGAGGCGGAGTGCTGACGAATTTCTTCTTGCGACGATCGAATTTCTTGACGATCGGCCGGTCGATTTGCCATCGATCGGCAGTGGCGGAGGCAAATGAGGGGTCCACTCTCTCAATCCATTCCCTCTTCTCTTTCTCTTTCTCTTTCTCTCTTTCGGGCTGTTTGCTGAACGAGGGAGATTTCGGAGGAAAAATTATTTCTCAAAAAAAAAAATATAAAATAAATATTTTATTTTTTAATTAGTGTGTGATATTTTATTATATATATAATTTATAGGAAAAGAAGCTTTCATAATTATTCTGAATATATATATATATTTTTTGCTTCTAACATTACTCGAAAAACAAAGTGGCGGCGTACATGTTTACGTGGCACATAAGTGACACCACATGCTGCCAACGTGTCACTTTCATTTCAACCATTAAAAGGACATTGGCGGGCAGCTAAGACTTCGGTTGGGAGTCTTTGTTGAGCCGGCTTACCTCTTTTTATTTTGAATAAATTATCGATAGATGACGAAAATGATGATGTGGAGCCAGCCAAGAAGTTTTGAGAGGGCCAGCCAGCCAGCCACAGAGAAGGCCAGCTGTTCGCACGCTACCTACACAAGCCACACGTCCGATAATAGCAACTACTATTTATTCTTTACTTTCCAGCCAACCTATCAAATGAATGGCTTTTCAATTCATTCATTACTCAACACACACATACAAACACTCTCTCTCTACCTATTATACTTAACTAGTCTATCACCTGTGTTATGTACGGGATAATTATACATATTTATATTTATTTTAGATTTATTTTAATATATAAATTATGTTTTTTAAGATTTTTTTTCTTATCAGTAACCATAGTATATGGGGAAAGTTGAAAATGGTACTGCAGTAACTATACACGAATTGTATCTATAATTATTTGCAGAAGGGAATTTTAAATACTGATCAGGAGATTTTGACCAAATCAATAATTGTAGGCATGTGGAAAGATTTGTGGATTGAAAAAAGTTAATAAATGCTAATCAGGAAATTTTGACCAAATCAATAAATGTTGAGTTTTTTTTTTAAATAAAAAATTAAAAAAATTCAGATTGAGATATTGAAACTTCCATAGGCCTTGGGGTTAAAAACCCTCTTTTGCTTAATATATAGTATAGATATAGATAGATAGATAAATAGATAGATATATCTTTTTATTTTTGTATCGTTTCTATTCGGGTATTTTTTTTTCAATTTATTTAAGATGGAGTTGTGGGTATCTTTTTTTTTTAAAATTTAATTTATCTGTGGTTTCCATTTGTTTTTAATTATTATTATTTAGGTAAGTTATGATGTGAGTTAGATATGTGACAGACATGTGAGTTTTATTGATTTAAAGTTTATTTAGATAAACTTTAAAGATTTTTTTTAGTTTTTTAGTTTTTTTTTTGTTATGTTATAATATAATATATAAAATATAGGTAGATATCTACAATTTTAATAGAAAATATTATCTGATTTTTTTGAGGAAGAGAAAATGAATGCAAGTTTTAATATTTTTTTTTGAAAATTTATGAGAGAGATTAGGAGGGAGAGATGGGTATCTTTTTTTTTTAAAATTTAATTTGTCTGTGGGTTTCATTTATTTTTAAGTATTATTATTTAGGTAAGTTATTATGTGAGTTAGATATGTGATAGACATGTGAGTTTTATTGATTTAAAATTTATTTAAATAAATAAATCAGTCAATAGTTTTTTTTAATCTATTTTGTAAATTAAAAATCAATAATTTTGAAAATTTGATTAATTTGTCCCATTAAGTAATTTAAAATTTTGATAGATATACATAAAAAAAAATTACATAATTATATTATTAAATCACAATTCAAATCTAGATGTTATATCTTTTTGAGATCTATAGCTAAATTCTTTTTTTCTTTTTGTTAAATTTTTTGTGTGTAACCATAGTGTATCAGAGAAATTGAAAAGGGTATTGCAATAATTATGAGAGAAGTCAAAAGGGATTATAGGTTGGGAAATGTCAATAAATGCTGAGGTTGGGTTGGGAGAAGTCAATAAATGCTGAGGGTTTTTTTTTTAAATCAAAAAATTAGAAAATTAGGATTAGGAGATTGGAGTTTCTATCTGATTTTTTGGGGAAGAGAAAATGAATGCAAGTTTTAATTTTTTTTTTTTGAAAATTTGTGAGAGAGATTAGGAGAGAGAGATTATGAAATATTTTTGTTATTAAATAAATAAATCAGTCAATAGTTTTTTTTAATCTATTTTGTAAATTAAAAATCAATAATTTTGGAAAATTGATTAATTTGTCCCATGAAATGATTTAAAATTTTGATAGATATACATAAAAAAAAATACATAATTATATTATTAAATCATAATTCAAATTTAGATATTATGTCTTTTTGAGATCTATAGCTAAATTCTTATATTTTTTATTTTTTATTTTCGTTTGTAACCATAGTTTATGGGAGAAATTGAAAAGGATGTTATGAAATATTTTGTTATTAAATAAATAAATCGGTCAATAGTTTTTTTTAATCTATTTTGTAAATTAAAAATTAATAATTTTGAAAAATTGATTAATTTGTCCCATGAAGTGATTTAAAATTTTGATAGATATACATAAAAAAAAAACATAATTATATTATTAAATCATAATTCAAATTTAGATGTTACGTCTTTTTGAGATCTATAGCTAAATTCTTATATTTTTTTATTTTTTATTTTTGTGTGTAACCATAGTTTATGAGAGAAATTGAAAAGGATGTTGCAATAATTATGAGAGAAGTTAAAAGGGATTATGGGTTGAAAAAAGTCAATAAATACTGAGGTTGGGTTGGGAGAAGTCAATAAATACTGAGGTTTTTTTTTTTTTTAAAATCAAAAAATTAGAAAATTAGGATTAGAAGATTAGAGCTTCCACAGGCCTTGGGGTTAAAAATTCCTTTTGCTTAATATATAGTATAGATTTTATATGTATAAAACAAAACAAATAGATAGAGATAGAGATAGAGAGAGAGAGAGAGAGAGAGAGAGAGTGTGAGTGTTTTTTGAAGACGAAAATGGTGTGGAAGTGCAGTGTGAGAGAATTGAGACATCTGATTCACCTGTTGTTGCCTCTCTTCATCCAATGGATCGCAGAGGAGATGACCGTTTCTGTGCTCGTCGATGTCACCACCAGAGCCCTCTGTCCTGGCGAGTCCACTTGTTCCGAAGCTATTTACATCAACGGCGTTCAGCAGACGGTACTCTATCTCTTTCTCTCTCTCTCTGTTGCATTCCCCTCGTTTGGTTCCTCGGAAAGTGGAACATAAGAAATGAGGAGAATTTTTTTTTTCTTTTCCTGATATTTCTGTGCAACCAAACAGAGCTTCAATTTTTTCCTTTCATACTTCTAGAGTTGATATTGATCCTTGTATTACTCCTCTCTCTATAGAAATTGTTCTGTATATTATATGTATGTATATATATATATATATTTGATTGAAATTGGTTGTACGTATCGTCTTAGTGTGCTCGTCCGCCTGTATGCTTAGGAATATGGAATTTCATGAGACAGTTATTTGACTACTGAGAAAATTCTAAGGTTTGAAACTAAGATGATTTTGGTGACGAAGAGGACTAATGCGAAACTTTCTAATTTCATCCTTTGAGCCACGTTCTTTCTTAATATTGTTTTGTTTTTCAACTTTAATTGTTAACTGACATGGACTTAATTAGATAAGTAATTGTAAACAATAGATATCATATTTTATTTCAAACTCTCCAAAGGAAGTTATTTTTTTAGAACATTATTTTTCATATATCACTTAAATAATAACTGTTTGGAGTTATTGAATGTGTTTGGTTTGATTTTAAGCGATAAATTTTCAAAAAAAAATTTGAGGAAAGAGTTTAGAAATTTTTTTTAATTTGTTTGATTTTATATTTTGAAAATAGTTTTGGAATATGAGAGGTTGGGATAATTTGATATTTTGTTATAATTTAATAGATGTATACGAGAGAAAAAGTGAAGGAGAGAGAAAAAGTGATTGAGTGATGTGTAAAAAAATAAATAATTTTGAATTTTTTTTCAAAATCACTAAATTAAACAAAATTTTTATTTTTTATTTTTTAAAAAACTACTTTTTCAAAAACAAACTAAAAAGCCATTATATTTTACAATGAAAAATGATGTAAATTACTAATTAGTGATTGCTCTAATTATGTGGCAGTGAGTGTCATCCACTGTTATATGTATTTTGTGTCTTAATTTTGTTTGATTTTTTTTTTAAAACTTTTTATATCATTAATAATGATATTAATGATAGAAATTTAATATCATGTAACATTGTTGATTTTACAATAGTTGATTCCCATCTTACAAAAAAAAGGATAGGGAGATGGTTTCTTTCCGGTCGGGTTCAATCTGTTCCGTGGGCCCTACTTTTTTTAGGAGATGGTTTCTTTACGGTCGGCTTCAATCCGTTCCGTGGGCCCTACCTTTTTTTTATTTTTTTTGATTTTACCGCATTATAATTACTACAGTAGATTGATGTTTGTTTCTATAGCCATTTAACAAAAATGTCAACCCAAGTGTGAGTGACATTATGGTTAAGATTTGGAGTTTAAGTTCAAAGGTCATGAGTTTAATTTTTTTTTCTTTGGGCCAATTACTTAGGCGAAGTATAGTTGGTTAGGAGGTTAGATCTCAAATTGTTTAATCAGCATTTGATGTGGGTTCAATATTCTCCCGCTGTGCGAGTCCTGACTTAAGCAGAGTTTGTCTTGAGAGGTCGGGGCAAGTTCTCAGGTTATAGTCTCCTCGCTCAAAACGGCTAACAAGACACTCTAGTGATCTCTGTAAAGGACGCTGCCTTGAACCTGCGGGAGCGTAGGGAGGATTTTCCTATAACAAAAAACAAAAAAAACAAAAAAACAAAAATGTCTTGGAATTTTAACACATGAGCTCTAAATGAGGGGATGTACTCCATTCTATGAATGTAATGTTTTGATTATTTATTTAATTTTTATTTTACCTTTGTCACATTATTAGAATTTTTTTTAGATTTTAAAATTTAGAACTGTCTATCATTGTTCTTTTGAATCCTATTTTTAATAAAGATAATTAAAAATACCATTATTTAATTTTAAAGGTAAAGTCGTAATTTGATAAAAATAAATATTAAAAAAATATTTTTGAATTTTTAAAAATAATTTCTATCTATCAAAAATAAAATTATGTAAAATTGCTAAATCTTTTATTTATTTATTTATTTCTTTTTACCAAATGAATTTTTATTATGCGTTTTTGATGATAATTATGTAATGGATGATTGTTTTTATTTTCATTGTTTTTTCAAAAAAAATGTTAAATATAACAATTACTTTGATATTATTATTAAATTAATCTATTAAATTCAAAAATCCAAAATTAAAAGCATTTCATATATTCAATACATTGATTATATAAGCCTAGCAACATTACATTATCATTATTCAAATAGATGACAAAAATTAATTTGGTAAAATAAATAAATAAATAAATGTGTAAAAAATTTATTAATTTTACATAACTCTAAATTTGATGGGTAAAAATAATTTTTTAAAATTGAAAAATATTTTTTTGACATTTATTTTTGTCAAATTGATTTATATTTTATTAAATTGACAATTTTGTTCTCAAAATTGAGCAATGATATTTTCAGTTATCTTTATTTGAAACAAAATTCAAAATTTAAGGTGAAATGCGTCACAATTAAAAGTAAGAGATCAAAGTGACACAAATCCTAAACTATAGAAGAGACTATTAATATAATTTGCCCTTAAATAAAATATATGTATATTTTATTCACATTTTACTTAATTTTTTCATTTCCTTTTTTGAAGGGTCGTTTGGCAATTACTTTTTTTAGTTGACTTTTTTTTATTTTTTTAACTTGACACTTTTTTGTTTATTTGATTTTTTTGTTTGGCTTTTTTGGAAGGACAAATTTTGGAATGACAATTTTTTTAGTTTTGAAATGACAATTTCTTTTTTATCATTTTGTAATTTTTGACTTTTTAATTAATTTATTTATTTTTGTTATTTTGTGATTTTTTACCAAACCGGGGCTAAATCCATTCCAGCCGAGTCAATAGCTTTGAATGCCTCCTGATCCGAGTCAATCTGATTCTCATTTTGCCAAGTTGTTCCCTTCATATTTTTGTAGTTGATCTTGGTCCTTGTGTACTCTCTCTCATGTCGAAATTGGTCGTCGTATCATCTTAGTGGGGTTGCGATTAATTGAAGGATTACATATCTAATGGTTGATCCTCTCTTATTGTTGATCTAGTTAAAAATGTGTTGATAGGTTTATTGAGTTCATGTTAAAATTTATTTTAATAATTTGAATCATTTATTTTTATAAATTTGTCAAAAAAATAATTCATCTAAAGATTTAGATTAATTAAATATCAATAATTATATGATTGGATTACATTAAGGTCATGTTAAAATTGGACTCATAGTACGTAAAACCCATCTAAAGAGTGTTTGATTGGTGATATGAGTGAGGGGATTGATTATCTCCTTAGATTAGTAATCTCCCTATGCGGTAGGACTAACAAAGCTATAAGAAGGTTGGGGTTAGAAATTAAGTGAGGGGATTAATAAATTTTTAAATAATTTTTAAGTGAAAAATATATATTTTTAGAACAAAAAAATAATAATTATAATATTAAAAAAATATTAAAAATTAAAAAATATTAATACTATTTATAATATTACTAATTTGGTATTATACAAATAAACGCTCTTTATTCTATATCTCTAGCCTAATATTATCACACTAATAATCTTTTCACTCAATCTCGTCGTATTCTTAATTTCCTCCCTCCTATAGACCCAAACAAACATATTCTAATAGTTGATTGGCTATTTTTTTTTTCAAAATAAATATAATTTAATTTTTTGTATATATTTTTTTTAACAAATTAAACAATTTAAATAATTAAAGGGAAGCTACATGTTGGGGAGAATGGAAAATAATTATCAATTATCAATATTTGAGGGGTGTAAATGACACTTGTACTTTCATAATTTTTCATTTACACCCTATCATTGAGTGCCATTTTGGAAACATAGTAAAAAGCAACGTTTTTGGACATTGTCTAAAAACGCAAGTGCCAAAAACGCCAGAAAATTGGTTTGGCAATTACTAAAAACGTAGGTGTAAAATTACAAATTAGGACCTGTGAAAAAAAAATAAAAAAATAAAATTTTTATGTTAAGTAAGGGTATTTTGGTCATTTTAATTTGATTTGACACCATAAATAAATATTAAATTAAAAAGTAAAAAGTTAACTTTTTACCAACTTTTTAAATCACTTTCCAAAAAATTAAAAAACTTAGTAAAAAGTTAAAATAACTTTTTACTAACTTTCCAAAACACCCCTGATATATTTACAACTCTCATGTTTTGATAATTTTTTTTTTCTCCTCCAATGTACATATAGTTCTCCAATAATTAAAGTGGATCTTGAAATATGCGATCCAAACCTAACAACTGGACCAAGTATGGCCATGATTAGGATGACTCATAGATTTCTAATTTCTATCTTCCTAGTTTCTTTCTCAAAGGTACTTTTGTTTTTCAGCTCTTATTTGTCTAATGACATTGACTAATTAATAAAATATTGAACTCCATGAATAGTGGTAGTGTCCGATTAGATAAATAAATAATTAAATATTGTTTTGAGCGGCAGGCTCTCCTGATGTCATTTTGTTGGGTTTCACAATTTTTTTATGGCATTGATTTAGACTCTCTTAAAACAACCACTTCTACAATCCCTTACACATGGAGATTGAAAATTGAGTGAGAAGAAAAAAAAAAAAAAAAATTAACCAATCAAAACTAAAGAGGTGAAGGGGTGACCCCAAAGGGATCTCAACCTTTATTCATTTTTTATTGGGTAAATTACAAACACCCCCTCGAGGTTTAGTGAAAATACAGATTCCCCCCTGAGGTTTGAAAAATTACATCTCACCCCCTGAGGTTTATATTTTCATAACAAATTGCCCCATGAGGTTTTAATTTTCATACAGATTCCTCCCTAATTTTTCCTAATTTGTTATGAAAATTTGACTCTTAGGGGACAATTTGTAATTTCTCAAACCTCAGGAGGAAATTTGTATTTTTATCAAACCTCGAGGGGGTGTTTGTAATTTGTCCTTTTTTATTCAAAGCTCTCTAAGAAAGTTACATCTTAAAAGTATTTGTTTTTAATCATCGCTAAAGTCTTGTTTAGCATAATTTATTTTACTTTATTTTTTTATCTTTTTATTTTTTAAATCACATTAATCAATATCTCTTTTTTATTTTTTTACATATTTTTTTTTATAAAAAGTCAAAAAGTACACTTATTTAGAACATTCCAAACCATCCCTGTTTAGTTTTAATTTTTTTTAATTTTAATTTTAAAAAAATTGGATTTTTGTGTTTTTATAATTTTTTATTTTTAGTGAATATTTTTAAAATTTTATTTTTTATTTTATTTTTTTTAGATGTACTTTAGTTAGATGTATCTAAATAGTAAAATATATGTAAAAAAATATTTAAAAAAATTAATAAATACAGAAAAATACAAAAAATGTTGAATTTTCATATACATGTTTTATATTTTTGGTATTTAATAAATTTTTAAATTTTTTTTATAAATATTATACTTTTTAAGTGTATTTATGTTAAGTGTCTAAAAATTAAAAAATTACTTAAAATATTAAAAAAATTTAATAAAAATTGACAGGGATAGGCCCATAGAGCCCACGGCCCACCATTCAAACCCCATTATACAACCCGGTTGGCCAAACCCAACACAGCTGGAGTCCAACTAGACAGGAAAGACCAATGATGCTCGGACAAGTGGCAGAAAGAGACCACGCCACAGACAAAGATCTGCAGTTATTGCACAAAGACATCACCATTAATGCACTTTCATCACAAGATTTATTGCATAACACCTCTCAGCCGGAATCACACCCCCTCGCCCTGAACAAGGCGAACCACGCCTCAAGCTTTCGGCGGGGACAATCAGAACGACAGAGACAGCGAAATGATTACAGTTGGATATAAGCTAAACTCAAGGAAAAGAAGAAGGTCAAGTTTTCTATCTCCTATCTCTCTCTCTACATTTCTTCTACGTTATCACCTCCTCTAATTCCTACACCGGAGGGTTCGCCGGGGGACTACCCCGTTCCCCGATTGAACTTGTTTGCAGGTTATCCAGTGGGCTCGAGGAGCTTGGATCGGTCCACCCATCCACGAGGACTCATTGTATTAATCAGCTGGCGCCTCAGGAATTGGTTTTATCCGTGCGCCAGTTGTGTTCATTGCCGCCGGAGACCCTTTTCCGACAACCTTTTTCACCTCATCCGTCACGTGCATGGTAACGACCAGATCCATGGCTTCCCACCACAATGTCATGGATCACCGCACCGACCCTCCCAATCCGAACAACCCACCACAATACTTCATCGAGCTCACCAACAAAGATCAACCAGATGGTTGAACAAAACCAGCCTTAATCAACGCCTCGCCCAACGGAACCTCCCTATTCCCCACCACCTCCAGATATTAACTCCCATCCGAGAACAAGTCCTGTGCCATACCGTCCGCAACCCAATCCTTCCTACTCGGGGCTTGCGCCCTCACCCACATATACATCCTCCTCCTCCACCCCCACGTCCCTCAGTCATAGCCCCAGCTCCCGAGGGAGAAGCCAGCAGCGTCCAACATCTATCCCCCTCTGGAGGAGACAACATTCCTCTTTGGGACGCAGAACTCCGAGCCATGAAACTCCAGCTCCAAGGGGTCATGCAAAACATCCAACACAAGCCCTCCACCACAGCAAACTCCCCCTTCGTCGCCTCCATCCGCGACAAACCCCTACCCCCCAAGCTCAAAATGCCTACCACCGATCCTTCGACGGAACCACCGAACCGCCGATCACTGAAACCTCAGACACTCATGATCCTCCATGCTTTCCCGACGAAATCATGTGCCGAGCCTTCCTGCGGACCTAAAGGGATCGGCTCGCTATGGTTCACCATTGCCACCAGATTCGGTCCCCACTTTCCACCACCGCAGTGACGCTTTACTGAGCCAATTCATTGGAGCCCAACGCCAGCGACGACCGGCGACCCGACTCCTCAACATCCGTCAGACCGAGGGGGAATCACTACGCAGCTTTGTCACCCGCTTCAACACCGGCCTTACAAGTTCTTTGAAAATGACGATAAGGTCATTCTCACAGCCTTTCATGGCCGGCTTCATGATCATCCGATTTCCTCTTCTCCTCTCCAAGAACCCCCGACATCCATGGCGCCTTTGCTCTCCAAAGCCCAAAAGTACATGAACGCCGAGGACTCTCTAGCCGCTTACAGACTCCACAACCAAATACGACCCCAGAGAAAAGAGAAAAGACCAAGAGCCCAATAACACCCGACCTCATAACCAAACATCCCGCTTATGTCGACCGACCCTCGCGGCCGACCTGTCCCAACCAGACCCGGTCGGTTCGAGCAATATACCCTCAACACTCCCATGGAACAAGTTCTTCACCAAATCCAACGGACTACCCCTCAAGTGGCCTCTTCCGCCACGGAACCCTTCCACCAAGAAGACCAATCCAGATATTGTCGCTTCCACCAAGATCATGGCCATAACACCGACGATCGTGATCTCAAAGACCAAGTAGACCCTCATTCGCCAGGCGCCCGAGCCGATTCACGAGATACCCGCCCCAAAGAGACAAAGGACCGAGCCCCACAGAGATAATCGCAGTATACCCCTCCACGGCCAGCTCAGCAACCTGGGAATGATCGACCCCACCAACAACCTCGTCCTCAAGGTAATCCGCCTCCACCGCTTGAGAAATCGAGTTATTTCTGTGGTCTTGCTTATGGGGACCATCACGCCACCAGAGGCGAGCTTAGAAAGATACGACAGGGCTCGGACAAGACAGTTGCCACGGTCAACCGACCCCCCAAGCAACCCAAGCAGGGGACGGAGCCCATTACCTTCACGGACGCCGACTGTGCAGGCATCCGCTATCCTCACGATGATCCCCTTGTCATCTCCACCGCCCTTCCAATTATAAGGTCGACGAGTCCTCATCGACAATGGCACTCGTCCGACATCATTTTCTTAATCGCTTCCGCCAATCGAAGATCGGGAAGAAAGCCTAGCCCCACTCCAAACTCCTCGTTGGATTCATCGGTGACCGGTGACCTCTATCGGCTCCATTGATCTCCCCATTACCATCGGAGAGTACCCACTGAACACGGCGCTTACTTTCCTTGTTGTCGATCGCCTCACCATAATATCATCCTCGGTCGCACCGCCTCAACGCCTTCCAAGCCATCACCTCCACCTACCACCTTGCCCTCAAGTTCCCTCACGATTTTGGGGTCGGAACGGTGAGAGGAGAATGCATCACGCCAGAGAATGTTATGTTGCCTCGCCAAAGAGGTCAAATCAAGGAGGCGATGATCATAGAAGGACTTGACGTCCGAGATGAGGACGAATCGATCGAGGTGAACTCTGGAGGAACTTCGTCGGTTAACATCGATCCCACCAATCCACTCAAGATCGCTAAAATCGGCAGCCAATCGCCTTCCTGCCAAGGCCGACCTCACCGCTCTCGACCGAACACAGAGATGTCTTCGCCGACCCATGCAGACATGCTGCATCGACCCTCTTTCATAACCCACCGCCTCAAGATCGAGCCTCACTTCCGACCTTACGGCAGAGGCAACAGATCTTCCATCCAGAGCAACAATCTCATAGCCAGAGGTTGACAAACTTCGAGGCCCGCTTTATCCGAAATGTGGATTATCCCAAGTGGTCATCCCAACGTGGTCTGGTCCGCAAAAAACAATGGCAAGTGGCGTCTCTGGCCGACTACTCCGACCAACAGAGCTTGTCCCAAAGATAGCTATCCTCTCCCCGCATTGATTCATCGGGTCGACGCCACGGCGGCCATCGATGCTCACTTCATGGACGCTTTCAGGTACAACCAAATCGTGATGCACTCATCCGACCAGAACACACATCTTTCATAACCGACGGGCACCTACCACTACCGTGGTCATGCCGTTCGGACTAAAGAATCTTTGGGGCCACCTACCAACGTTTGGTCAACATGCCTCTTCCACCATCGACGGACGGAACATGGAAGTGTATGTGGGCGACATGTTTGGTCAAGAGCAAACTCTCCACGACCACCTCACCGACCATGAGACTTTTGCCACACTTCGCAAATATCGATGAAGCTCAATCGAGAAGTGCGCTTTTGGTGTGGGATCCGCAAGTTCTCGGTTTCATGGTCACCAACATGCATCGAGGCCAACCCCGAGAAAATCAAGGCCTTGATTGAGATGCGATCACCTAAAACCGTTAAGGAGGTCCAAAGGCTCACGGCAGAGTGGCGTTCTTAACCGCTTTCATCTCCCGCAACGGATAAGGGCCTCCCATTCTTGAGAGTCCTGCGGCAATCTTTTGAATGGACACCGAATCGAGGAAGCCTTTCAACAGCTTGAAATAAAGGCATGGCCAACCCCCTTCTCTCACAGTAATCATCGGCGAGCCCTTTTCTCTACTTAGTAAAGATCAAGCATCGCAATCGGCAAGACTCATCGAGAGGACGGTAACGGCCGGTTTACTACATCACCAAGGCTCTCGGAGGAGCGAGCAGAACTACCCCCTATTAGAAAAGTCGTCTCGCCTTGGTTGTCGCCTCAGACGACTCGCCCTACTTCCAAGCCCACTCCATAGTTGTTCTCACCGACCAGCCTCGAAGAAGGTCATGCAAAGAACCCGAGCTCTCAGAAGACTAATGCAAGGGTCGGAAGAGTCGATTCGACATCTCTTACCGCCCGACAATGATCAAGGGCAAGCCGTCAGAGCCGACTTCATCTTGAATTTACCAATCCAAATTTCAACCGCTAACCTTCCACCCAAGACCGACTCCACCGTAACTCGAAGATCCGCATTGTTGGACACTCAATGTTGATGGCTCGTCTCGCAGAGAGAAGCTGGCCGGCTCGATCTCACATCCTCAAGGGGTTATTTCAAATGTGCCCTCCGCTTCTTGTTTGGTACCAAAGAACAATGAGGCCGAGTACGGCGCATTGATAATGGGACTTCGTCTAGCCAAAGACATTGGTGTTAGCCACATCAGAGTGTTCAGTGACTCCCAACTTATCGTCGGCCAGATCACGGGTGAATTCGATGCCAAGGATACCACGATGCGGACTTACAGGGACATGGCACTCCCTCTTGTCCGTCTCTTCAACACCTTCCAGATCAGACACATACCTAGGGCGGAAAACTCCAAAGCAGATGAGATGGCTCAACTGCTTCGCCGACCAATCCGGCCACCATGGAGTCCGCCTCGAGTACTGACCACCACGACCATCTCACCCGACACGCAAGAAGTGCAAGTCCTCCGCAGAACCCATACCTTGGGCATCCGACATCCTCCTTTTCTTGACCATGGCGAACTCCCAGGATGACCAACAAGAAGTCGCAAGGTCGAGTCTTGGCCAACTACACTCGTCGACGGCGTTACGTACATAAGCGGTTTCACGACCATACTGCGATGTCTCAAACCGCCAAGCAACCTATGTAATGCAGAAATCCACGAAGGATCTGTGGGAATCATTCGGTGGCGTGTCTCGCACAAAAGTGCTCGCGACAGCTTACTCGCCGACCTCAACAAAGATGCCTCGATTTCGTCCCCGAAATGCGACAAGTGCGGTAACCAACATCCCCATGCTCCCCACGAGTTGATCACTCTTTGCGCCCTTACCCGCTCGCCAAATGGGGGATCGACCTGGTTGGTTCACTTCCCACCGGGTCGAGGCTGCACTAAGTTCGCAATTGTTGCTATTGATTACTTCACCAAGTGGGTCGAGGCGTAACCCCTTGCCACAATCACCGAAATGAACACCACCAAGTTTATCCGCAATCGATCGTCTGCAGATTCAGATCCTCAGCCATCACCGACAACGGCAAACAGTTCGACAATGCCAAATACAGAAATTTTGTACAGACCTCCAAATTCAACCATGCTTCTTCCCGGTCATCCCCAAGCTTAACGGTCAAGTTGAGGTCACCAACCGCCTCTCCTAAAGATCATCAAAACTAAGCTTGAGGTCGCCAAAGGCCTTTGGTGAGGAACTACCACATGTACTCTGGGCTTATCGAACCATCGCCGAACTCCTCTGGGAGACCCTTTCGCTTAGCATATGGCGCCGAGGCGGTCATTCTCAGAGAAGTCGGTCGCCCACCCCAGGGTCTTACATCCAGACCTCGCCACAGCCGACGAACTCCGTCGAGCAGACCTGGATCTCATTAAGGAGGTCAGAGAGACTGCTGCTGTCAGATTGGCCTCCTACCAGCAGAAAATGAGGACACACTACAACCGCAGAGTCCGACCGCGGGAGTTCTCTATTGGTGACCTTGTCTTGAGAGAGGCAACTCTTGCCACAAAAAATCCAACCGAGGGCAAATTGGCAGCCAAATGGGAGGGGGCCTATGTGGTGTAGGCCCGATCATGCCAGCACTTACCGACTTCAAGACATGGATGGCGAGACCTTCCCCATCCCCGAATCTTGAACATCTGCTGCGTTACTATCAATGAATCCTTATTTTTGTATTGGCAAAATTATTGTATTTCCTTTTTCAAGACATAATACAAGTATCGACATGCTCCCACCTTCTATACTTCGCCTGGCTGATTGTAGCTCCCTTAACACTTTTATTTGCAGGAGCATCAAAGCCTCAGTCCATTCTGAGCACCTTCAAAAGCCTCAGCCAGATCTGAGCACTTTCAGAAGCCTCAGTCCGACCTGAGCACTTTCAAAAGCCTCGAATCCGAGACTCAGAAGCCTCGGTCCGACTGAGCACTTTCAAAAGCCTCACCAACTGAAAGACCTTCAAAAGCCTCACCAGATCCGAGCACTTCAAAGCCTCGGTCCGACTGAGCACTTTCAAAAGCCTCGATCAATCTGAGCACTTCGGAAGCCTCATCCGACTGAGCACTTTCAAAAGCCTCGGCCGATCCGAGATCTTCAAAGCCTCACCAGATCTGAGCGAAGACTTTCAAAAGCCTCGGCCAGATCCGAAAGCACTTCTGAAGCCTCGGTCATCCGACTGAGCACTTTCAAAAGCCTCACCGATCCGAGCACCTTCAAAGCCTCACCAGATCTGAGCACTTCAGAGCCTCAACCGACTGAGCACTTTCAAAGCCTCACCGATCCGAGCACCTTCAAAAGCCTCGGCCAGATTTGAGCACTCTCGAAGCCTCGAAAGACACTTTCAAAAGCCTCAGCCCGATCTGTGCACCTTCAAAAGTCTCAGCCAGATTTGTGCACTCTCAGTAGCCTTAGTCCGACCTGTGCACTTTCAGAAGCCTCAGTCTGAGCACCAGCCTCGGCCAGACCAAGCACGTTCAAAGACCTCACCCAACCTAAGCATTGTCACAAACCCCAACAGACCTATGAATGAAGGCTCATAAAACAACGACTCACCATGGTACGACCACTAACCACAATTTCAACATATTTTGACACTTAGTCATATTCTATATTTCATTTGCAAATCACATCTTCAACACTACATTTCAGCCTACTTTTTAAGGCAATTCGACACTTAGTCTTATTTTAAAGAGGTTTGCCCACGTCTCATTTCCGAATCACATGTTCAAACATCACATTTCAATCCACCCTTTCACGGTACTTTGACACTTAGTCCATATTTTAAAGATGTCTGCCCACATTTCATTTGCAAATCACATCTTCAACTTCACATCCCAGTCTTCCCTTTTAAGGTAATTCGACACTAAGTCATGTTGTTAAGATACAAGCCTTCAATCAAGACCAAATCAACTCAAACAGAGACAGAAACACAATTTATTACACAAAGTCAATTCACAATTTATTCATCGACTAGAACCATTTTATTCATTCAAAAACATGTACACATCCATTTATTACAATACTTCCAAAACAAAGCGAAACAAAAATGTATACAAAGAGAAAACAAAGACTCCTAAGTCTCATGATCATGCAAGTCACTCCTCCTCGCTTGAGATGAGGTCACTTCTTCAACCCTCGTCGGTGGGGTCTGGTACGCTCATCTTCCCCAATCACCACACCACTCGGTCTAAGTCTGAAACAGCTCCTGCCTTTGTGCTTGAACATCTTCCAACCATTGTCCCAAGATTTCGGCCATTTCGTGCTTATAGTAGTCGATTCTTTGAAGCGCTAATTTCAGACTCATTCTCGCCCCAAAGATTCGTCCTTGATGACCCAAAGACCACTGACCCCATCCTCGCTAAGGCGGCAAAGAATCGCATCAATCGCCACTGAACTCAGAGACCCTTTGAATTGAGTAATACTGCAACACAAAGGTCGGTAGGCCGCCTTTCTCGAGGCCGCCTTTCTCCTCGCTCGTTTCTTTTTGTAGGGCCTCCTTGTCACCGCAGCTTTGGCTCTCCCACCTCCATCTGCGATCAACTCTCTCCTTTCTACCTCAAACTGTTTCAACAGGTTCTCCCTCTGCTCCAGCGCCCTAGCGCGCTCATCCCCACCTCTTTTGCGAGCCTCAACCTTCAGATTCAGATCATCCTTCCGTCTCGACGAGCTTTTCGTTGTCGCTCATGGCCTCCTCATGCCGCTCGACTGCAACGGCGCACGCTCTTTGGGCCTCCTCCACTTTCTTTTGCTCTCGGGCATTTGGAATTCCAGCTGACACCACCCGGCGTGTGTCTTCCAGATCCACTTTGATGATTGCACTCGGCGTGGGCAATTTTCCACTCTGACTCTCCATCTTCAATTTAGCTACCGCCTTGGCTTTGATCGGTCTTCACCTTAGCAATTTTCTCAAGAGAGCCCTGCTAGGTAGTTACCTCCATTTGGGTGAGCATAACCCCTGAACAAGTCGGCCTCGTTGAACATACAGCCGGCGCAGAGCCGTTTGTCTACAATCTTGACTAAGCGGTGCGCCTCGACCTCTGGGCCTCCATCTCCTCCGGTTCCGGCTCTTGACGAGCATGGTAAGTCGTGGCCCCAGACTAGCTCCTTTCTGCGGTGTAGAGCCCCTTTGAGTCTGCTCCTTCTCCTGGGCTCAACCCCAACCAACCTAACTTCATTGGCGACTGAGGTCTTCCCAACCTCACACTTGGGTCGACCCTAGCCAACCCAAATTCTACTTGTTCTGTGGGGCCTTCTCTCCCACGCCCTTTGTCGGATGGTTATCGCCATTCGGGGTATCCTTTGTCAAGACTTCTCCCCAGTGAGACGACCGCCCCTTCAGGGCTGTTCCACCTCCACCCTCCACTCGCTTGGCAGTGGCCTCTTCTTCCTTACCTCCTTCCTCTTTTTCCTCCCGGCTCCTCCCACCTCGCCTCAACCTCTTTTTCTTCTTCCCCACCCCAGTGCCTCCATCTCCTTCTGACCTCTCCTTCAGAGGGTCTTTTGGAAGCGATCGTGGGCAGAACTCCTCCAATCCTTTCTCTCCCAACGCTTTTGGCGGCGAATCCTCTCCTCACCTTGGCCGAGGAGGTCGGCTTGAGCCTCCGTGAATTCTGAGCCCTAAGTAGCATAGCCCGATCCTCCTCCTCCTGTGCCTTTCTCTTGACCTCCAACTCGCTCGGTCGAGATCCCCGGCCGGTTGTGGTCCCAACCCCGCCTCAAGCAGGCGGAGATGCACCCGGCTCGTCCCACCTAACCTTCTCCCTCTCCCTCCACTCCTTCACCTTTTTTACCCTCTCCTCCATCACCTCCCCTTCGACTCCACAAACTTGGTGGCACCTTCCACGTCTTGCGTGCCCGGCCCCTCGAGTTAGACACATAGAACCACCTATGCCTCCAACCCTTAATCGAGGTTGGTAACCCCGCCACCAAGCCCTTCCACGCCACGGCTTTGTAGGGTTACCCAAGTCTCGCCGCTTGACGCTTTGTAGCGACAAAAGAATTCGTCATTGTCATGGCCCTCCATTGCCTTGCCGGCGCTTGCACACGACAACAAAATCTTCCATGAATTGGGCATCAATCGTCCCGGTGCCATGTCTAAGCGGTTAAGCACATCCACCACAATCGCGGCGGCAATCGCAACCACCCTTCGCCTCCTCGTAGAGAGAACTCCCGGCCTCACGTCCGATGGCGGTCTGTGGACTTTGGCACCACCAACTCCACTTCCGCCGAATCTGGTACCTCTCGCGGATAGCCTCCAACTCCGCCCGTTACAATGGACCTATCAGCCCTCGAGTGCCAGTGATCTGGTTCCACCTGGCTGACTGGCTCCGGCATCGATGGCACCTCCACCCTCATCGATCTATATCTTTGCTGACATTTCCACAAAGATCGCCCTCTCCTAGCGGATCCATCCTCACATTCCGGTCCTTCTGCGCCATTGCTAAAGCGTATTTGCGAATAGCCGGATCACGAGTTCGAAATCGCGAAGTATTTTAATGGGGTATCGTGAACAACGAAGAATTGATACTTTGGATATTTTGAGTTTTTGTAAACAAGTAGGTGAATCGTATGACACCAAAAGCCCACGGTTTGCCGTATTCCAAGGATCCCAATTAATTTTCGCGGTTTGAAAACTTTTTCAAATCTTCCGCCAAAACCGTCCCATCAATGCCCATAATAATACCTGACGTTTCACTCGATCCAACGCTGACGTTCCACATCCCACGCGTGTACGGTCCAGATGCCGAACTCTCCTCACCTGTCTTTTCCACTTCAAGTCATCACGTGACACGCCGCCTCTTGAGCCCGCGCCTTCCGCTCGGCCACCCTCACGGTCGGCTTCTTCCATTCGGCCACCCTCACGGTCGGCTTCTCGCTTCGGTCACCCTCACGGCGGTCGGCCCTTCCATTTCGGTCACCCTCACGGTCGGCTTCTTCCGCTCGGCCACCCTCACGGTCGGCTTCTCCCTTTCGGTCACCTCACGGTCGGCCCTTCGCTCGGCCACCCTCACGGTCGGCTTCTCCTCACGGTCACCTCACGGTCGGCCACTTCACTTTCGGTCACCCTCGCCGTCGGCCAGACTTACCTCATTACTATTATTATTCCGCCGTTGGACTAAAGTCAGACTCGAATGGGGACTACCGACAGGATAGGCCCATAGAGCCCACGCCCACCATTCAAACCCCATTATACAACCGGTTGGCCAAACCCAACACACTGAGTCCAACTAGACAGAAAGACCAATGATGCTCGGACAAGTGGCGGAAGCGAGCAGACCACGTCGGCAGACAAAGATACGCAAAGTTATTGCCACAAAGACATCACCATTAATGCGACCCATCACGGCATTTATTGCGACAACACCTCTCAGGAATCACACCCTCGCCTGAACAAGGCGAACCACGCCTCAAGCTTTCGGCGCGGACAATCAGAACGACAGAGACAGCGAAATGATTACAGTTGGATATAAGCTAAACTCAAGGAAAAGAAGAAGGTCAAGTTTTCTATCTCCTATCTCTCTCTCTACATTTCTTCTACGTTATCACCTCCTCTAATTCCTACAGGAGGTTCGTAGGGACTACCCGTTCCCCGATTGAACTTGTTTGCAGGTTATCCAGTGGGCTCGAGGAGCTTGGATCGGTCCAGTCCATCCACGAGGACTCATTGTATTAACAAAAATAAAAAAAATATAGAAGACCAAAAAATAAAATTTTCTTAAAAGTAAATTTTGAAAATAGAAACCAAAACACTATTTACTTTTAATCATCACTAAAATGATAATAGTTTGGTTGGTAAAAATAAAAACATAAATAATACTTTGGCGTCATGATTTGTCGGCATATGTTTGTTTGATAAATTTGGTATATTATACTTTTGAGGGGAAAGAGATTGATTCGAATTGATGCTTCAACCGTGAGATTTTGGATATGCTTCTCTTCCCTTAGGGTGCAAGTCTGGGCTGTGGGCCTACCACATGGCTGGATTCATTTATTTGTCGATGGCTTATTCATTTAAAAATAAACTAGCCTATCACCTGTGTTATGCACGGAATAATTATAGATATTTATATTTGTTTTAATTTTTTTTAATATATAAATTAAATACGTGGAGTTTGACCGAGGAGTTTGAAAGAATTTAATAAGTGTTTTTTTTTTTTTCAAAAAACAAAACAAAAAAATTAAGAGGCATTTACACCATAATTACATGGGTCTCTTGGAGATGCAAAAGTAAGAAAATTATGATTTCATTTATTGCGTTATATTTGTTTTAATTTTTTTTAATATATAAATTAAATACATGGGGTTTGACTGAGAAGTTTGAAAGAATTTAATAAGTTTTTATTTATTTATTTTTTTCAAAAAACAAAACAAAAAAATTAAGAGGGAAAAAAATTATGAGGCATTTACACCATAATTACATGGGTCTCTTGGGGATGCAAAAAGTAAGGAAATTAGGATTTCATTTATTGCGTATCAATAGTGTAATTATTATAAACCAATCACCAATCACCAAGTCAATTTTTTTTAAAAAAAATATTAAAAAATCAGGAAATTAGGATGGGCATGTTGGAGCTTCCACAAGCCTTGGGTTTTAAAAGACCCTTTTCCTTAATATATAGACTAGCCTATCACCCGTGCTATGCACGGGATAATTATAGATATTTATATTTGTTTTAATTTTTTTAATATATAAATTAAATACATACGGTTTGACCGAGGAGTTTGAAAGAATTTAATAAGTTTTTTTTTTTTTTTCAAAAAACAAAACAAAAAAATTAAGAGGGAAAAAAATTAAGAGGCATTTACACCATAATTACATGGGTCTCTTGGGGATACAAAAAGTAAGGAAATTAAGATTTCATTTATTGCGTGTCAATAGTGTAATTATTATAAACCAATCACCAATTACCAAGTCAATTTTTTTTTAAAAAAAATATTAAAAAATCAGAAAATTAGGATGGGCATGTTGGAGCTTCCACAAGCCTTGGGTTTTAAAAGACCCTTTTCCTTAATATATAGATTAATTTAATAATTATAATTAAGAGTACTTACGTGTAGGTCTAATAAGTGAATTTATTATTTAATAGATCTTATAAAAAAATTTTGTCATAAAAAATGTCTTTAATTGTAAATTTCAGCAACAATTTATAAAAATTATAACAAAAAAAAAATCACTAATTATCAATTTTTAGTGACATATAAAAAATTATTACAAAAAAATTATTTTTAACGACAATTTTATCAAAACTTATTTTTAATAAGACTTGATAGGAATTAAGTCAAACTATTAGAACCTATTGATACTTTTTACATAAATTGTATGAAGATTAATTATATCCATCTCTCTTCAAATTTTTTATGATTACAATAACTTCTTTTATGATTTTTAAAATTACACTATCATTATAGAAATGTTTAATTAATCGTAAAGGTATACTCTTTGACCCTTTTACCCATTTGTGCATGTGATTCTTGGTAAAATTGGTCTTCATATATATGAGACTGTTTTGAATCATTAGTTTCACTATAATGTTTTCATTTGATGGTGTTGCCGGTGGATGAGGGATGTGAGAGGGAAGTGAAGATGGTTAAAGAAGATGCGAGGTGTTTGGTTGCGAGGATATAATTGGGGTTGGGTTGTTTCGTTGTTAGGATATTATTGGGGTTGGGTTATTTGGTTATTAAGAAGTCAGGGTAATTTTGGTATTCAGTTATCAATATTTGTTGAGTTAAGAGATTTATGTTAGGACTCTTTTAATAGTGGAAGATTTGTGTATATTGTCCGTAAAAATAAGAGAGAATATTGTAATTTTAGAAATTACAGGAGACATTTTTATAATTATCAAATACCTTAAGCAAAGTCTGTGTAATTAACCCAATTTATTATATTTGTTTTAAAAAATAATTTATTTTTTATATCATACTCGTCATTTACTTTTTTTTAAAGAAAAATATAATAAAATTTTGTAATTATAATTATTTAATCAATCTATTTTTTATCACATTGTTTAAGTGAGACTTGGATTGGAGAGAAATTTAACCTTTTGAAGATAAATTAAAATTTCAATACCTCGTAAGTATCCTAAGCACCATTATGCAAAGACTACAGATTATGGAATAGCTTTATTTGTTGAGTGTTGCTATATGTATTATTAGTATATATTAGTTATATATCATTATTATTGATCTTACTTATTATAAAATTATAAATACTAAAAATATCTTAAATTATATCATATTATCAATTAATACATTAATTAGTATGTATAGCATTAATCTTATTTGTTAATGGTACAATGCTTTGGTAAAAATATGTTTGACAATGCTACGTAGCTCAAATTTTGTGGTTCAAAAGTGGCTAAAATGACCAAAACGACGTCGTTTTGAGTACAGAACAACATAAAAATAGTCAAAACGACGTCGTTTTGACCATTTGAGCCACTTTTGAGCCACAAAATTTGAATTGCGAGACATTTTTCAAATATGTTACTGTATTAGCTTTATATTCAATTTTTACTCAAAATGAAATATCTTTTAGTTGGAAAGTGAAGTTTACATTGATGAATTTTTGCGAAATGTTTCATCAAAATGAAAGGTCGTCAATCTGATATGAAGTTTACATTGCGTTGGTTTGGGAAGTTTGGTTTGGAGTTTTTTTTTATTAAAGTAGTGATAAAAAAATAAAATAAATTTTTTAGTCTAATAAAATAAAATATTATATTTAATTTATAATTATTATATATATATTTTTATAAAAATTTAAAAAATTTTTAAAAAAATTATTTTAAACGAGGTTTTTTAATTTTTAGTTAAAATAAAATAAAAAAAAAATTAAAGAGCAACTTTTTCAAACGAAGGCATTAAATGATGAATGTTTCCCGTAGTCATTAATTTGTTTTTTGCATCACAACACAACTTGCGTTAGATGGAAGAGTATTTTGTCTTTTTGCAAGTTTGATTGATCGATACCAAAGAGTGGACAAATGTTCTATCATGTCATAATGGCAAGTTGGTGTTGGTGGACCATGTATGACATAGGTGAGGATTTTAGGTATCGTTGGGCAAACTTGGCTTATTTATTTATTTATTTTTACTTTTTTAGTTTGAAATTTTTTTGTTCATTTGGTTTTTTTGTTTTTTTTTTTTTTGACTTTTTTAACATTGGAATGACAAAATTATTTTTCATTTAAAAATAATATTTTTTTAACTTTTTGTTTATATATGTGTCAAATTAGTAATTTTGTATCAAAAGTCAAGTGTTTTGTCATTTTGTGATTTTGTAGTTTTTTTTTCAGTAATGCTAGGTGTCATAAAATTTTTTTCATAAAAATAATCATGAAAGTTTTGTGACCCTTAGATTACACTCAGGCCCCGTTTGTTTCCAGAGATAGAATGGAAGGGATTGATAGTGAGGGGATTAATAGTGAGAGGATTGTTAGTGAGGGTCGTTTGTTTTCGGAGATAGAATGGGGAGATTGATAGTGAGGGGATTAATAGTGAGGGGATTGATAGTGAGGGGATTAATAGTGAGAAATTGTTAAATTATTTTTATATAAAATAATAAAACAAATAAAAAAATATAAAAATTAAACATTAATATTAAAAAAAAAATTCCCAATATATAAAAAATAAAAAAATTTCTAATCCCCTTACTATTTTTCTAATACCATCTCTATCTCCTCACTATGAATCTCCTCTCCAAGGGTATTAGTAATACCAAGGTATTAGTAGTACCCTCCTCATCTCTCAAAACAAACACGGTATTAGTAATACCAAGGTATTAGTTAGTCCCAAGGTATTAGTAGTCCCAAGGCTATCTCTCAAAACAAACACCCTATATACTAGTCCCAAGGTATTAGTAATCCTAATCTTCTTGCTAGAACCCCAAACAAACGGAGCCTTAGAATAAAGCACCACACACTAATCAAGGTAATCCAAAGATCATAAATTTTTCACAACAATGGTAGGAGACCCAAATTTTGTGGCTCAAATGGCCAAAACGATGTCGTTTTGAGCACAAAACAACATTCAAATGGTCAAAACGACGTCGTTTTGGTCATTTGAGCCACTTTTGAGCCACAAAATTAGAGCCCTCAAACATTTTTCAATTTTTCATGATCATTTTCATGAAAAAATTTTCATGATCCCTAACTTTTTCCTTTTTTTTTTATCCTTATGTGCTTATTTAGTCTCAATATGTTTACCAAACCAAGGCTTAGAGCAATGATTTTCTCATTGACTCCCTTACTTGACTCCCTATTTGATAGGTTATTGGGTCTAATTTTGGATTCAATTTCGATGATCTGAACTGTTTACATTTTAGAATTTGTCATATACATTATACCTATAAAAAATCAAATTGATCAAATATCAGAAAAATTAAAAATCATTTATTAAAAAAAAATTTAATAAACAGTTTTATTGTTTAATAAAACTTTTAATTCATGTGGTTTTTGATATCCGATCGACTTGATTTTTTGTAAGCATGATATACATGACAAATTTTAAAATGTGAATGATAAGAATTATTAAAATTAGACCCAAAAGTCGGCCCAATACCCATCAAGTAAGAAATTGAAGTAGGGTAGGAGGGGATTCTTGCTCAGGATTTTAATCCACTTGTGTCAAAGCCATCTGTTCTTTTAGACTTCTGGTTGGGTTGCATCATCACTGTCAATATTTTCTATCAAAAATGTTTGGTAATTCTAAAATAAAAATTTTAAAAGAACTTTGATGGATGGGATTGTGCGTTTGTGTTTGTGTTTGTGTTTTGTTTTATTTTTTTATTTTTTTTTCATTATCATGTAAGTAAAATTGAAATTAAAAAACTTTATTTCAAAGCTCTTATTATTTTCGTATTTTTTACAACAAGAATGATACATTCACACAAATTTACTTGCTTGAATTTGTTTGAATAAATATTTTATCAATAAAATATTCATTCATAAAGTGTCTAGGTCTTGTTTGTCATAACCTAAAAAAGTTAAAAAGTCAAAAAATCACTATCCTATTTAAGTCACATCATCCTATTTAAGTCATATCACCTCTCTATCAAATCATTTCAAACTCAACCCATACCTAACTTATATTTTATAAAAAATCAAAAAATATATTTATTTAGATTATCTCAAACCACTCCCTAACAGGCAGGGAAAGTGTAGACATTAGGTGGCCATGCCCCCTGCTTTAGGCTCAATTACTTTGTGTATGCTATTATTTTTATCGACAATGCTACGTAGTTCAATTTTGTGGCTCAAATGGCCAAAACGACGTCGTTTTGAGTACAGAACAACATAAAAATGGCCAAAACGACGTCGTTTTAGCCATTTGAGCCACTTTTGAGCCACAAAATTTGAGCTACGAGATATTTTTCTATTTTTATAAAGATAATTTCATTCAGTAACGATAGAGATCCATAAAATATAATTTCATAATCTCTAAAATGATTTGAACTATTCATGTCATTATCAGATATAGAAAAAAAAAATTTAAACACATTAATGGTCAATACATCAATGGGGGTCGTGGGGGTCCTTCACAAGTCCCAAACATTTTCCAATTTCATTTCAATGGAGATTTGAAAAATTATTTTTAAAATAATTATAAATTTTATAAGTATTAAAAAAATAAAATTATAAATTTTTTTCATAAATATGTAACTAAATTGAGAAAATTTCGCCCTTCTTTGTATCTATTTTTATGTGAATTGACCCCCCAACTGATAAATGCCATATTTCACTTTCTTACTTTTTATTCTGCTTTTACCCTATCCATTTCATGACTCCCCTTTTTCTTTTGACTCTTATTTCATTTCTTATTCTTTCTTTTTTAGATTCTCCCCTTCTTCGTCTTCTTCTTTTTGGCAACTCCATATCAGAACAATTATATTATGGTGATTACATTTTATACCTAATTTTTTCTATCATGTTAATATTATTATAATATTAGTTTTATGAGTTCTATCATTCATGTTGTTGCTAATGCAATAGTATATTATATTATATGATAAACAAAATGTGATAAAATTTTCTTCTTCTTTTTTTGTGTGTATATTTTGTAATTTTGATTTTTTGTATAGTGGTTACTACTTAAGTGACCACCTCCTACAATTAATAGGTTTGTCAAAATAAAAAATGCAATTTGATCAATAAATGAAATCTCAATTTAAAAAAAAAAAAATTAATCTATATAAAATGAATATGTTTTTATTTTAATTTTTGGCCCATTCAAAAATGAAATCCTGATTACATTTCTGGTAGAAGAATTGACCAAATCACTTTTTTAAAACTATAAAAAAAAAATTAAAAATAAAATAAAATTTTATAGTTTTAAATAACTTTATGGTATAGAATTTATTTTTTCTTCTATTTTTTGTAATTAAAATTCAGAATTATTCACTGACAGGGATAGGCCCATAGAGCCCACGGCCCACCATTCAAACCCCATTATACAACCCGGTTGGCCAAACCCAACACAGCTGGAGTCCAACTAGACAGGAAAGACCAATGATGCTCGGACAAGTGGCAGGCGCAGAGCAGACCACGTCAGCAGACAAAGATCTGCAAAGTTATTGCCACAGCACATCACCATAATGCAATCCATCACAGCATTTATTGCGACAACACCTCTCAGCCGGAATCACACCCCTCGCCTCTGAACAGGCGAACCACGCCTCAAGCTTTGGCGGGGACAATCGAGCAGAGACAAATAAATGATTACAGTTGGATATAAGCTAAACTCAAGGAAAAGAAGAAGGTCAAGTTTTCTATCTCCTATCTCTCTCTCTACATTTCTTCTACGTTATCACCTCCTCTAATTCCTACACCGGAGGGTTCGCCGGGGGACTACCCCGTTCCCCGATTGAACTTGTTTGCAGGTTATCCAGTGGGCTCGAGGAGCTTGGATCGGTCCAGTCCATCCACGAGGACTCATTGTATTAACAGTTGGCGCCGTCATTGGGAATTGGTTTTATCCGTGCGCCAGTTGTGTTCATTGCCGCCGGAGACCCTTTTCCGACAACCTTTTTCACCTCATCCGTCACGTGCATGGTAACGACCAGATCCATGGCTTCCCACCACAATCTTTGCGGATCACCGGACCGACCCTCCCAATCCGAACAACCCACCACAATACTTCATCGAGCTCACTAACAAAGATCAACCGTATGTTTGAACAAAACCAGCCTTAATCAACGCCTGCTCCAACGGAACCTCCCTATTCCCCACCACCTCCAGATATTAACTCCCATCCAGAACAAGTCCTGAGCCATACCGTCCCAAGAACCCAATCCTCCTAACTCACGGGGCTTGCGGCCCTCACCCACATATACATCCTCCTCCTCCACCCCCACGTCCCTCGGTCATAGCCCCAGCTCGAGGGAGAAGCCGCGGCGTTCAACATCTATCCTCTCGAGGAGACAACATTCCTCTTTGGGACGCAGAACTCCGAGCCATGAAACTCCAGCTCCAAGGGGTCATGCAAAACATCCAACACAAGCCCTCCACCACAGCAAACTCCCCCTTCGTCGCCTCCATCCGCGACAAACCCCTACCCCCCAAGTTCAAAATGCCTACCATCGATCCCTTCGACGGAACCACCGACCCCGTCGATCACCTGGAAACCTACCCTACACTCATGATCCTCCATGCTTTCCCCGACGAAATCATGTGCCGAGCCTTCCCCGTGACCCTAAAGGGATCGGCTCGGCTATGGTTCAGCCAGTTGCCACCAGATTCGGTCTCCACTTTTCAACACCTCAGTGACTCTTTCCTGAGCCACTTCATTGGAGCCCAACGCCAGCGACGACCGGCGACCCAACTCCTCAACATCCGTCAGACCGAGGGGGAATCACTACGCAGCTTTGTCACCCGCTTCAACACCGAAGCCTTACAAGTTGCTGAAAATGACGATAAGGTCATTCTCACAGCCTTCATGGCTGGCCTGCGGTCATCCGATTTCCTCTTCTCCCTCTCCAAGAACCCCCCGACATCCATGGCAGCCTTGCTCTCCAAAGCCCAAAAGTACATGAACGCCGAGGACTCTCTAGCCGCTCGGCAGGACTCCACAACCAAATACCTGACCCCCAGAGAAAAGAGAAAAGACCAAGAGCCCAATAACACCCGACCTCATAACCAAACATCGCGTCTCTAACCAGAGACCCCCGGTCTTTGCTCGAGCAATATACCCTCAACACTCCCATGGAACAAGTTCTTCACCAAATCCAACGGACTACCCCCTCAAGTGGCCTCTTCCGCCACGGAACCCTTCCACCAAGAAGACCAATCCAGATATTGTCGCTTCCACCAAGATCATGGCCATAACACCGACATCGTGATCACCTCAAAGACCAAGTAGAGACCCTCGGTCGCCAGGGGCGCGTGAGCCGATTCACAGATACCCGCCCCCAGCAGAGGCAAAGGACGGAGCCCCACAGAGATAATCGCAGGCATACCCCTCCACGGCGACCAAATTTCACCAACTGCACAGGGGAATGATCGACCCCACCAACAACCTCGTCCTCAAGGTAATCCGCCTCCACCAGCTTGGAGAAATCGAGTTATTTCGGTGGTCTTGCTTGCGGGGGACCATCACGCTCAGCTCAGAGGGCAGAGCTTAGAAAGATACGACAGGGCTCGGACAAGACAGTTGCCACGGTCAACCGACCCCCCAAGCAACCCAAGCAGTGGACGGAGCCCATTACCTTCACGGACGCCGACTGTGCAGGCATCCGCTATCCTCACGATGATCCCCTTGTCATCTCCACCGTCCTCTCCAATTATAAGGTCAGACGAGTCCTCATCGACAATGGCAGCTCGTCCGACATCATTTTCCTTAACTGCTTCCGCCAACTGAAGATCGGGGAAGAAAGCCTAGCCCCACTCCAAACTCCTCTGGTTGGATTCACTGGTGACCGGGTGACCTCTATCGGCTCCATTGATCTCCCCATTACCATCGGAGAGTACCCACGGCAGACCACGAAGCTGCTTACTTTCCTTGTTGTCGACTGCCCCTCAGCTTACAACATCATCCTCGGCCGCACCGCCCTCAACGCCTTCCAAGCCATCACCTCCACCTACCACCTTGCCCTCAAGTTCCCTACTGATTTTGGGGTCGGAACAGTGAGAGGAGAACAGACCGTCGCCAGAGAATGTTATGTTGCCTCGCTCAAAGAGGTCAAACTGAAGGAGGCGATGATCATAGAAGGACTTGACGTCCGAGATGAGGACGAACTGATCAGAGGTGAACCTGTGGAGGAACTCGTCGAAGTTAACATCGATCCCACCAATCCACTCAAGACTGCTAAAATCGGCAGCCAACTGCCTTCCCAAGCCAAGGCCGACCTCACCGCTCTCCTGACCGAACACAGAGATGTCTTCGCCTGGACCCATGCAGACATGCCAGGCATCGACCCCTCTTTCATAACCCACCGTCTCAGTATCGAGCCTCACTTCCGACCTTACCGGCAGAGGCAGCGTATCTTCCATCCAGAGCGCAACAATCTCATAGCTGCAGAGGTTGACAAACTTCTCGAGGCCCAGTTTATCCGAAATGTGGATTATCCCAAGTGGCTGTCCAACGTGGTCCTGGTCCGCAAAAACAATGGCAAGTGGCGTCTCTGCGTCGACTACTCCGACCTGAACAGAGCTTGTCCCAAAGATAGCTATCCTCTCCCCCGCATTGATCTACTGGTCGACGCCACGGCCGGTCATCAGATGCTCAGCTTCATGGACGCTTTTTCAGGGTACAACCAAATCGTGATGCACTCATCCGACCAGGAACACACATCTTTCATAACCGATCGGGGCACCTACCACTACCGTGTCATGCCGTTCGGACTAAAGAATGCTGGGGCCACCTACCAACGTTTGGTCAACACAGTCTTCCACCATCAGATCGGACGGAACATGGAAGTGTATGGGGACGACATGCTGGTCAAGAGCAAACTCTCCGCTGACCACCTCACCGACCTGCGAGAGACTTTTGCCACACTTCGCAAATATCAGATGAAGCTCAATCCTGAGAAGTGCGCTTTTGGTGTGGGATCTGGCAAGTTCCTGGGTTTCATGGTCAGTCAGCGCGGCATCGAGGCCAACCCTGAGAAAATCAAGGCCTTGATTGAGATGCAGTCACCTAAAACCGTTAAGGAGGTCCAAAGGCTCACGGGCAGAGTGGCAGCCCTTAACCGTTTCATCTCCCGGGCAACGGATAAGTGCCTCCCATTCTTGAGTCTGCGGCAAACTTTTGAATGAACAGAAGAATCAGAGGAAGCCTTTCAACAGTTGAAACAGTGCATGGCCAACCCCCCCCTTCTCTCACAGTAATCCTGGCGAGCCCTTTTTTCTACTTAGCGAGATCAAGCATCGCAATCAAGCAAGACTCATCGAGAGGGCGGCTCGGTAACGGCCGGTCTACTACATCAGCCGCGCTCTCAGAGGAGCGGAGCAGAACTACCCCCTATTAGAAAAGCTGTCTCTGGCCTTGGTTGCTGCCTCCAGACGACTCCGCCCCTACTTCCAAGCCCACTCCATAGTTGTTCTCACCGACCAGCCCCTGAAGAAGGTCATGCAAAGAACCCGAGCTCTCGGAAGACTAATGCAAGGGTCAAGAGAATCGAGTCATTCGACATCTCTTACCGCCTCGACAATGATCAAGGGCAAGCAGAGTCGACTTCATCTTGAATTTACCAATCCAAATTTCAACCGCTACCCTTCCACCCGCCCCGACTCCACCAGAACCTGAAGATCCGCATTGTTGGACACTCAATGTTGATGGCTCGTCTCGCAGAGAGGGAAGCGGGGCTGGCCTGATCCTCACATCCCCCGAAGGGGGTTATTTCAAATGTGCCCTCCGCTTCTTGTTTGCAGCCAGCAACAATGAGGCCGAGTCTGGCATTGATAGCCGGACTTCGTCTAGCCAAAGACATTGGTGTTAGCCACATCGAGTGTTCGATGACTCCCAACTTATCGTCGGCGGATCACGGGTGAATTCGATGCCAAGGATACCACGATGCGGACCTACAGGGACATGGCACTCCCTCTTGTCCGTCTCTTCAACACCTTCCAGATCAGACACATACCTAGGGCGGAAAACTCCAAAGCAGATGAGATGGCTCAACTGGCTTCTGCCGACCAATCCGGCCTCAGCCATGGAGTCCGCCTCGAGTACCTGACTCACCCAGCCATCTCACCCGACCTGCAAGAAGTGCAAGTCCTCCAGACAGAACCCATACCTTGGGCATCCGACATCCTCCTTTTCTTGACCACTGGCGAACTCCCAGATGACCAACAGCAGGCTGCCAAGGTCAGAGCCCGGTCGGCCAACTACACTCAGTCGACGGCGTTCAGACAAGCGGTTTCACGACCATACTGCGATGTCTCGGCCCGCCAAGCAACCTATGTAATGCAGGAAATCCACGACGGGATCTGTGGGAATCCTTCGGTGGCGGTCTCTCGCAAAAAGTGCTCCGCGACAGCTACTCGCCGACCTCAACAAAGATGCCTCGATTTCGTCTGAATGCGACAAGTGCGGTAACGCCAACATCCCCATGCTCCCCATTTGAGTTGATCACTCTTTGCAGCCCTTACCCGTTCGCCAAATGGGGTATCGACTTGGTTGGTCCACTTCCTACTGGTCGAGGCCAGACCAAGTTCGCAATTGTTGCTATTGATTACTTCACCAAGTGGGTCGAGGCAGAACCCCTTGCCACAATCACCGAGCGGAACACCACCAAGTTTATCTGGCAATCGATCGTCTGCAGATTCGGTATCCCTCAGGCCATCGTCACCGACAACGGCAAACAGTTCGACAATGCCAAATACAGGAAATTTTGTACAGACCTCCAAATTCAACCATGCTTCTCTTCCCCCGGTCATCCCCAAGCGAACGGTCAAGTTGAGGTCACCAACCGCTCTCTCCTAAAGATCATCAAAACTAAGCTTGAGGCTGCCAAAGGCCTTTGGGCTGAGGAACTACCACATGTACTCTGGGCTTATCGAACTACTGCTCGAACTCCTACTGGGGAGACCCCTTTTCGCTTAGCATATGGCGCTGAGGCGGTCATTCCTGTAGAAGTCGGTCTGCCCACCCCCAGGGTCTTACATCCAGATCTCGCCTCAGCTGAAGAACTCCGTCGAGCAGACCTGGATCTCATTGAGGAGCTCAGAGAGACTGCTGCTGTCAGATTGGCCTCCTACCAGCAGAAAATGAGGACACACTACAACCGCAGAGTCCGACCGCGGGAGTTCTCTATTGGTGACCTTGTCTTGAGAGAGGCAACTCTTGCCACAAAAAATCCAACCGAGGGCAAATTGGCAGCCAAATGGGAGGGGCCCTATGTGGTGAAGGCCCGACCGCGGCCAGGCACTTACCGACTTCAAGACATGGATGGCCGAGACCTTCCCCATCCCTGGAATGCTGAACATCTGAAGCGTTACTATCAATGAATCCTTATTTTTGTATTGGCAAAATTATTGTATTTCCCTTTTTCAGTACATAATACAAGTATCGATTGGCGTTCCCACCTTCTATAATTCGCCTGTCTGAATGTAGCTTCCATAAAACTTTTATTTGCAGGAGCATCAAAGCCTCAGTCCAATCTGAGCACCTTCAAAAGCCTCAGCCAGATCTGAGCACTTTCAGAAGCCTCAGTCCGACCTGAGCACTTTCAAAAGCCTCAGTCCAATCTGAGCACTTTCAGAAGCCTCAGTCCGACCTGAGCACTTTCAAAAGCCTCAGTCCAATCTGAGCACCTTCAAAAGCCTCAGCCAGATCTGAGCACTTTCAGAAGCCTCAGTCCGACCTGAGCACTTTCAAAAGCCTCAGTCCAATCTGAGCACTTTCAGAAGCCTCAGTCCGACCTGAGCACTTTCAAAAGCCTCAGCCCGATCTGAGCATCTTCAAAAGCCTCAGCCAGATCTGAGCACTTTCAAAAGCCTCGGCCAGACCGAGCACTTTCAAAAGCCTCAGCCAGATCTGAGCACTTTCAGAAGCCTCAGTCCGACCTGAGCACTTTCAAAAGCCTCAGCCCGATCTGAGCACCTTCAAAAGCCTCAGCCAGATCTGAGCACTTTCAGAAGCCTCAGTCCGACCTGAGCACTTTCAAAAGCCTCAGCCCGATCTGAGCACCTTCAAAAGCCTCAGCCAGATTTGAGCACTCTCAGAAGCCTCAGTCCGCCCTGAGCACTTTCAAAAGCCTCAGCCCGATCTGAGCACCTTCAAAAGCCTCAGCCAGATTTGAGCACTCTCAGAAGCCTCAGTCCGACCTGAGCACTTTCAGAAGCCTCAGTCTGAGCACCAGCCTCGGCCAGACCAAGCACGTTCAAAGACCTCAGTCCAACCTAAGCATTGTCACAAACCCCAGTCAGACCTATGAATGAAGGCTCATAAAACAACGCACTCAGTCATGGTCCGACCCTTAACCACAATTTCAACATATTTTGACACTTAGTCATATTCTATATTTCATTTGCAAATCACATCTTCAACACTACATTTCAGCCTACTTTTTAAGGCAATTCGACACTTAGTCTTATTTTAAAGAGGTTTGCCCACGTCTCATTTCCGAATCACATGTTCAAACATCACATTTCAATCCACCCTTTCACGGTACTTTGACACTTAGTCCATATTTTAAAGATGTCTGCCCACATTTCATTTGCAAATCACATCTTCAACTTCACATCGATCTACCTTTTTAAGGTAATTCGACACTAAGTCATGTTGTTAAGATACAAGCCTTCAATCAAGACCAAATCAACTCAAACAGAGATGAAACACAATTTATTACACAAAGTCAATACACAATTTATTCATCGACTAGAACCATTTTATTCATTCAAAAACATGTACACATCCATTTATTACAATACTTCCAAAACAAAGCGAAACAAAAATGTATACAAAGAGAAAACAAAGACTCCTAAGTCTACTGATCATGCAAGTCACTCCCCCTCCTCGCTTGAGATGAGGTCAGCTTCTTCAACCCCTCGTCCGGGGGTGCAGGCTACGTCATCTTCCCAATCACCACACCACTCAGGGTCTAAGTGCGAAACAGCCTCCGCTTTGTGCTTGAACATCTTCCAACCATTGTCCCAAGATTTCGGCCATTTCGTGCTTATAGTAGTCGATTCTTGAAAGCGCTAATGATTTCAGACTCTCCTCGCCCCAAAGATTCTGTCTCTGATGACCCAAAGACCACCAGACCCCATCCTCATTTGGCAAAGAATCACATCAATCGCCACTGAACTCAGAGACCCTTTGAATTGAGTAACATTTGCAACACAAAGGTCGGGGTAGGCCGCCTTTCGAGGCCGCCTTTCTCCTCGTTCAACTCTTTTTGTAGGGCCTCCTTGTCAGCTGCAGCTTTGGCTCTCCCTGCCTCCAGCTCTGCAGTCAACTCTCTCCTTTCTACCTCAAACTGTTTCAACAGGTTCTCCCTCTGCTCCAGCGTCCTAGCGCCCTCATCCCCCACCTCTTTTTGCCGAGCCTCAACCTTCGCCTCTGCATCATCCTTCTGTCTGACGAGCTTTTCGTTGTCGCCATGGCCTCCTCATGCCGCCGACCAAGAATGGCACACGCCTGTGGGCCTCCTCCACTTTCTTTGCTCTCCAGACACTGGAATTCCAAATGACACCACCCGACGGCGTGTGTCTTCCAGATCCACTTTGATCGATTGCAGCTGGTGGGCAATTTTCCACTCTGACTCTCCATCTTCAATTTAGCTACCGCCTTGGCTCGACGGTCTTCACCTTAGCTTTCAAATTTTCCTCAAGAGAGCCCTGCTAGGGTAGTTACCTCCATTTGGGCGGAGCATAACCCCCTGAACAAGTCGGCCTCGTTGAACATACAGGCTGAGCGCAGAGCCGTTTCGTCTACAAACTTGGCTTAGCGGTCTGCCCCCGACCTCGCTGGGCCTCCGTCTCCCCCCAGATTCTACCATCAGACGAGCATGGTAAGTCGTGGCCCCCCGACTAGCCCCCCTTTCCTGCGATGTAGAGCCCCTTTGTGTCTGCTCCTTCTCACCGGGCTCAACCCCAACCAACCTAACTTCATTAAAGATCGAGGTCTTCCCAACCTCACACTTGGGTCACCCTAGCCAACCCAGCTTCTACTTGTTCTGCTGGGGCCTTCTCCCACGTCCACTGTCGGACTGGTTATCGCCATTTCGGGGGTATCCTTTGTCACAAGGACTTCTCCCCCAGCTGAGACGACCGCCCCTTCTGGGGCCTGTTCCACCTCCCCACCCTCCACTCGCTTGGCCAGGCTGGCCTCTTCTTCCCTTACCTCCTTCCTCTTTTTCTGGGCTGGCTCCTCCCCACCTCGCCTCAACCTCTTTTTCTTCTTCCCCACCCCCAGTGCCTCCATCTCCTTCAGCGACCTCTCCTTCAGAGGGTCTTTTGGAAGCAGTCGTGGAGCAGACTCCTCCAATCCTTTCTCTCCCAACGCTTTTGGCCGGGGGCGAATCCTCTCCCTCACCACTGGCCGAGGAGGTCGGTCGGCTTGAGCCTCCGTGAATTTCTGAGCCCTAAGTAGCATAGCCTGATCCTCCTCCTCCTGTGCCTTTCTCTTGGCCTCCAACTCCGCTCGGTCGAGATCCCCCCCGACCGGTTGTGGTCCCAACCCCGCCTCAAACAGGCAGATGGTCGCACCACTGGCCCCACCTAACCTTCTCCCTCTCCTCCACTCCTTCACCTTTTTACCCTCTCCTCCATCACCGTGACTCCCTTCGACTCCACAAACTTGGTCGGCACCTTCCACGTCTTGCGTGCCCCCCCTCGAGTTAGACACATAGAACCACCTATGCCTCCAACCCTTAATCGAGGTTGGTAACCCCGCCACCAAGCCCTTCCCGCCACGGCTGTAGGGTTACCCAAGTCTCCTCACGCTCGACGCTTAGCAAAGAAAGAATTCGTCATTGTCATGGCCCTCCATTGCCTTTTCGCCAGCGCTTGCACACGACAACAAAATCTTCCATGAATTGGGCATCAATCGCCCCGGTGCCATGTCTAAACGGTTAAGCACATCCACCACAATCATGGCGCTGTAATCGCACCACCCTTCTTCGCCTCGTAGAGGAGAACTCCCGACCACGTCCGATGGCGGTCAGGACTTTGGCACCACCAACTCCACTTCCGCCGGACCTGGTACCTCTCGCGATAGCCTCCAACTCCGCCCGTTATAATGGACCTATCACCTCGAGTGCCGTGATCCGTTCCACTGGCCGATCGCTCCGCACCGATGGCACCTCCACCTCATCGATCTATCTTCTGCGCCGCATTCCACAAAGATCGTCCTCTCCTAGCGGATCCATCCTCACATTCGGTCCCTTCTCGCGCCATTGCTAAATCAGATTTGCGAATAGCCAGGATGCAGTTCCGTGAAATCGCAGTAAGTATTTTAATGGGGTATCGTGAGCAACGGCGAATTGATACTTTGGATATTTTGAGTTTTGTAAACAAGTAGGTGAATCGTATGACACCAAAAGCCCACGGTTTGCCGTATTCCAAGGATCCCAATTAATTTTCGCCATTTGAAAACTTTTTCAAATCTTCCGCCAAAACCGCCCCATCAATGCCCATAATAATACCCCGACGTTTCACTCGATCCAACGCTTGACGTTCCACATCCCCCGATACGTACGGTCCAGATGCAATGAACTCTCCTCACTCGCCTGTCTTTTCCACTTCAAGTCATCACGTGACACGCCGCCTCTTGAGCCTTCTTCCGCTCGGCCACCCTCACGGTCGGCTTCTTCCACTCGGCCACCTCACACCCTCACTTGCCGGCTTCCTCACTCGGCCACCCTCACGGTCGGCTTCCCACTCGGTCCACCTCACGGCCGCCCTTTCCGTCGGTCACCCTCACGGTCGGCCCTCCCGCTCGACCACCCTCACGGTCGGCCTCCACCTGCCACACCCCACGGTCGGCCTCCCACTCGGCCACCTCACGGCCCCACCCGCGGGCCACCCTCACATCGGTCTCCTCACGGCCAACCACCTCACTTGCCGGTTCGCCACCCAAGACGGCCAGACTTACCTCATTACTATTATTATTCCCTTCGTTGGACTAAAGTCAGACTTTGAATGGGGACTACCGACAGGATAGGCCCATAGAGCCCACTACCACCATTCAAACCCCATTATACAACCCGGTTGGCCAAACCCAACACAGCTGGAGTCCAACTAGACAGGAAAGACCAATGATGCTCGGACAAGTGGCAGGCGCAGAGCAGACCACGTCAGCAGACAAAGATCTGCAAAGTTATTGCCACAGCACATCACCATTAATGCAGCCCATCACAGCATTTATTGCGACAACACCTCTCAGCCGGAATCACACCCCCTCGCCCTGAACAAGGCGAACCACGCCTCAAGCTTTCGGCGGGGACAATCAGAACGACAGAGACAGCGAAATGATTACAGTTGGATATAAGCTAAACTCAAGGAAAAGAAGAAGGTTAAGTTTTCTATCTCCTATCTCTCTCTCTACATTTCTTCTACGTTATCACCTCCTCTAATTCCTACACCGGAGGGTTCGCCGGGGGACTACCCCGTTCCCCGATTGAACTTGTTTGCAGGTTATCCAGTGGGCTCGAGGAGCTTGGATCGGTCCAGTCCATCCACGAGGACTCATTGTATTAACATTCACAACTTTTATTATTAGGTTTTTTTGGACAATGATGTTTTTTTGTGTGTTCAGTCCACACCAAGTGGAGTGAATAATGCGGTTGGGCCCATAATTCAATTTTTTTTTAATCTTTACGTCCTTATGTTTTTACATTATTTACAAAAATATAAGATTGATATGATAATTATACTTGTATGATTTTATTATACTTGTTTTTAAAAAAAATAATAATAAATATATTCTTGAAAATAAACCATTCACTTTTAAAAGTCAAATAGGATAAAATTATGTTATGATTAACAAATTAATTTAAGGGCAATTATAGCCCAGTGGAGTTTGAAAAAATAATTACATATTAATGAAAAAATTTATAATTTTAATTATTAATATTTATAAAGTTTATCACTAATATGTATTTATTTTTATAAAATACAACTGATTTGATATTCTCTCTTAATTTAATTATCTAAACATTGAACCACCAAATGAATAGTTTAAATTGTGGTGGGCCCAATGAGTATCGTCCAATCCACTTGAATAAATTTGGGATAAATTGTACTAACCCCTTCAATTATTATTCCTATCACTTTACTGCCTGAACTACATATTGTAATACTTAATTACCCCTCATCTACATTATTATTATTTTAAAGTTGGACCTTTGTGATGATTTTTAAGTTATGGAATATATGACATTTTAATTTTAACTAATGTTATGTTGCTTTTGTTTTACTTTTGAACAAATTATTAATGCGTCATAGGCGTATCATGTCCAGCATTTTTTTATTTTTTATTTTAAATCGTCGTGTCGGCATGTTGCTTGTCCTTGTTTGTGCTACTTATGTTGAAAGTTAAATGTCGGTTAGTTCTTTGTTAAGCTTAATTCTTTATTTACATTTTCAACTGTTCCAACATACAAGTGCCATCTTAGACAGCCCTTAGCTCTAAAGAGACTCTAATTTAACTGAAAATTGAATCAAAAAAAATTTCTTGAAAGTTAGACATGTTGCAGAGCTTCTGCCATCTCTTTATCATCATCATTCAGCCGAAGGACTGTGCATGATAAGACATTTGTGGTTTCTAATTGATGCCAATTTTCAAGCTTCATGAGTGACACAAGATAATTGGCAGATGCAGCGCGGCCCAGATGTGAGGACAATATGCACAAAACATATGGTTTTCCTTCTATTGAACATTTTATGTGCCATAATGTGTTAATTAACTAACTTTAATTCAAGCAGCTGAAGTTAATGACTTGGTTTTGTACGGGAGAGAAATAAGCTTGCCCGTATAATCCTGTTGATCAAGCTTTAACACAGAGAATTTAACGTGGTTCGGCAAATTGCCTACGTCCACGAGCTGCAGATTTATTATATTGAACAAATGATAAGAATTACAAATAACCCTCCGTCAATTACCCTCTTTTCTCCATAAACTTGTCCTCCCCCTTCTCACCTCTCCTTAGCTCCTTATATATAGAGGTTACAAATACAAGAGAGAATCTTTGAAGTGAGCTGGCTGCCAGCTCACTCCTACTTTTGGTAGCTTTCCTCACATGGCCTCATGGCCAGCTCTTACGGCATCATGGCTTACATATCTTTACAGGTTGGCTAGAATCTATAGTCACTTTACAATCAATCTCCACAACCGAACTTCCAATATGACCGAAGTACATGTTGGTTAGGTACTTACTTCTCTTACTTCGGTTTCCCGTGCTAAGACCGAGCTAACCATTGAGCTGAACTATCTTCAAAACCAAGTCCTTCCATGGACTTGACATACCTCGGTTCTCATGCACCTTGAGCGAACTTCACCGCCGAAGACCGATCTTCCTTCAATGCATTAGTCAACCGAAGTAGAAAATAAAGCTTTGACCGGACTAATCACCACGGTCGTATGACCGGTCTAACTCCAAGTTTACTTCTCCTGACCGGAATAACTTATACAGCCATTCTACTCCGGCCCTTTGTGCTGCGGCCCATAACGGCCCAATTCCCAGCTTCGGCCCAATTTGCATATAAATTACCCTCTCAGGTTTCAAAGAGTTTATGTTTTCAAATTGATCGATGATTATTTCCAGCTGGCACATGGGAGTATATTATGATGTGCGAATTACCACATTGATTCATAATGCTCATTTTGCTCACTTTCTTGTGTTGCTGTTTCAGCTTTGCTTGCTATCAATGAGTCAAGGGCCTCTGTTTATGCTTACTACGTTCTTCGTACAATTTCATACATTATAAGTCAAGGGAGTATTTTCTGCATTTCTGTTGCCTATGTGGTAAGAGTTCTTCCTCAATGCTAATTAACAACAAAAATTACAACCAGTGTGGGGTTATTTGAAATCACATTTTCCCTCTCTGGCAGGCAGATGTTGTCGAAGAAGATAAGAGGGCAGCATTATTCAGTTGGATTACCGGCATCTTTTCTCTCTCACATGTATTGGGAAATGTCCTTGCACGTTTTCTGCCTGAAGATTACATTTTTGAGGTATGTTGGTGCTGTGACTTTTGGCATTTGTTTATGGTGAATCTCTTAATCATCCTTATATTTTTTTAATCCTCCTAATAATGCTTTTTGTTTCAGGTTTCAATTGCTCTGTTAATCTTTTGTCCGATTTACATGCACCTGTTTCTGGTTGAGACAGTCCAATCAACTCCAAGGCATCGCCAACATGCTCCTTGGTTGCACAAGGCACTGAAGATTGTCAAGGAACGATACAATTCAATGAGGCATGCAGCAACTATTGTTGTAAGCAGGTGCTTTTATCTGCAAACCATCAGTGATGCTTTTAGTGCCCAGTCCCAACTAAATTTTGCCAGATCTTTGTATATATTTCTGTTCTTCCCTTAAAGCTTCAGTATAAACATCACTAATGTGGTCCATTTTACTCTGCAGTCCAACGCTCAAGGGCATGTCACTGGTTTCCTTCTTTTATGAGTTGGGAATGTCCGGCATCAGCAGTGTCTTACTGGTACTCATTGATGAAGCCAGATGCCGATAAATATATATGTATATCAGAATAATAATTATGGGGTCCACTGACAAGGAGAAGAGTTTTGTTTCATTTGAAAAGGAAAGAAGTTGATTCTTTTATCTTCGAAACTGCTTTCTCTTTTTGCAAATCGTTTTGACAAAATTGTTTCATGGAAAATTATGTGAACAAGTCTGAGAAATGAAAATGCCATTATTCTTGTTATCTGCTGATAATGGGCCAAATTTTTGCTAAAATGATTTTATATCTTAAAACTCTTTTTTTGTTTTTGTCTTTGCTTTTTTTTACTGAATACTTTGCAAATTGATGTATGACTGAAAAATTATGGTGACATGCAATTGTTATTCAAGTTCCTTTGCTACCTCTGCAGTACTATTTGAAGGCAGCCTTTGGTTTCAACAAAAATCAATTTTCAGAAATTCTGATGATGGTGGGAATAGGATCAATTGTTTCCCAGGTATTCTTTCTATAGATCATTTTCTTTTCTTTTGTTACTTTAACAGAAGGAGCCCATTAACTCTACTTTTTGAAATGTTCTTTAAATCTGGAGTTTCTCTACTCACCATATGTTTCTTATCATCGCATTGTTTCAAGATTCTGATTCCTCCTCTCATCAATCCATTAGTTGGAGAGAAAGTGATACTTTGCACAGCCTTACTTTCATCAATAGCTTATGTGAGTTGTCCTTTATTTACTTAATTTAAGCCCTTGCAGCTCTGGATTTAATCATAGTTGAAAGTATGTATAAATTTTATCTCATGGAAGTGTTTTTTTTTTTTTTAATGCACAGGCATTGTTTTATGGCTTGGCATGGGCTTCTTGGGTATGTACTCTTATATACTTAAATAAATGTGTAGTTAATTTCAGTTTTGAAACTACATTCTGGGTAATTACATGCTCCACCGTTAAACTTCCTCCTAAAATTTCACTTTAGTCTCTCATTTTTAGTTGAGACGACCTATATCATTATTGTAATTTAGGTTCTAATTTCTTGCAAAGAATACAAGAAAATTTATTTTCTCATGAAAGTTGCTATATGTTACAACTTTCTCTCAGAAAAATTATCTTAACCAAACGCAAACTAAAAAAATAAATTTTCATTTCACTTTCACTTCCCATCACATTTTTCTATCTAATCAAAAGGACTGACAATATCAAGAGAGAAAGCCAGGACTCTTATTTCTATTTTGCCTTTATTTCCATAGGTATATGTATATTGATAAAGGAAAATAACGTACATGAACGGATTTCTTATAAGATTAATTTTCTTACCGCTAGATAGAGACAATGGGTTGTCTAGTGATAAAAAAATCTAGTAAAAAATTCCCTTTATGTGTAGAAGTACTCTTTTGGTAGTATCTATACACACGTCGTATTGCATCATCTTATTGTTGTTGACCGGAAATCATTGAAAACACAGGTACCATATCTAAGCGCTTCATTTGGAGTCATCTATGTCCTTGTCAAACCTGCTGTAAGTACTAGTCTCCCATGAATATATATACATTTTGTCCAACGATAATGTTTGGAAAAATCTATATTATTCACCATAATCAATTCTAATGCTCATTCTTTTTCTTTTTCCCATTTAATTTTTCTGATTTGACAGACTTATGCTATTATATCAAGAGCATCAAGTTCAGCTGATCAGGTTTGTGGAGTAATATGGTGTCTTTAAATTGATTCAACAATTATTAAGTAGTTTGCCAACGGCTGAAAAGCCAAGGCAAAACTCCACTGTTAATAATTGAGAATTTAATTCTCTTGAATCATGAGGCATTGTTTGGATCTTGGATTTTGGAGGGAAAATAAGTTGCTGTAAATTCTTTAAATCCAAATAAACTCCTCTTTTCAATTTTAGTTTGTTTGTCCTTGCTTGACTTTTGTGTTTTATTAAACAAATTTCCATTTTCACCATCTTTGAGCACTTGTATCGCCTTCTAAGTTCAATTCAAGCACAGGGAAAAGCACAAGCATTTATCGCCGGTGTGCAATCAATTGCAGATTTGTTATCACCAATTGCAATGAGTCCACTGACCTGTGAGTTTTGAGTATTTTGTTTCTGTCTATTTGAACATCAAAATTGTTTCTTTTAATTTGCTTAACCTTGTGTGACTTTCTTGTTTTCCCCCAGCTTTGTTTTTGTCCAGCGATGCACCTTTCAACTGCAAAGGTTTCAGTATTGTCTTGGCATCTTCATGCATGGTAAACCCCTCTCTCTCAACTGCAAATATCTATGGGAAATTTTTTGAGAAGCCCGACAATGCGACCCAATGATCGTAATACCCTTATTTTGTTAAAACATGAATTGTGTGCATAATAGGCAAACTGAGACGATTACTTTTTATTTTTTACTTTTTATTTTATTTTATTCTTTGTTTCAAAATTTAAAATTTTCATAACTTTCTTTCTATGCATCAATATTTTGTTACATTTTTTTTCGGGGAACCTATTCTAGGAGATGTATCAAGCATGATTTACATTCAATATGATATTTTGTTAAAACAAAAGCAAGAATTTTCTCACTTTTAAGGAAAAGAATAAAAATTCACAGAAACTAAGAAATTTCTCAAATTTTGAAACAAAGAAAAATTGTGAAATTTCTCACTTTTGAAAAAAATGGCAATGCTGAGTGCTTAAATGAGGGCTACTCAATTCGAAAATTTTAAGAAGGTACTTAAGCTACCAATAATCAAAGTCAATGGGATCTCACGAGTCATTATTGAATTACAAATGTACAATTATTTCAGGTGATATCTCTATGTTGTGCTTGCTTGCTAAAGCATGAAATGCCATCAAAGAATATCTTGGTAGACAAGGGAGAAGATATCGAAGCACCACTTCTATCAAAAAATTGACAGTTGATGTTGGTATGATTGGCAGTTGTATTTTATGTATGTATCCTTCTTCTAGGTTGATCATAGTGTGTAAATTTTGGTGTTCGTAATTGTATCTAATGAGTGTAAATCTATTAAACATAAAACTATGCCATAGCCAATGGCTTTTCCACTAATGAAGAATGATAATCAAATCTTAGTTAAATGTGTACTCCAATTTTGTAGGTCCTTGAGATCAAATTTGCCTTTGTTGTTCTTTGATAGCACAATATTTGTGCTAGATTGATCCCAAGGATCACGAAATGGCCGGGTGAGTGCTGCATTTAGGACAGTCGGACATAGTTTGTTAGCCCGTTCTAGAAAAAATAAATTGTGATCAGGATTTGATATGTATATCAAATTCATTTTCGATGTGATTCACACTACACTAAAGCCTCGTTTGGCAAATTAATATTTTAGCCAAAAAATTATTAAAAAAATCAAAAAACCTATGTAATTTATATCAAAAAGTCAAAAATTTCATTTTCTCTCTACTTTTTGCACATCTTTTCGTAAAAAATCAAAAAGTCATCACAAACATATTAATTTTTTTACTTCATATTTTAGTCAAAAAGTCAAAAAGTTACTAAAATTGCCTATTCCGAAACGAGGCCTAAGTTTAAATCTAAATCATAAATTCAGATTTTGAACATTTAGCCTTCGTTTGTCATAGGCCAAAATAAGGTTTTTTTTGGTTAAAATAATCACAGAAAAACAAAATAAGTTTTTTAATTCAATAAGATAAAACGTTACATCTAAATTATAATCATTTTATTTTTTTTCTAACAAAAGTCAAAAAAATCAAAAAATTTATTCTAAACGAGATTTTTTAGTCTCAAATTAAAATAGTAAAAAAAAAATCGAAATGCCAACCTACATCTCAAATGAGTCCTTATATATATATATATATATATTAAAGTACATAAACATATTCCATCATTAGTAGTAATTGTGTTTTCTGAACTTCTCCAAACACTTCAAGTTACTACATAAAGGCGAGTCTGAATTCGCTAAAATCATGATGTTAAGTCAACTCCGAAGTAAATATTCCATTACGTCATGTGTGCTTTCATGATTTATATAAAATGATTCTTATCTCACACAATTAAGGCCTTGTTTGGGTAGTGCAAAATAATCCAAAAAGTCAAAAAGTTACTCAAAAAGTTAAAAAGTTAACACTATTCACCAAAAGTCAACAATTACGGCTGCACAACTCCCAATTCAAATTTTTCTCTAAAAATTAATTTTCACAATTTTTTATTACACATTTTTCCATCAAGAGTCAAAAAGTTAACCCAAACATTCATATTTTTAACCTCAATTTTTTAGTCAAAAAGACAAAAAGTGCACTTATTTAGTCTTCCCAAACAAGGCCTAAATTGGATAATCATCGCAAGAAAGTGATTTACTACTGTGCTTTCATGATTTATATAAAATGATTATTATCTCACACAATTAAATTGGATAATCATAGCTAGAAAGTGATTTACTACCGTGCTTTCATGATTTATGTAAAATGATTCTTATCTCACACAATTAAATTGGATAATCATAGCAAGAAAGTGATTTACTACTGTGCTTTCATGATTTATGTAAAATGATTCTTATCTCACACAATTAAATTGGATAATCATCGCAAGAAAGTGATTTAATACTGTGAATTTTTTTTTAAATATTTTTTTTTAAAAGCTAATATAACATAGAAGCACTTGTTATGCTATTTTTGTTTATAAAATTAATTAATTAAATTAGTTGTCTTGTGCGGATCAATATAAATCTACTCTACAAGTAATTCCATAATTTAGGATCTCGTGGGACATGAAACCAACTTTTTAGATGTTTTTAAAGATTACTTTTCGTCTTTACTTGTCATTTTTAATTAACATTTTCAAATAAAACTTTTTAAGATTTAATAAAAGCTGGTTGTGATGATATAGTTCGTTTCAGGTGGAACGGGTCGGACTAATCCATGCTCTTCAAACCTGTGTCCGAATGACCAACCCTACAGTGGAACCTGCACAAGAGTTCAACGGGGAACGGAGAGTCTCCCAGCGAACCCTCTGACGAGCAAGTTAGAAAGAGAGATGGAATATATGGAGATTAGAGATAAAAAGCTTAACATTTTTTCTTGTCTTTGACGTCTGCTTATATCCTCTGGTAATCATTTCGTTGTCCCTTCCAATCCGTTGCCATGGCCGAAAGTCTATGCTCTAGCTTGCCTTGTTCATGGTGAGGCTGTTCTGTCGCGACGGGGAGGGCTTATCGCAATAAATGTTTTAAGGGGCTTCATTAATGGCTGATGTGCAGTGCGATAACTTTGCAGGATCTTTGTCTGCTTATGTGGCCTGTCCTTCACCTGCCACGTGCCTAAGTGTCATTGGTTCTTGATGCCATGTTGAGCTCCAGCAATGCTGGGCTATAGTATTTGAATTGTGCATTGGGCCCTAAGTGGTGGACTGTATCTTTTATGGGCTTACCCATGTCAGTAGTCCCCCATTCCCGAGTGCAGCTTTAGTCCAATGAAGGGAATAAGGAAGAAGACGGTGGTTGTGAAAGATTGGCGGGGTGAAGACCGACCGAGAAGTGGGTCGAAGGCGGGGTGTGACCGCGGAGGAGGGCAGGGTGAGGGGCCGACTCTAAGGAGGGCCGACCACGAAGGGTGATTGAGTGGTGGGATCGACTATGAGGGGGGCTTACCGCAGAGAGTGGCCAAGTGGTGGGACTGACCATGAGGAGGACCGACTGCGAAGGGTGACCGAGTGGTGGGACCGACCATGAGGAGGGCCGACCACAAAGGGTGACTGAGTGGTGGGACTGACCATAAGGGGGACCGACCGCGGAGGGTGGCCGAGTGATGGGACTGACTATGAGAAGGGCCGACCGTGAAGGGTGACCGAGTAGTGGGACCGACCATGAGAGGGGCCGATTGCGGAGGGTGGCCGAGTGGTGGGACCGACCATGAGGAGGGCCGACCGTGAAGGGTGGTGTGGCGTGGGGCTCGAGGGGCGTCAGGGTACGTGGTAAAGTAAAGTGGAAAAGACAGGGAAGGGAAAATGGGGCAGTGGATCGTGGGCGTACACGTGGCGGAATCCCGTGATGGGAAAGGTTAGGCATTGAGCAAGAAATGAAACGATAGGTCAATATAGGGTGTTGAAAAGACAGTTTTGGCAAATTTTTGAAAATTTTCAAACTGGCGAAATTTAATTGTGACCCTTGGAATATAGGCAAGCCTTGGGCTTTTGGTATTATACGTTTTACCTATCTCTTTGCAAAAATTCAAAACATCTCAGAAGTAAACTTGTTCGTTGCCAGTGACACACCCCTACAACACTTTGTGAACTTTTTTGTGCTCGCATCCGAAGCCATTCGCAGACACACAAGAGAGATGGCCCAAGAGGAAGCAATAACCGCAAGGGTCAATCCGTAAGGCGACGACGATGTGGTGGACTTGGCGGAACAATATTGTACGGAGCGTAGGGAGGGGGAAGGAGCAAGTTAAGCTGTGCGGGCTTGCCCTAAGACAATAATCTCGGCTGCGAGACCTATTAGCCAGGTGGAGCCGGACCATTGGCACACCAGACCGGATAGATCCGTACTGATAGCAGAGGAGTTGGAGGAAATAAGGAAGAAGTATCAAATTCCCTCGGAGATAGAGCTAAGATTGCCCACAACCAAGGAGAGGGCATCAGATGTGCGGCCAGGCAAATTTAGCTTGTACGAAAAGGCGTTGCGAGGGGGTTTGAGGCTACATCTCCCCCAAGTAGTGGTGGATGTGCTAAACAAGCTAGAAGCGGCACCAGGGCAACTGATGCCGAACGCCTGGAAGATAGTAATGGTGTGCGTAAGTGCCTGGCCGCAGGCGACCGAAGGGACGACAATGACAATAGAGGAGTTCTTCTTCTGCTACAAGGCCTCCAGTCAGTAGGAGACCTGGGTGACGCTGCAAGAAGTGGCGGGGCGAGGTCTAGTGGCGGGTCTTCCATCGTTGGTGAAAGGGTGGAGACTGAGATGGTTCTTTGTGACGGCAAACGGTGGGGCTGGGGTGCGTACAACGTGGAAGGTCCCCACCAAATCAGTCGAGCCGAAGTTGGACGGGGTGGCCGAAGATCGAGTGAAGAGGGTGAGGGAATGGAGGGAAGAGAAGGGGGTGAGGTGGGACGAGCTGGTCCTACTTTCAACGTTGTTTGCCCTGAACTTGGGACAGCAACCGTTGGGGGGTGTAGACACCCCATTTTTGACTGTCCTCAAGACTTGGACGTCATTGTTTGAATACTCGATGATTATCCATGTTCGTGTTCGTCTTGAGTTCTCAGAGGTTTCGGCCATGCGCCTTGCCTCGAGACCTCTCGACTTGTTTGTTTTGTGCTCGGTTGTAGACCAAACACTTGTGTGTTTGCTTCTAAGGAGAGGGAATGGCTTGTTGGCCATCCCCACACCTCACCGGCCATGGCTTGAGGCCACCGGCCCTATTTTCTTGCTACCGGCCAAACGTGTTGGCCGGTCGGCAATGTTTTTGGTCGGCCGGCCATTTCTTTGATCAATCGGCCACTTTTTCTGGCAGAGACCTTTTCTTGAGAGGGTTTGAACCTTTTGAACCCTTGTTTTAGCTTCTTGAGGAAGCTTGAACCTTTTGAACCCTTTGTTTTAGCTTCTTGAGGAAGCTTGAACCTTTTGAATCCTTGGTTTTCAGCTTCTTGAGGAAACTTGAACCTTTTGAACCTTTGCTCTAGCTTCTCCAAGAAGCTTGACCCTTTTTAGCTTCTCCAAGAAGCTTGACCTTTTTAGCTTCTTAGAGAAGCTTGAACCCTTCTAAGCTTCCAAGAGAAGCTTGCACCTTTTGCTCTAGCTTCTCTAAGAAGCTTGACCCTTTGCTCCAAGCTTTTAAGAGAAGCTTGACCCCCTTGACCCTTTTTGTTTAGCTTCTCTTAGAAGACTTGAGCCCTTGCCTTGTCTATAAAAAGAGGGCCTCTCCTTCCATTTCAAGGGTTGAAAAATCTGATATATAAAAGTATATATATATCACTCTCTCTCTCTACATTTGTGTGGGTTAGAGTGTTCCAAAGTGAGTTTTTGTTCTTGTTCTTGCACTAGAACACCTAGGAGTACACTACTCTTTGGTTACTACGGTGCTAAGGAGTTGTTTGAGGGGTTTTTGAGCTGGTTTTTATCCAAAGAGGCTGCTGGTTTGGTGTTCTTGGAAGTGGTCTTAAAGGGTAACTCATTTTTCCTCTTTTATTTCCCGTTTTTGTACACACTTTTAGCCTATCTTGCATGCTGATTTAAGCTTAGCTATAAACTGAAAAAAGTTTTGTATTTGCATGCTTTTGAAGTTTGTTTAAGATCACTTTTGTGTTTGGGGTTGTTTACCCCCTCTTAGGCCTTATTTGGCCTCATTTTTGTGCCTTTTTTGTGAGCTTCATGACCACTTTGTATTGGCCTTCTCACCACTGATGGGGATGGTGTTTTGAGGTCCTAAGAAGGAGAGGGTCATCCCCTCTCCTTGTTGTCTTGTTTGTTGGCATTTTTGGCCTTACAAAGGAGCCCTTATTTGCACACTTCTTGAGCTTGGTTCAGGCCTTTTGCAGTGAGTTTTAGGGCCTGCATAACCTCTTTCCAGAGGTGGTTTTGCCATTTTGTATGTCTATCATGTATGTGTAGAACAACCCCTTGCATGGCCTTCCAAAGGAGCACTTCATTCTAACATGTATTGACTGACTTTCAGTAGTTATTTGGGCATATTTTGGCATGACATACTTCTGTTTTTGGTTGGTTTGGTTACCTCTCATATGCTTCATATAGATGTAGTGCAAATCATGGTTCACTAGCTTACTTTGCATGCTTTGTTGACCCTTGATTCTGGCACTTTTTGGCCATGCCTTAAACTGATTTTGTGCATATTTTGGACTGCCTTAGCCTTGTTTTTGGGTCTCATGGTCGAATGATGCTTGTTTTGTATGCTTGTAGTTCAACATCCATGCTTAGCTTTGAGTTTTGAGGTCCATCACATGCATATACTGAGGTGTTTTCATGTTTTGGGGCCATTATACATCATATTTCAGAGCTTATACTTGTGTCATACTCCATGTTTTCCATGCTTTAAGTGCTATTGAGAGTTGTGCTTGTATGCCATGTTACAATGTGTTGTGCATGTTATGTTGTTAGCATTGTGTATGCCATGTCACTCCTTGCATTGTGTATGCTAGGTGGTTAGTTGCATTGAGCATGCCATAGTTCATATAGTATTGTGTGTGCCATATAGTCCATAGCATTGGGTATGCTAGGTTGCATGTTTGCATATTTAGGTTATATGCCTATTGCATATTGCTTGCTAGCATACTCATTTTGCATTAGTTTGTTTGCATGTTTAGGTTGCATAACATTGCATGCATCTCTTGCCTCTTGAATTGATTATGATAGAGGTTGGAGGCCTTTATGTGTTTATGTGCATTTCATTCCACATTGAAATTGCACATTAGACTCTTGGGCCATCATGCATTGAAATACGTGATTGATGGCCCAAGGGTCGAGTACCAAACTCCCTTGAGTCCATAACATGATGGGGAGGTTGGTGGTGCAAACATTTGCTTGAAAATGCATTGCTATGCCTTGTCTGTCCTCTGCTGCTGTCAAACAGGATTCTGCAGGAATAAATGGTCGGTCGACCATCTCTATTGTCGACCGGCTATCCATATTTGGCCGAGAGCCTCACACATGGTCAATGACCAGTTTCCCATGGCTGGTGGCCTTGCCTCTTAGCCGGTGATCTCCCACAGCACTCAGGGAGCATTTCAGAAGCATCATTGAGACTTGCACAATTTTCAGAAGAGCAGAGCAGTATAAACAGAGGCAATTGTGGCATGGCGATGGATTTCCGGGCGAAGCTGAACATGCATGCATTCATCCCTTTTCCCGAGGCCTTTTTATTGTTTTCAGTAGCTTAATTGATTTGTTAATTAGTTAAGTGTTTTGTAATTATTTAATTAGCTTGTTAGTTGATTAATTTGTATTATTCTTTTGGTCCCTCCAAGAGAGGGCGAATTATGTAATAAGCGTGCGTGTATGTGATGCATGTCTTCCAACCCCCCACTTCTTTCTTCCTTTTATTTAACCGCTTATGATGGTTAATATTAGGGCATATTTCAATTAGCATCCTTATGCTATGCATGTGTGCATTCATTCATCCGTCTTGCATGCACTGGGCTCGGCGCATCATACTACCTGCATTATATTTCAATTCCAAGTTGAATACGTGTTAGTTGTAGCATCATCATATGCCATCTTAGAATAGCCGAGCCTATATTAGCTACATTCTTGTATGTGTTGCATTAGCCATCTTAACATGAACTAGGATCATGCATATGATTACTAACTAGTTTCTGTTTTGGCTCGGAGTACTCGGTGAGCATTTATGCTTTAGCATCTTGCATGTGTGTGAATGTTAATAGGATAGCATGCTTACCATGAGGCTATGTGTTTATGTGATATAACTGCTTGAATGCCTGTGGGTGAAGGTTGGATTGCTTGAATTGGAACAATTCATCGAAATTCGTGTTTTAGCCTACTTGCGAGTAGCAAACCTCAAACTATTTTCCAAGCAAACGGATATGCAATGCTTTGTTCCAAATTAGGCGATCTAGTCTATACTTGTGTATTGTGCGCATCACATAGTAAATTCTAGCTAATTAACCAGGATAAGAATGCATATGTTTTCAAAACAAGATATCATGTTTAGTAGAGGCCGATCTTTGATCGGGCGAGCGGGGGTGCTCATAGCTAACCTTCCCCAATCGTACTCAAGTTTCCAAGCCGAGGCAACTTTGGTGATGACGGATACGTGACCTTAGGCAAACGAGTCAAGGTTTCCTAAATTCCCCCTTAAAAAAATATTTAGGTGGCGACTCTATATCTGGCAAAGCAGTCCATGTTTGGCACTTCTTTCAAAAAAATCTGTTTTCCAAAATGATTTGCTGGATTTGGACTCTTTGATGATTCATCGGTCTTGCATTGCACTCTACGAGATTAGATACAAGACCGTGACATTTAAGTCCTGAACTGTAGTGAGCCCAAATGAACAAAACGGGGGACTTCCCTCCTGGGGCGTTCGGGGACGTCTACAGGAGGGAACCCAGTAAGGGAGGAGCTAGAGGCGCAGAGGTAGGCGGATGAGGAGGAGGAGGAGAGGAGATTGTTCACCCGAGCCGACAAGTATAAAGAGGCAAATTTAGGTCCTGCTCCAAAGTTGGTAATGAGAGAGAGGATTCGACCTCGCCCTAAGCCTTTGGGTGTCAAGAACCTGAGTGAGTTTGCCCCGTTACCATAACCCATAGACCCCCTGAAGGAGAGGGGCAGACGAGAGGTAGAGGTGGGATTGAAGAGGTCAAAAAAGAGGAGGGTTGCCACTGAGGGGGCTACAGATGCGCCCGGTGCGAAGAAGATGAGGGTTGGTGGAGAGGACACCCCCATGATGGAGAAGGCAGAGGAGACGGGGGTGGGGGCTACTCCAGAAAAGGGTGGTTGTCCCAGAGGCGCAGGGGGACAAAGGTCAAGAGGCCCAAGTGAAAGAAGAACACATGAGTGCCATGGACTCCAAGATACAAGTGGAAAGTGGGTCGGGCCTCGATGAGGAGGGAGCAGCTGTGGGGTGCTGCGCCCCAAGGAGAAGGGTGAAGCTCGCTTCTACGCGTTAGGCGGTGTCTAGGCGACTGGAGGGAGAAGGAGGCCCAACGAGGACTGCTGCCGACCGGCTTTTGGGCGTGGTGGAGGATCCGGCAGTGCGCTCGATGGCGAGTTTTACTGAGGTCGAATTGCTAAGGGGGTTATGCTCTGCTCAGATGGAGGCAACTGCCTTAGTAGGAGCCCTGCTGAACAAGGCTGCGGCTATCAAAGGTGAGATGAGGCCGTTGAAGGTAAAATTGGAGAAGGCGGAGGCCCAACTAGAAAGTTTGAGGAGGGAAACTGCGGGATGGAGGAGGACCGCATAGAGCGTGTACGCTAGGGTGCTGGAAGAGGCCCAGAAACCCAAAAAGATGGAAGTGTTGGCGATGGTGCAGGGCTATTCAGCCGACCGAGCCAATGTTGTGCTGCTCGCAACCAAGTTAGAGCTGGAGACGGAACGCCGTAAGGCAGTGTCGCTCAAGTTCCAATTGGGGAGCGAAAGAAGAAATGGAAGAGGCGCATCATATGAGATCGGTGAAAGGAGGCCATGACTTGTAATGAGGATCTGCGGGTCCAGTTGATCAAGAAAAAACAAGAAGCAAATTCGAAGATCGCTGGGTTGGAGAAGAAGTTGGCAGACGAGCGCGCCAAGGTGGCGGCGGAGAAGGCGAGGCTGGAGAGGGCCTTGGAGGAAGAAAGGAGCAAGCTAGTATCTGAGAGGGCGGCGTACCCCGACATGTGCGTTGCAGCGGTAGAACAGTTCAAGGGGTCCGCCGACTTTCAGATGGCTATTGATGCCGCAATCGCCAACAGCTTGGCAAGAAAGGGATCTGGGGAGACTGGCCCATTGGAAGCGACCGCTGGGAGCATGAGTGAAGAAGAAGTGATTTAGAGCTTCCAGTGGTCGAACTTCTATAAACATGAGATGGCTGAGTTCTAGGACAACGGTTGGAAAACGTTCAAGCGAAAGGCTGAGGAGCTGTTCCTAGACTTAGACTTCAACAATGTTAGAGTAGAGGAAGACGATGTGGCCCAGACTCCCTTAGATGAAGGAGTTGATGAAGAAGATCTTGTTTCGAGTGAGGAGGAATGAAGAATGTAAAATTTTTGTACTTCATTTGTAAATAAATAAATAAAAATTTTGTTGTTGCTTTGTTTGTGGTTGTTTTTTTTTCTCTCTTTTTTTTTTGGTTGGGCGTGTAACTTCTGTAGTAAACTTATGTATAAGTCTGTGAATAAATAAAATTCTGAGTTGTGTTTGCCACACTGTGGCCTTTATTTTTGTAAATTTGAAAAGAATTGTTTAAATAAGGCTGGTGTATAAATTGTAGTGAAAATTGAGAAGTAAGGAGCCAAGTTAGCTTGTGAGAAAATTATGATGCAAAGGATGCTATCAATAAGAACGTTGCAATGTAATGGTCTTAAAATGTGAAGTTTTAATGCGTGTTGTAAGAGTGTTAAGAAATGAAAGATGGGGTTCGGAAATAAAAGTTAAAAAATGTAAAGAATGTTCAAATGTGTGAAATCATGGACCTGGAATTCAATTAAGTATGGCAACTATGCCTTAATCATGAAGTTGCAAGAATAGCCTTGGGCGAGCGCTTCATTCTGGTGGAGTCGTGATTAGCTCGGTCTGGCTGGGTCTTCAAGTAACTCAGTCTGGCTGAGCTCTTTGTGCTTAGTCTGGCTGAGGTTTTTCATGCTCAGTTTGGCTGAGGCTTTAAGTAACTCAGTCTGGCTGAGTTCTTCGTGCTTAGTCTGGCTGAGGCTTTAAGTAACTCAGTCTGGTTGAGTTCTTCGTTCTCAGTCTAGCTGAGGCTTTTTATGCTCAGTCTGGCTAAGGCTTTAAGTAACTCAGTCTGGCTGAGTTCTTCATGCTCAGTCTGGCTGAGGCTTTAAGTAACTCATTCTGGCTGAGTTCTTCGTTCTCGGTCTGGCTGAGGCTTTAAGTAACTTAGTCTGGCTAGGGTTGTAATCAAAGCGTTATTGAAATACCACATAGATAACTGAGATATAAGCTTGTTGTCATTCAAAGTGTAGCCCATTTGATCATAAATTTACACCATATGAGAAAAGAATGAGAGCATTCAAGTGCGTGGATTGTCAAAAAGAACATACAACAATTGATCAATACAAAAATACAGCTTTTATTGAAAATAACGCTTCAAATGCTCGGCGTTCCATGGATGGGGGAAGTCTCGGCCTTCCATGTCCTGAAGTCGGTAAGTACTCGGATGAGGTCTGGCTTTAACGACATAAGGTCCCTCCCACTTGGTTGTCAACTTGCCCTCAGCTAGATTTTTGGTGGCGAGAGTTGCTTCCCGCAAAACAAGGTCCCCAACGGAGAACTCCCTCGAGCGGACTTTGCAGTTGTAGTGTGTTCTCATTTTTTTGTTGGTATGAGGCCCGTCTGATAGCAGTGGTCTCTCGGAGCTCTTCAATTAGGTCCAGGTCGACTCGACGCAGCTCTTTAGTGAGTTCTGGATTTTGGTGCAGAACCCTCGGGGTAGGCAGACCGATTTCCATTGGGATGACCGTCTCAGCGCCGTATGTTAAGCGAAAGGGGGTCTCCCCAGTGGGGGTTCGGGCTGTAGTACGGTACGCTCATAGTACATTTGGTAATTCCTCAGCCTAGAGCCCCTTAGCAGCTTCCAACTTAGTTTTGATGATCTTCAGAAGAGAACAGTTGGTAACCTCAACTTGGCCATTGGCTTGGAGATGATTGTGGGAAGAGAAACATGGTTGGATTTGAAGTTCGGCACATAATTTCCTAAACTTGGCATTGTCAAATTGTTTGCCGTTGTCAGAGACGATGGCTTGGGGGATGCCAAATCGGCACACGATCGACTGCTAGATGAATTTGGTTGTGTTCCGCTCGGTGATTGTGGCGAGGGATTCCGCCTCCACCCATTTAGTGAAGTAATCAATGGCGATAATTGCGAATTTGGTTTGGCCTCGGCCAGTGGGCAATGGGTCAACTAGGTCGATCCCCCATTTGGCGAATGAGTAAAGACTGTAAAGTGTGATCAATTCTGTAGGAGGAGCATGAGGGTTGTTGGCAAAGCATTGGCACTTATCACATTTAAGCATAAATTCAGCGGCATCTTGGTTGAAAGTAGGCCAGAAGTAACCAGTGCGGAGTATTTTGTGGGCAAGTGACCTGGCACCCGAATGATTGCCACATACACCCTCATGAACTTCTCTCATCACATAGGTCGCTTGAGTAGGATTGAGGCATCTCAGGTATGGGCGTGAAAAGCCACGTTTGTACAACAGACCACTGATAAGAATGTAGTTGGACGATCGGGCCCTGATTTTGGTGACCTGGTGCTTGTCATCTGGCAGTTCTCCTTTTGTCAAAAATAGAAAGATGTCGGCCGCCCATGGAATAGGTTCGTTTTGAATAGGTTCGTTTTGGAGGAAGTGGACTTGCTGTTGGTTTGGGGAAATGGCAGGGTGAGCCAGATATTCGAGGCGGACACCATGGCTGAGGTCTGACTAGTCGGCAGAAGCTAACTGAGCCATTTCATCTACTTTGGCATTTTTCGTCTGAGGAATGTGCTTGATGTGGAAATTATTGAAGAAGCGAGCAACGGGGAATGCAATATCTCTGTATGCCCGCATTGTGTCTTCCTTGGCATCGAATTCTCCCGTGATTTGTCTGACGATGAGTTGGGAATCGCTGAACACTTGGATACGGTCGACACCAATGTCTCTGGCGAGGCGGAGACCTGTGATGAGTGCCTCATATTCGGCTTCATTATTGTTTACGGTGAACAAGAAACGGAGAGCACACTTCAAATAACCACCCTCAGGAGCGTTGAGGATGAGACCAGCCCCACTGCCTTCTTTGCGGGATGATCCGTCGACGTTGAGGGTCCAAGAGTGGGGGTCTTTTACCTCAGTTTGGGGTTGCGGAGGTGGTGGGACCGTAGTTGGAGTGGGATTAGTGAATTCCAGGATAAAATCGGCGACAGCCTGCCCTTTGATCGCCGTTTAAGGTCTATAGGAGATGTCAAACTGGCTGAGCTCGACTGACCATTGCATAAGTCGGCCGGACAACTCTGGTTATTACATTATTTTCTTCAACGGTTGGTCAGTGAGGACGACCATGGAATGGGCCTGGAAGTAAGGTCGAAGTCGTCTTGACACTATGACCAAGGCTAAGGCCATTTTTTTAAGCAATGGGTAGTTCTGCTCTGCTCCACTGAGAGCCCGATTGATGTAGTAGACCGGTTGTTGGACAGAGCTGTCTTCCCTGATGAGTGTTGCATTGACTGCGGTGTTTGACACGGCTAAATAGAGGAAAAGGGGTTCGCCCGTGATTGCCTGAGAAAGGAGAAGGGGTTGGCCATGCACTGTTTCAACTGCTGAAAGGCCTCTTCGGATTCTGCCGTCCACTCAAAAGTTTGCCGAAGAACTTTGAAGAAGGGGAGGCACTTGTCCGTTGCGCGAGAAATGAAGCGGTTGAGGGCAGCAACTCGGCCAGTAAGCCTCTGAACCTCCTTAACCATTCTGGGTGACTGCATTTCAATTAAGGCCTTGATCTTTTTGGGGTTAGCTTCGATGCCCTGTTGACTGACCATGAAACCTAAGAACTTCCCAGATCCCACGTTGAAGGCGCATTTCTCCGGATTGATTTTCATTTGATATTTTCGTAGGGTGTCGAAGGTCTCTCGGAGGTCGGCCAGATGATCAGTGGAGAGCTTGCTCTTGACTAGCTTGTCGTCGACATATACTTCCATGTTCCGGCCTATCTAATGATGAAAGACGGCATTGACCAACCGTTGGTAAGTGGCCCCAGCATTTTTCAACCCAAACGACATGACACAATAATGATAGGTCCGTCGGTCGGCGATGAATGAGGTATGCCCTTGGTCAGATGGGCGCATCAGAATTTGGTTGTATCCAGAGAATGCGTCCATGAAGTTGAGCATTTGATGGCCGGCCGTGGCATCAACGAGCAGATCTATGCGAGGAAGGGGATAACTGTCTTTGGGGCAAGCTCGGTTAAGGTCTGAGTAGTCGACACAGTGTCGCCATTTACCGTTGTTTTTACGAACCAAGACCACATTTGACAGCCATCTGGGGTAGTCCACATTTTTGATAAACTGTGTCTCAAGGAGCTTATCTACTTCGGAGGCGATAAAAGTGTTTCGCTCCGGGTGAAAGATGCGCTGCTTCTAGCGGAAGGGTCGGAAGTGGGGCTCAATGCTGAGACGATGGGTTATGAAGGAGGGGTCAATACCCGGCATGTCTGAGTGGGTTTAGGCAAATACGTCGTTGTGCTCAATCAAGAGGGCAGTAAGGCCAGCCTTTGCTTGGAAGGATAGTTGGCTGCTGATTTTGGCAATTTTTGTCGGGTTGGTGGGGTTGATGGGGACTTCAACAAGCTCTTCCAATGGTTCCTCTCTGACCAGCTCGTCCTCGTCTCTGACGTCGAGCCCTTCAATGATCATAGCCTCCTTTAGCTTGACTTCTTTAAGTGAGGTGACGTAACATTCCCTGGCCACGGTCTACTCTCCTCTTACTATGCCGACTTCCAGGTCGGTGGGGAGCTTGACGGCAAGATGGAAAGTGGATGTGATAGCTTAGAAAGCATTTAGGGCGGTGCGGCCGAGGATGGTGTTGTAAGTAGAGGGACAGTCGACGACGAGGAAGGTGAGTAACTTTGTGGTCTACTGTGGGTATTCCCTGATTGTGATGGGAAGATCGATGGAGCCGATGGAGGTCACCCAATCTCCAGTGAAAGCGACTAATGGGGTTTGGAGAATGGATAGACTTTCTTCCCCGATCTTGAGCTGGCAAAAGCAATTTAAGAAAATGATGTCTGAAGAACTGCCGTTGTCGACGAGAACCCATATGACCTTGTAGTTGAAGAGGAGGGCAGAAATAACGAGAGGGTCGTCATGAGGGTAACGGATGCCTGTGTAGTCGACGTTCGTAAAGGTGATCGGCTCCGTCCACTGCTTGGGCTGTTTGGAGGCAACTTCTTTGTCTGAGCTCTGCCTTATTTTTCTGAGTTCTGCCCACTGAGCCGAGTGGGATGGTCCTTCACAAGCAAGTCTGCTGGAAATAACTTTGATTTCTCCAACAGAGGGGGCGGGGTTACCTTGTGCCTGAGGTTGTTGTGGAGGGCGATCATGGCCTTGGTTAGGTTGTGCTGGTTGCCGAGAAGGGGTGTGCTGGTTGCCGGGGAGGGGTGTGCCGGCGGTTGTTTCTGATGGGTTTAGTCATTTGCCTCTACTGAGAGCGAATTTTCGTGAATCGACTGAGACGTCCCTGACGTATCAAGCCCTCGACCTAATCTTTGAGGTTAACACACTCCTCGGTATTATGGCCGTGGTCCTGGTAAAAACGACAGTATTTGGACTAGTCTCGCTGATTAGAAGGAGACCGTGGCGGTTGGGGCCATTTTAGGGGGTAGTCTCATTGGATCTGATTGAGGACCTGTTCCATTGGGGAATTGAGGGGGGTGTACTGTTCGAATCGGCCGGGCGGTCGGGTTGGTGCCGACCGATCGGCCCGGGGGGATCGGTCGGTATAATGAGGTGTTTGGTTATTGTACTGGGTGTTTCTGGTTTCTGAGTCCTTTTGCTTCTCTCTAGGGGTTGGGTTTTTGATTGTAGGATCTTGGCAAGCAGTTAGGGAATCTTCGGCGTTCATGTATTTTTGGGCTTTGGAAAGTAGGGTTGCCATGGAGGTCGGGGGTTTTTTGGAGAGGGAGAAAAGGAAATCAGATGATCGTAGGCCGGCCATGAACGCGTTGAGGATGACCTTGTCATCGTTTTCCGCCACCTGCAGGACTTCGATGTTGAAGCAGGTGACAAAGCTGCGTAGCGACTCCCCCTCAGTCTGACGGATGTTGAGGAGTTGGGTTGCCAGACGCCGCTGGCGCTGGGCTCCAATGAAATGGTTGAGAAAAGAATCACTGAGGTGCTGGAAAGTAGAAACAGAGTCTGCTGGCAGTTGACTAAACCAGAGTCGAGTCGACCCTTTGAGTGTTAAGGGGAAAGCTCGACACATGATTTCATCGGGGAATGCATGGAGGATCATGAGGGTTCTGTAGGTCTCCAAGTGATTGACTGGGTCCGATGTACCGTCAAAAGAGTCGATTGTGGGTATCTTAAACTTGGGGGGTAGAGGTTTGTCCTTGATGGAGGCAACGAATGGGGAGTTGGCTGTGGTAGATGGTTTATGCTGTATGTTCTGCATGACTCCTTGGAGCTGGAGCTTCATGGTTCGGAGTTCTGCATCCCAAAGAGGAATGTTGTCACCACCGGAAGGCAACGGGGGTTGGACGCTGCTGGCCTTTCCTTCGGGGGTTGGTGCCAGGACTGATGGATGCGGGGCCCGAGGTGGCGGATTTATATCTGGGGGAGGGGGTCGCAAGCCTTCCAAGTTGGGTGGATAGGGCTGTTGGATAGTATGGCTCGGGGCTCGTTCTTGGTTGGGTGGAATATCTGGAGGTGGTGGAGGGGGCACGGGAAGGTTTCTTTGGCGTAGAGCATTAATCAAAGCTTGGTTCTGCTCAGCCAGATGGTTAATGCTATTGGTGAGCTCGGTAAAGTACTGTTGTGGGTTGTTTGGGTTAGGAGGGTCGGCTTGCTAGTCGGGAACATTGGAGTGGGAAGCCATGGATCTAGTTGTGACCATCTACCTTCGCAGGTGGTAGGAAGGGGTTATTAGGAAAGGGCCTCCGGCGACAATGAGCACAACTGGCTCGCGGAGTAAGAGATTTCCCACAGACGGCACCAACTGATGATACAGTTCGTTCCAGGTGGAACGGGTCGGATTGATCCATACTTCTCAAACCTGTGTCCGAATGACTAAGCCCACAGTGGAACCTGCACAAGAGTTCAACGGGGAACGAGGAGTCCCCTAGTGAACCCTCCGACGAGCAAGTTAGAAAGAGAGATGAAATATATGGAGATTAGAGATAAAAAGCTTAACTTTCTTCTTGTCTTCGAGGTCTGCTTATATCCACTGGTAATCATTTCGTTGTCCCTTCCGACCTGTCGCCATGGCCGAAAGTCTATGCTCTAGCTTGCCTTGTTCATGGTGAGACCGTTCTGTCTCGACGGGGAGGGCTTATCGCAATAAATGCTGTAAGGGGCTTTATTAATGGCTGATGTGCAGTGCAATAACTTTGTAGGATCTTTATCTGCTTATGTGGCCTGTCCTTCACCTGCTACGTGTCTAAGTGTCATTGGTTTTTGATGCCATGTTGAGCTCCAGCAACGCTGGGTTATAGTATTTGAATTGTGCATTGGGCCCTAAGTGGTGGGTTGTATCTTTTATGGGCTTACCCATACCCATGTCAGGTTCCAAGCAACCTTTTGCTTTTTAGGATTTAAGTCCTTTTCTTTTCTCTGTCTCTCTATTTTTGGTAAAAAGAAAATATCACAACCTTTGTGATAATGTGAAAGTAGTTGAAAACCTTCATTCTAAAGATTTTAGCATTATTTTGTTTGTGTTTTGAGATATTATTTTAAAAATAATTTTTTAAAGAGAGTTTAGAAAATTTGAAATTTTATTTGGTTGCATATTTTGAAAATAGTTTTGGAGTTTGGGATGATTTGAATTTTTTTTTCCAGTTGAATAGATGGATATAGGAGAAAAAGTGATAGAGAATGAGAGATGAGAGAGAAAAAGTAATTGATTGATGTGTAGCAGAGAGTAATTTTGAATTTTTTTTCAACAAAACATGGTTTTGGAATTTTTTATTCACAAACATGTTTTGAGAGACAAAACCAAACATATGCTCAGGGATGGACCTAGAGGGGACAACAGGGGTGATTGCCCCCTTATGATTTCAAAAATTCCCTTTATTATAGTAGTATTTATTACAGTTCTCCACATATTATAGAGACTCACTCCCTCTTTGTTTTTTTTATTTACAAATTTTAAGTGTTTATCACTCTATATCTATGAAATATAGGATCAAAATATAACGTTAAAAAAATGGACAAGATTTAATAAAAGAAATTAATTTCTTATAACTAGTGTTAATTAGAATTCCTACTTTCTAAAGTAGAAGGTATCAGTTAAATACTTGATTACGTTCATTGAGAAATATCAAAGATATTTTTAACAAATAAAATTATTGAAAAATCCAATTTAAAGAGGATATAAGCCATTAAGTTCAGTAAATATTTTTTGTTGGTGAAAAGTCCACACTTTGTGAAATAGTTTGGTGAGAAGTCATTTTAGTTGTTTTGAAAGACATTTTGGTTTCAATTTTATCCCTTAATTTATCTATTGACTTTTTTTTTAATCTGTTAAATTTTTTTGACTATCTATTTAAATTTATATCTATCTGTTCAAATTATTTTTTTTGTCTATTTAATTTTTTAATTATCTATTCAAATATTTTCCCTTATCTATTCAAATTATTTTTTATTTGTTTAATTTTTTTTAACTATCTCTTCAAATATTTTCCTTATCTATTCAAATATCTGGCGAAATAAATCTATCTGTTGAAATTTATCTATTCAAAAATTCTATTTGTTCAAATTATCTGTTGAATATCATTTCTATCCAAATTTTATTATTTGTTCAATTTTTCTTCTTGAATTATATTTTCAAATTATCTGTTGAAAATATGTGTCAAAACTTTTTTTGTTTATCTGTTGCAATCAACAATAACAACAATAACAAAAAAAGAAAAAATAGATAATCAGAATAAGCAAACAGAGAAACTTGAAGAAATCATATCCACTGCAATCTATTTGTTGAAATTTGAAGATGGATGCAAAACGAATCAAAAAGTAGTTAGAGGACGAACATATTTGAAGAACAAAAAAAAAAAAAAAATCTGTAATAATATCTATAGAAACCCCATTTTTGATTGCTCTTACAACTTGGGCACCATCACTTGTACACCCAATGATGAATGTATATGCTTGTTAAGTGCTTGAAAGTCCTCAGCGGAATGCCACAGCTCTGAGCCTCAAAACCCTGTAAACCTTGTGCCTTGTTTTTGCACCAAAACCTAAGCCTCTCAAACATGAAAAACCTAGGACCTGCAGGCCCATTTTTGTGGGCTGTCGGCCACCCTTGTGCCTTGTCAGCCAGGCGTGTGGCCTGCTGGCCACAAGTGTGTTTTGCAGATATTTTTTGCCAGCAGTGCCAGCTTTTTGCATAGATGTTTGCATCTACCTACATGTGTATGGATGGATGTCTATGAGGGAGTGTGATATTTTTCTATAAATAGAGGACCTCCCATTCCATTTTTAATGGTTAGAAAAATTTGAGCAAAATTAATTTTCTCTCTACAATTCTCTCGCTCTCTTAAAATTTCTTGAGCTTTTGCCTATACACTCTTAATCAAACCTTGCCATCTTTGAGTTGAGGTACTTTTGAGCCTACTTTGAGCTCTTGAGGGTGTGTATGTGTTGAATTGTTATTTAAAAGTGTTCTTCTCTTCAAGAGGAAGGGCCAAACTCCAGTGGCCAGTCGGCCACTTTTTCTAGCTGGCAGGCCATCTTTTTGTGGACGGCAAGCTACCTTTGTAATGTCGCCGCCACCTTGCACCAAGCAAAGGTGTACTTTTCTAGCAAAACATAGTTGATTCTGAGATGAAAAACATTGAAAATGTTTTGCTGTGCAACAGAGGCATCTGGTAGCATGATAGTGGCCTTTTTCGGGTGGAAATCCATGCATGCATTAGCGTTCCTCGTTTCTCGAGGCAGAGTAATTAGAATAGATAGGTTAGCACTTCTTTCATGTTGTATTCATGTAATTAATTAGTTCGTTTTGATTTGTAATTAATTAATTAGTTAGTTCAATTAGTTAGTTAGTTTGTTGTAATAGTTAATTAGCTAGTTTAGTTGATCATTTCATTCGGTTTGTAATTCGTAGTCATTAGCTTAGCTAGTTAGTTTATTTGGATCTTTCTACATGAGGGCACAAATGTTGTAACAACGTGTATGTCTTCCAACCCCACGTTTTTCTCCATTTTATTTACCTTTAGAAGTATCATGTTTCATTTAGTATCTTTCATGTTTGAATCCACTTGTATTGCATGCATTGAGGCTCGACGCATCATTCTAACTTGTATCATTAGTTAAATGTCTCTTTGAATACGTGCTTAGACCACATGCTATCAAATTGATTCACATGCCATGTTAGTAACTGAGCATAGTAATTGCATATTGCATGCGTTACATTAGTCATATTGCATTAATTAGGATCACACATTTTTTCTAACTCTTTTGTTTATTTTGACTTGAAGTACTAGGTGAGCTTTTACTCGCTTTAGCATATTGCATGAGTATAATTGTTGTCATATCCAACATGTTCACCATGAGGCTAATTGCTTAAATGATGTAACTATTTGAATGCTTGTGGATGAAGGCTAGTTGCTTGACTTGGGATAATTTGATTAATGCCCATTTTAGCCCACTTTTTTCGAGTGGCAAATTCACAAAACAATTTCAAATAAAACATGAAATAAAATGTTCTAATTCTTGCAAAAATTAGTCTATACTTGTGTGAGTCACATAGTAATATAGCTAATAATAAGAATAAAAGCATATAATATAAATAAGAATCACATTATGAATAATAGAGACCGATCTTTGATCAGGTGAAGGGGTGCTCAATTCATGACCTTCCCCTCTCGTATCTAAGTTCCTGAGCTGAGACAACTTTGGTAATGACGGACTAATGGCCTTTGGCATGAGTCTTGGGTTTCTTAAAGTTTTCAAAAATATTTAAGTGGCGACTCTAAAATCTAGCAAAGCAGTCTATTTTTGACATTTTATTCAAAATATCGATTTTCCAAAAAGAATTGCCAAATTTAGACTCTTTTTGTGTTTTCACTATTTCACATTGCACTTGTGAAATTAGATTCAGAACCACAGATAGAGTTTGAACTATAGGGCTTCTCGCCTTCCGAAAGGAGTGCGAAAAGTCGAGCTATATGTAAAAATTATTTCGATTAAAGAATCTACAATATCAAAAGCACTTTTAATATATTTTTTTTTCAAAATCCTCACAAACTGTTACAACAATCACATTCTTGAGAAAACAATAACCACAAAGCAAAGGGAGTCTATAAATAGATCTGAGGAAAAATCAAGGTAGAGAGAGAATATGAGTGATCCAACCAATACACGCACGCGCGCGCACACACACACACTACTTGAACATTTCTAAGTTCAATTCTCTTCAATCCAAAGCCCTAGGAACATTCGGCAAATCCGAACTCCTCCTCGTCGTCCTCTATGAGAGAGAGTCTAGAGAGAAACAGAGAGATTAACCTCGGTGAAGATCTACATTGCTGTGAAGAGATGGCCTCAATGAAACATATACACACATATACATACATATATACACGTATTCTTATATTCATATGATTGAGAAAAAAAAGAAATTTGAAGAAATAAGACCGAGATTCACCATAACAAAGTTGTTTTCACAGCTAGGCCTCTTTAGGACTACATCACCTAGTGAACTATGTTGCCAGTGTGAATCTGTTCAAATTTCTAAGTAACGAGGTAGATCAAAGCCTTGTTCTTAGAACTGGAGCCATCACTGTTGTTAGAGTTGTGCTCCAACGGTGACGAGTAATGGTTAATGATTCGTGCTCAGTCGGTGATCTCCCATGGCTTCTTGAATGTAACCTGTTAGGGTTTGGATTAGAGATTTTCACGGTGGATACCATATGTAGTGGTGTGGTGGAGATTGGGAGAAGTTGGATCATCAGCGGCAATGGAGGTGGTGGTGGCGTTGGTGACTGTAAAGGATATGAAGAATAGAGAGGAGAGAGAGACGATTGTTTGTGTTAGATTAGGTTTGGTTTGGTTTAGGGTATACAATATATATATATAGAACTATTTTGGTCATTTTGACTAAGCTTGTCCTTATAGATAAATTATTTCAGCACTTGGACCTTTGTCCGAACAAAATTTAAGTTTAGATTTATAGACCGAGTGTCCTTTTTAATAATATAAAAGAGTTGAGCACAACAACTCAAGATGTCTCACTTTAATATATAGATTATTTTATAATTACTATCATTTTGTAACTAAATATAGATATAAAAAATATGTTAAATATATATATATATATTTTCATCTTGTTTTCACCTTTTATACTAGTAAAAATTAATATTGTGTTGACACCCCATTTTGATCGGCTCTAAGACTTGATTCACATGTCATATATTAGAAGCTGAATTTTTAGTTGTATTTCATAACTGAACTGCATTAGGATCTTGGATATAGGATCATGCATATTTTTACTAACTTTGTTTTGTATCTATTTGCAGGACGTCAGTAAATATGTAAGTTTTCATGTTTTATCATCCAGCTAGTGCGTGTTTTTCTACTATGTTTAGCATCCTACCATGTGGCTAGTTGCTTATTTGATATAACTCTATGCATACTAGTGGATGAAAGTTGTGTTATTTAGGTTGGAATAAAATTGATTTTTCATGATTGTACTATTTAAAATATTTCAAAATAATGAAATCAAATTATTCCAAAATGGATGACGCAGTCTATATTTGTTTGCTTCACATAGTAAATTTTGAGATTTATTATTAATAATTGGAATATGAACACATAAAGTAAATAAAATTCATATTATGGTTTAGTAGAGGCCGATCTTTTGATTGGGTAAGCGGGAGTGCTCAATTAATGACATTTTCCCTTCATACCTAAGGTTCCGAGACTTGTATCATTGGTTACGATGAATAGTGGCCTTGGCACGAGTCATAGGTTTCCTAATTTTCACAAAACATTAGGTGGCGACTCTGAGATTGGATAACACAGTCCATTTCTGGCAAAGATTTTTTTCATAAAATAAATTTCTATAAAACTTGTCAAATCTGGACTCTCATCTACGTTTCACATTGCATTTGCAAGACTAGATTGAAGAAATCGAAGGTTCGAACTGTTAATGCGCGCAGGTAGCCCCAGGCGGTGTTACATATTGTAATCCATACTTTCTTTTTAAAAAATTTGTTAGTATATATATGTGCACCCCCTATATGAAAATTATGGATCCGTTTAATTCTACAAAGATCCTAATAAAATACTTCCTTTCTAACTATAGTATATCTTCCTCTGTAATTTCTCAATTCTCTTATAATGGCTTAATCTCCTATATCTTTATGAAATTCAACCTCGATTTCCTTTATATAAATCCATCCATCCAAACAGAGCCTTATCCTTTAGATATTTATGCTACCAAATATAGTTACCAACAATAAATAGCAACTATATAAATGCTCTCTACCAATATAATGAGGTACATTTAAGAGTAAACAATCACTTTATTTTACCAACTTGGCTTATAAAAATATTATTTAAAGACATGTCAAATTCAAAGGCTAACAATGTCTATGAAAATAAAATACAACCTTCATTGCACAACATCCATTTGGTTCTCTACCTAAAACAAGCAAAATTAAAACATCAACTGAAAGTATTTTCCCAGGAATTTATGTAACCTTCTCAATTGAAGTCGGAGGGTGGTTGATATGACAAATACAAATTTTAATGCCTCCACAGAGAAGCAATTGTGCAAAAAATCCATCAACCCTCATCTCCAAACTCCTTTGTAGATCTCTCATCCATCTCCAAGTCCGCTTTGCTTACAGTTGGCTTTTGTTTCAACAGCACTTTGTCAAAATTACTTCTTGTGATAAGCGGTGGGAGAATCTGCAGCATAGTTTGTGGGAGCCGAATAATGGCAAAATCAGAAGGTGTGTACCTTAGAAGATTGATATTAATCGGCTATATCCTACGAGAATGGGAAGCCAAATATAATATATATGCCGAATAAGTGTAGATCCTTAGAGCCGAATAAGAGAAAGGACAAGGATTAAAAAGTAGGCCTTGGCCTCGAGGATCAAAAGGAACATGTATAAATACAGGAACAATGGATTGAGAAATGTATGTAAGAATCACTTCACTTAACTTAGTAAACAAGCTATCCTGAGTGTCTGAACTGACTTGTCCGTCGGAGTGCTAATTCCGACACCCCCGATCGGAGTGTTTGTATCTTTTTAGGTGACTAGCTGAGGATCACTAGCATCTCCCAAGATCTGAAGAGTATTTTCAAACCACTTCTCCACAATTGGCGCCGTCTATGGGAATACTCAAATACATCCATGGCAGGCGTGACTGAAGATCCTCCGATAGCCACTGACGAGACCGCACAGAGAGATGACCTCACTCCAGCAAATATGCTCGGAAAGGAAACCATCGCTGCAAGACGCGCCTTGAACTTCGACTCACCAACGACTTCAGCGCAAAAGACAATCCAAGCGATCATGGAACAAGCAAAGCAGAATGAACAAAGGCTGGAGAACATGATCGTTGAAAATAAACGTCGAAAATGAACGTCTCCGTCAAGATTTGGCCCTGGAAGTAGCAAAATCCAGAGAAGCCGGGCGCCAAGATCCCGAACGACCTCCGAGGACCGGTGGACAATGACCTCGAGCCCGACAAAAGGATACCGATAGTGACTCCAACTCATTACCCACGGAGCTCAACAAGAAGGGACGATCCGAAACTTCCAACTCCTCCGAAAAGAGTCTACATACAAGGAACAAGCGCAGGAGAAGCAATTCAGACGAAGAGGACCAGCACGATCCTTTTGTCCGACGGATTGCAAGGGCGGCCCTGCCCAAGAAGTTCAAAGCTCCGTCATTCACTCTTTACGACGGAAAATCAGACCCCACAGATCATATCCGTCACTACAAGCAGGCCATGACATTGCATGCAGACAACAAAGTCCTCATGTGCCGAATATTCCCCAGCAGCCTGGGGCCATTAGCTGTCAGGTGGTATTACAAGCTGGAGTCGGCTTCGATCAAAAGCTTTCATCAATTACAGAAATCCTTCAAGGCCAGGTTCATCACCAACGAGGTACAGCCGAAACAGGTCGACTCTTTCTGGGCTATGCAGATCCAGTCAAGAGAAACGCTCAGAGTGTATTCGGCGCGCTATTGGAAGTGCTTCAACCTCGTCGACGACGTTTGCAACGACTCCATGGCCATCACCGCCTTCAAAATGGGACTACATCTTAACAGTGCTCTTCGTAGTTCCCTGACCAAAAAACCCCCCAAAACAGTCTGGGTGTTGATGAAGAAAGTTGAAGAGTAGTGCAAAGTGGAAGATGATGCCTTGAGAATAAAAATCGGACAAATGTTCAACAAAACGGCCCCTCCTGAAATTGCTCAACCAATAAGTTCCATGCCACCTCTGAGCCCTGAGCCACGGTAACGCGCTAAACGAGACAAAAGGCGGGACTCTCGCCGATCAAGTGATCAATGCTCCCACTAGACGAATGAACAACGGCAAGTCGACAGCAGGCGCTCGAGGCGTGTCGATAAGAAGTACACAGAGTTGTCAGAATCAATCGCTGCAATAATGACCAAAGTCCAACACCTTCCATTCTTCAAATGGCCGTCAAAGATGGTGGGGCCACTCGACACGCGAAGAAGGGATAGGCAGTGCGAGTATCACAAAGATCACGGCCACAAAACTGAGAGTTGTTATGCATTAAAGGATCACCTGGAAGAACTGGTGCAAGACGGCCAACTGCAATAGTACGTGAGAAAGGGAAAGCCAATCAAGGCACTAGCCTTGAGGCAGGACTCACCTCCACTTGGCGTAATCCATATAATCTATAACCTGCCTGCATCCCCAATCGTGCACACAATTCAATCGCATCCAATCCCCCAAAAGCAACGTATTTCGACTAAATGGCCCAGAGAAGCTCCGACAATTACTTTCAATGACTTCAATCTTATCGGCACAGTAGCCTCCCACATCGATCCGTTGGTCATAAAATTACGCGTAAATCGGTTCACCGTTGAACGCATTCTCACAGACCCAGGGAGTACTTCAGAGGTTATGCATTACAAAAGTTTCATCAAACTTGGCTTCAACGAGTCAGATCTGTCTCCGGCGCCTTACCCATTGTTCGGCTTTAATATGAATCTTGAGTACCCATTAGGGAAGATCATACTACCTGTTCGAGCGGGCTCCAGAACGGTCGAAGTAGAATTCCTGGTCGTAAAGCTCCCTTCGCCATATAATGTCATCATGGGGCGAACCCGGTTACATATTATGAAGGCCGTTCCAAGCACTTATCATCAGTTTATGCGCTTCCCGACAGCCCATGGCATTGAAGAAATCGGTGGCTTCCCGCAATCGGCACAAGCAGAGATTTTATGAAAACCCTATCACTAACCCGACCTGTGGGCTTTGATACTTGTATATATATCACTTCTGCAATGCAAACTATTTTTCTTCGTCGCTCAATTCATTTCTCAAACCCCATCGTAGCGCTCGTCATGTCGACGATTCAGAACCCTTTTTGGTGCATGACACCTTAGGGCCGATTAAGCCTCCGGATTCAGAGCGCCCTTTGGTGCATGACACCTTAGGGCAGATTAAGCCTCTGGATTCGGAGCGCCCTTCGTGGATATCACGATTGGCCACATTAAGTCTCTGGATTCGGAGCCCCCTTTGGTGCATGACACCTTAGGACCGACTAAGACTCCAGATTCGGAGCGCTTTTCGTGGATATCACGATTGGCCACATTAAGTCTCCAGATTCGGAGCCCCCTTTGGTGCATGACACCTTAGGGTCGATTAAGTCTCCAGATTCGGAGCCCCCTTTGGTGCATGACACCTTAGGGCCGATTAAGCCTCTGGATTCGAAGCGCCCTTCGTGGACATCACGATTGGCCACATTAAGTCTCCAGATTCGGAGCCCCCTTTGGTGCATGACACCTTAGGGCCGATTAAGTCTCCAGATTCGGAGCCCCTTTGGTGCATGACACCTTAGGGCCGATTAAGCCTCCGAATTCGGAGCGCCCTTCGTGGATATCACGATTGGCCACATTAAGTCTCCGGATTCAGAGCCCCCTTTGGTGCATGACACCTTAGGGCCGATTAAGTCTCCGGATTCGGAGCCCCCTTTGGTGCATGACACCTTAGGGCTGACTAAGAGTCCGGATTCGGAGCGCCTTTCGTGGAGATCACAATTGGCCACGTTAAGTCTCCGGATTCAGAGCCCCCTTTGGTGTATGACACCTTAGGACCAATTAAGTCTCCGGATTCGGAGCCCCCTTTTGGTGTATGACACCTTAGGGCTGATTAAGTCTCCGGATTCGGAGCCCCCTTTGGTGCATGATACCTTAGGGATAATTAAGCCTCCGGATTCGGAGTGCCCTTCGTGGATATCACGATTGGCCACATTAAGTCTCCGGATTCAGAGCCCCCTTTGGTGCATGACACCTTAGGGCCGATTAAGTCTCCGGATTCGGAGCCCCCTTTGGTGCATGACACCTTAGGGCCGACTAAGACTCCGGATTCGGAGCGCCCTTCGTGGATATCACGATTGACCACGTTAAGTCTCCGGATTCGGAGCCCTCTTTGGTGCATGACACCTTAGGGCCGATTAAGTCTCCAAATTCGGAGCCCCTTTAGGTGCATGACACCTTAGGGCCGATTAAGCCTCCGGATTCGGAGTGCCCTTCGTGGATATCACGATTGGCCATGTTAAGTCTCCGGATTCGGAGCTCTCTTTGGTGCATGACACCTTAGGGCCAATTAAGTCTCCAGATTCGGAGCCCCCTTTGGTGTATGACACCTTAGGGCCGACTAAGACTCCGAATTCGGAGCGCCCTTTGTGGATATCACGATTGGCCACATTAAGTCTCCGGATTCGGAGCCCCCTTTGGTGCATGACACCTTAGTGCCGACTAAGACTTCGGATTCGGAGCGCCCTTCGTGGATATCACGATTCGCCACATTAAGTCTCCGGATTCGGAGTACCTTTCAGCATGAACAAAACAAAACAAAACACACCAACATCCGAAATAAGGTGCTTAACTAAGCATATAAAAAATTCAGAATAAGACGCAAATGCTTGAAATAAAACTTTTTATTTGATCAAACAATTGTTACATCAACGTAACCCGCATTCGAAGCATTACAATACCCATTTTCAACCTCAAAAGCTAAAAAAGGAAAAAGACGCATTGGTAAAGCGGCAGCGCCGAATCAACTCCTGTCACCCGGAAGTCCTCCACGGTTTGCAATGCCTTGAGCCAACTGTGCCCAAGCCCATAACTTGCGTATTGTCAAACTTCCCCTGATACCATTGACAATGTCAAGGCAAAGATCCAGGACAAGGAAGGATAAACCCAACGGTCGTTGCCTTTTCTTTCAGGGTGATCTGCTTTGACGATTTGAAGACTCATGCCAACTTTTGGACGCCCTACCTCCCATACGGATGGGCCCTCTGCCGCGCTCCATTGCAACACCAAGCTCGGCTGAACTCCGAGCCTCTCTAACTAACATCCCTACTTATCTCACCTCACATAATAAGTGATTGTTTATTTGCGCGAAGCGCCCACTCCTTTTATTTTCAATACTAGTAGCGATCTCGAGGCCCTAATCCCGAGGCGATTTCATTAACGCTAAACTCCATGAGACAAACGTTGGTTGACATTCGCCACGGCCTAGTTATCCAAATGACTTTTTGAAGCACATGCACTGGCCAAAAATCTAGGCCCCAAGCCCAGTCAAATTTGCCGCAGCCACTCTACTCACTTGGTTTCGGCTTCCTCAAGTTACAATGGCCTCATTCAGGAATAAACGGCTATCACGTATGGGTCTATAAACCGGCGTATCACTGGACACTTAACAGATACTCGGACTGATCAACGTTTATACATTCATTCAAACATGTATACAATAAAACGAAACACGTACATGCCGAATACGAACTGCAACGAAATATTTATAATAGAACGTTTTTATTCAATCAAACAAACAATAAATTACATAGTTTTGAATGTGATCTGCGTTTCAACCTTACAATAGGTATACTTATACGGCGTCACCCTCATCCTCACTCTTTTCGACTTCAAAAGCAGAAAATGGAAAATGTTTACTGTGGTAAAGTGGCAATGCCGAATCAATGCCCGACGCTCGAAGAGCTTCCGCGGCTTGAGATGCCTTGATCCAACCGTGCCTAAATCCACGATTTTCACATCGGCAAACTTCTTCGGCAAGTTTCTCCTTGGTCTTTTCGATTCCAACTTTTCGGTCTTCATGAAAACCTTTTTCATAGGCCCTCCCCTTCGCAGTCTCCATTGCGAACATACTCTCCATCTCACGATCGGCGAGTGCGGTACTGATGAGCCGACTAGTAACCTTTTCTTCCACGATTGGGTTTCCCTGCCCGGCGGGTTGTGCCTGAGCCACCTTGGTCTTCCTTAACTTACGCTCAGCCGCCTCCGCGCGAGCCTCCAAACTTCGAATACGTTCCTCCTTCTTCTCTATTTCTCGGCGAGCAGCCGCATGCCGATTTTATAGGCAGTGTAAAGCCCCTTCACCGCCCCGTGAATGCCTTCATGAAATACTTCGTAGTCTTGTCGACCTACCATCGATTGCTGAACCTTAGGAGGAAAAATTTGTCGAGCAAACTCGACCGCTACATTTGGGTCTCGAACGATCGAGTCTGCCTCTATCATGGGTCTATTCCCCACAAATACCACAAAGCTTAATGGGCACGGATTCGCGTTAGATCCCCTCTCGACTCGAGGTTGAGGAGATCTGCCCTGCGACTGCTTGTCCCGCCTGGGCGACCTACTTCGACGTCGAGGAGACTGACGCCTCTCTCGATCCCTGAAACTCCTACTCCCTGTGTACGAAGGGTCACCACCTCGATTCATGTCTCCACCTAGCTCAGCTAACGTCCTCGCTTCCCCTCTGCTAGGGGTGTGCGCGGTGCGGGTCGGTGCGGTTTGAGAGAAAAATAGAAACCGTATGGCGGGTGGCGAATTAATAAAAGTGTCACTAGAATTTGCCATTTTCCTTATAAAAAATCGGCGGTTCGGTTGGCAAATATTGACGGATTTGCCTTTGCGGTTCGGGCAGATTGGCGGTTTATAAAAAATATAATTCAAATTACAAAATTTAAATCAAAGAGTAAAAAAAAGACGAGAGATACCATGATGTTAAGCATCTTGCGAAGCTTTCTTCTGATGTAGCAAGTGTAGCAACAACATGATAATATCAACGACTATGCCATCAGTTCATTACAAGCATCTGTGGAAGCTATAATGATCAAATATAATACATAAAATTAATATAATTCAGGGTTTACAATATATTAAAAATGTTTACTGTTGAAAAGTATTTAAATTGAAAAGTGAGCTGATGCAAGTTTGCAACATGGCCAGAAAAAAAAAGATTGAAAAGCGAATTGGAATCCAACTTTATTTTGGATTACTGACATCTTGAATTCCCCTCGAGCAATAATGTAATACTATATTTTAAGGTATAGAACAACAAGCAAACTTAAGTAAAAAAGAATTTTTAGAATCTTATAAAACATGATTTAATAGCGGTGCGGATCGGTGCGGTTTGGAAGAAAAATAGAAATCGGTGGATTGATAAAAGTGTCACTAAAATTTGCCATTTTTCTTACTAAAAACCGATGGTTCGATTGGCAAATAATAACGAATTTACCTTAGCGGTGCTGTTCAGTGTGGTTTCGGCGGTATTATGTACACCCCTACCCTCTGCTGTTAAAGAAGATTCTGTTCGACATTCACACGATACCTTGAAAAGTTGGAGTCAGTTGTTTACTGTGCTCATAAAAGTTGTACCTTAAATCATTTATCCTTTACAGAGGCAGCATCCTCGAGGCAATCTCATTAATTGTGAAAACCTCAATCGCCCGGCGCCGACTGGATCGACTCGCCTGGGGCAAGGGCAGATAGATTTATCAATATATTCGGCTCAAGTGCTCTAGCCGGCCCATGAATTGACTTCGAAAGTTTTGAGTTCGTCTCATCCGGCGCCCGAATGATCATGCACCGCCTGGGGCAAGGGCAGATAGATTTATCAATATATTCGGCTCAAGCATCCAGCCGGCCCACGAATCGACTTCAAACGATTGAGTTCGTCTCATCCGGCGCCCAAATGAGCATGCACCGCTTGGGGCAAGAGCAGATAGATTTATCAATATATTCGGCTCAAGCGCTCCAGCCGGCCCATGAATCGACTTCAAAACTCCTAAGTTCGTCTTATCTGGCACCCGAATGATTATGCACCGCCTGGGGCAAGGGTAGATTAATCAATCTATTCGGATTAAGTGCCCCAGCCGGCCCATGAATCGACTTCAAAACTCCTGAGTTCATCTCATCCGGTGCCCGAATGATCATGTACCGCCTGGGGCAAGGGCAGATTAATCAATTTATTCGGATTAAGTGTCCCAGCCGGCCCATGAATCGGTTCACCAGCGTAATACCCACAAACTATTCGGCATACGAATGATAAGTCAATATTGCCAAGATATTCAATCGTAGAAAGCTCAACAGAGTAATCATTTTATCTAAAGTAGTGAAAGGCAAAAATTCTTCACCAACATAACATCACAAACTGCGCATAAGTAGTAATGAAACGACAAGGTAATTTTCATTAATAAATTGAGCGCAGACAGTAACCAATTTATACATGAAAACTACTCGGAACCAACAAAAGTCCTTAAAACAAAAACATACATCAAAAGGGAAAGCATTTCATAAAATTCGAATGACTCCCAGATCAATCATCAAGGTCAGACTCAAGTGGCTCAACGTCCACCTGCTCATAAGGAATTGGCAAGGCCAATATAACCCCAGCGGCATCAAGGGCCTTAAGCCACCCATGTTTGAATCCCCGATTCTCAAACTTGGGGACTTCATCTACGTGTTCCTCGAAAACAGCGCCTTTTCCTACTTCAAATGCGGCAGAAGCCTTAGATTCTGCCTTTTCCTTGGCCGCCTTCAACTCTACTAACTCAGTCTCCACCTTGTTAAGCGCCTCCTTGGCTAGCCTAAGCGACTCTTTGCTCGCGTTCGCCCTATCTTCGGCCTCAAAACGGAGTTGATCGGCAATCCGAGCCCTTTCTACTTCGGCTTCGGCTTATGCAATCTCCATTGCGGTTCTCATCATCTCAAACTCGGCCCTGCTCCTTTGATTGCCCACTTCTAACTGCAAACGGTCAATCCTCTCAAGGGCATTGTGTAGGCGACGGCCCAAGTCAGCGATCCTGCCGACCGTCTGCAAAACGAGTTGGGATCGTTAGATGCCATAGGCAACCAAAATCAAAACAAGTCAAGTTCATCTACCAAAAGGGCCGACTGCGCAGATAGGGCTACGGCCACCAAATCCGGCACGACATGAAAGGATGCCTTATCAGCTGGTAGGGAGACTGAAGCCGCTAGGCTCAAGGCTACCGTTGGGTCGGTAATGATGGATGCGTTAGAGGAAATCGGCATGTCTCTGATCTTTGGCTGAACAATGAAAGGAACAACCACGTCTGACTCTTCTAAGCGAGGCCTTTTGTTAGCAGGACTATCCGCCAAACCGGCCCATCCCTCGGCGCTACGCTTCTTGTCTCGCTCTTCCGGAATCAACAGTTCTTCAACCTCTTTCGCCGTTTCGGCCGTAATAATCTTAGCCGGCTCTTCAATAATGGGTTCGAAAGACTCAATCAAGGCAGGTCCAGAACGGGTGGCCTCGGCCTTTTTCCGGGTGGCCATTCGCTTGGCATTTTTCTTTCGAGCCATCTGTGTAAGGTTTTTCCCAGCCATACCTTCAAAAAAATCGCCGGGTAGGTCTCCCAAACTTCCAAAAATATCTCCAAAAGAAAACTTCGCTCGACCCGAAGTGGACGACGAGGTAGGCTGACTAAGTCTGGCTGCCTCAAATGCCGAGTTTAGGGCCTCGTCAACCTCTTCGGCCTCCTCAGCGAACTCTCTGGCTGGTTTGGCGACTACCTCTACCACCGGCTCCATGTCTTGCCCCGAATCAGAAGCTTCGAGACCAACTTGCCTAAGGCTCCTGAAGCTAAGGAAGATAAGAGCCGCAAGGTGTTGATCGCTGGATGGAGTCGGAATGTTATTAGCGGCCGAAAAAGTAGTATAAGTAGGCTCGTATTGAAGAAGTATGTGGGCCGCTCTCCCTTGCTTCTGTATGTTTAGACGGCCGAAGTATCCGAGTGCAGTCGTAATCTGTGCAAGGATTGCGTCGTCAGTAGAAACCAAAATTTTCTTCAATTTACTGCCTGCAAAGACAAAGGATTAGACATGGAGAGAAGGCGGAGTGAAAGAAAAGTTCAATAAAAGCAAGGAGACACATGGCAACCTGGTTCACCCCTCTGTCTGGGAATAGGGTCTAGGCGACCCTCGCCTTCGCCAAATTCCCAATACCGCCCAAGCTGACCGGAAGATTTGGCTAAAGCATAGCAGTGCCGAATGGTTGAAATGCCAAGATCGATCCTGAGGCGCCGGTTCAACTCTACAATCCCCATTACGATTCGAAAAAAGTTCACGTTGGGCTGAGAAGGAATCAGACCCCAATGGCGGAGGACGGCCCTAAGGAATGGATGTAGGGGAAAACGGACCCTGCCCTCTGCAATGGATAGGAGAGGAAAGACGATTGAATTTCGATCCTCTCTCTCCATATCCAGAGTATTGTCTGTCACTAGAGATAGATGAACATCGTCGGGGATGGAAAAGTGTCGCCGGAATCCGAAAACACGACCCTCAGAAAGGAGGTCTTTCAAGTGTTTAGCCATTTTTGCGGGGAATCAAGGGTTCGCCAAAATTAAAATAACAAACAGAAAGTAAGATTGCAAAGAAAAGAGAAGAAGACTTACGAGGAGCAAGGGGGACGAGGGTAGAAGGAGAAGAGTTGCAGATAATGCGAGTCAGAGAAGGGATACCCGCGGGTGGTCCAAGAGTCTCGAATACTCGACGAAATGTGCACTCGAAAGGACTAAAATTTCAAATCGCAATAAATGCGAGACGCACGAATGAAGCGGGAAAGTGTAATGATGACCGAAAAGGTGTTCGCATTCTGTCGTCTGTGTTGGGGTACGCGAAGCCACCGGACTTATTTTGGCTTTTCCAATTCAAGACCAAACATGCCGATTAACTACCGTCAATGGGGGAGTTTGGAGGGGCAATTGTGGGAGCCGAATAATGGCAAAATCAGAAGGTGCGTACCTTAGAAGACTGATATTAATCGGCTGTATCCTATGAGAATGGAAAGCCGAATATAATATATGTGCCAAATAAGTGTAGATCCTTAGAGCTGAATAAGAGAAAGGACAAGGATTAAAAAGTAGGCCCTGGCCTCGAGGATCAAAAGGAACATGTATAAATACAGGAACAATGGATTGAGAAATGTATGTAAGAATCACTTCACTTAACTTAGTAAACAAGCTATCCTGAGTGTCTGAACTGACTTGTCCGTCGGAGTACTAATTCCGGCACCCCCGGCTGGAGTGTTTGTATCTTTTCAGGTGACTAGCTGAGGATCACTAGCGTCTCCCAGGATCTGAAGAGTATTTCCAAACCACTTCTCTACATAGTCAATTACAAATGGAGCAGTAACTAACTTTCTGATTAACAAAAAAGGCGAGAGTTTGGCTGAGTATTAAAATACTATCCAGTTAGTGATCATCTGTTTGTGATCAGTGACAAAATATATCAGACAAAGAGGTGTGTCGATATTACTAGAAGTAAGGTTGAGAATTTTCGACTTGACACGACACGATAACACAACTCGAACCATATACAAAATTAGCGAGTTAGGTTTGGGCATTTTTCGACACGAACACGAATATGATGCCATCCGATAACACGAATATTAAACAAGCTAGATGCCGTAGGAATTAAGGCTTTGTGATTAGCCAAAGAAGGGACTGGGAGATGTGGCGTGTGCTATCGTGGTGGGATTGGCATTGAGTGTTACTATTGTTGTAGTAGCTATTGGTCTTCACTATACTCCCTAAGACCATTAATTTTGGTGACTAATCGTGCGAGCTTCATGTGACTCTATCAAGATCTTTCATGGGGTAGACTTCCCCTTCGTCATAGTTTTGGTTGAGTGGCTATGGTAGTCACAACTATGAGGATGCGAGATGCCTAGTGGGCGCTATGTTTTTATTCGTGATTTGAGACTGGGAGCACGTGGGGGCGATTATCATCGTTGATTGGTCTTGATAGTTGTTTTAGCTTGTTTAGCCTTGTCTAAGTAGGTATTCCATTTAGGTGCTTTCTTGTTTTTTGTGGTTTCATCTTTGTATACTTGCCCATATATCTTTCCAAAGTTTCCATCTATTATCTTTGATGATAGAGGCAACTTGGGAAAATAAAAGATATATGGGCAAATGAGTTCAAAATTTACCCCATGTATCCCCCTCGAGTTCCCATCTTTCTCTTTGATAGTCTGTGTAACTAGGGGATGTTGATACTTGGGCGTTATTTTGTGTAAGACCTTGCAGAATGTGAAAGGGTTGTTATAGTTGTTTTAGGACGTTTTATCTTTGTACCCCACTTTGGCGGGGTTTGTTATTGTTTGGTGTTTTGTGTATTAGTCCCTTCCTTCTTGGAGGGTGGCATCAGGTTTGGTGTATTACCTGGGGTATACCTGTTTGCACCCATTTTCATAAATTTCCTATCGACAGGTGGACCAATTGAGTGATGATACATGGCAATGGAGTCAAAGTGAAAGTCTTCCATTGATCAAAGGGACAGGCGGCATGAAGAAGGTGATCGTGTGTATGAAGTGGTAAAAGTAACCTTGGAGCAGTTACCAACCAGTTTGTGGCTTAGTGGGTTGGTTTGTAGAAAAAGGAAAGTGCAAGGTGGGAGTTTCTTTCTCTGTCGATGGAAGGTCTAAAAGACTGAGAGGTGCATGGCAACTTAAAGAGGAAGCAGCTTGACAGACAGAAGTGAAGGTTTAATGTGATTAGAAAGCCTAGAAGCCAAGAAGTAGTTGCAGCAGTTACACAATAGTAGTTGTAGATTGAGGAGATCATGGAGGCGTGGGAAAGAAGAAATATAAAGGCCAGAAATTTGCAAAGAGAAGGACATGATCAACAAAACAAAGAACTAGTCTAGACTTATCATAATCTAGGAGTAGCTTTCTTAGTTTAGGAGTAGTTTCTATCTGTAATTCGTATCCTCGTAAACATTGGAACTTTAGTAGTTTCATCTTGGAATTACTTGTTGTTTGCTTTGTTTACTTTGTAACTTCCAGCTATTCCAAAGAAGTCTTCATTCTTTTGAGGCATTTGAACCAATTCCATAATTACCTGATTGTTCTTGTTTGATTGATTAGTTAAAATTGTTGTTTAATTACTATCGATTAGGAATAAGCACAATTTTTACTAACAATTTTTGGCATGCTTAGTGGGACCTATCTAATTTGGAGTTCTAGCGATGAAGAAGCAAACTACTACTTATGGAATCATGCCTTTAAGTGGCATGTCTATGTCTTATGCACCCATGGATGCAAGCTGCCAATGGAATGTCAGTATCCCTATGGGTATAAATTATCAATGGAATGTCTCATCTTCCATGTCTAAAGATTGCCAAATTTATGGTAATGATTTTAACACCTATTGCCAACATAATGGTATGATAAAATATATGAAAAGAATGATTCAACATTGTAAAGATGAAATTTATTAGTGCGGGAATGAAAGTTTGGCCATAAGGAGAGAAATTAATTCTTTTTATCGGCAAAGATTTCAGATAATTTCATCATCTCCATATTATTTGATGCAAAGAAATTTAAATTATTTTGATGAAAAAATTCATCAACTTGAAGGTCAAATTTACCTAATTGATGAAGAAATTCGATATTGGGAGCACAATTTAGAAGGCTTAATGGCCAAGAAAAAAATTTAGGTATGAAAATCATATGCCTTGGGAGGCTAATACCCATATTCCTAAGGAGCCAATTATTTATGAAAAGCTAAAGTATGTGGCTCAAAGGGTTGGTACACCAAGTCATGAAGGATTTTCATAGGCCAACAGTGGCTAAAATAGAAAAACAGTCTCTTCTCTCGAAAGATGTTAAAAACCCATTACAAAATAATGGTGAAAATACACTTTTTGTGGGGGAGGGGAGGGGAGGGAAGAGAGAGAGAGAGAGAGAGAGCATGAATTTTTGCTAAACATGACAATGAGCGACAAACCATTAATGGCTAAAAAAGAAAAACAGTCAGTTTTGACAAAAAATTATGAAAATCTATCACAAAATGATGGTGAAAATTTACTTGGGGGGCATGATTTTAATCCAAACATGGCTGAAAATCATGACCAACCCACATTTGTTGAATTTGAAATTTTTGGCATTGTTTATTTTGCCAAAAGTTTTAATTTTCTATAACTATTTGATATTATGGTTTTTGTTATCCAATGACCACCATGGGTTTGTGGTTCACATCAAAAATTGATTTTGATAAATTGGTTTACAAAAATAATATCTTATTCTTGTAAATTTGATGGAATAAAAAATGACCATATAAAACACCCAAGGCCAAACAATAATGACCAATGACCAATTATTTATATTTTGAATGAAGGCCAATTTAATGGCCAATTGTTTAATGTTGACGCATCGATAGAAGGCTAGTGTAAGGGCTAATGGCCAATTTATTATACTTTGCATGAATCAACAGAAGAAAGAAAAAAAAAAATGGTATATTTTTCTGATTGATTATGGCTAGGTTGCTGCCAATTTAATTTTGTATACAACTCTTCAAGAATTCTAGTCTTCTCATTCTTAAAGAGTTGGGGGAGTATTGTTTGCACTCATTTTCGTAAATTTCCTATCGACAGGTGGACCAATAGAGTGATGACGCGTAGCAATGGAGTCAAAGTGAAAGTTTTCCATTGATTAGAGGGATAGGTAGCATGAACAAAGTGATTGTGTGCATGAAGTGGTAGAAGTAACCTTAGAGCAGTCACCAACCAGTTTGTGGCTAAGTGGGTTGGTTTGTAGAAAGAGGAAAGTGCAAGGTGAGAGTTTCTTTCTCTATCGATGGAAGGTCCAAAAGACTGGGAGGCATGTGACAACTTAAAGAGGAAGTAGCTTGACAGACAGAAGTGAAGGTTTAATTTGATTGGAAGGCCCAGAAGCCAAAAAGCAATTATAGCAATTACACAGCAGCAGTTGCAGATTGAGGAGATCATGGAGGCGTGAGAAAGAAGAAGTGTAAAGGCCAGAAATTTGCAGAGAGAAGGACGTGATCAATAACACAAAGAATTAGTTTATTTAGGAGTAGCTTTCTTAGTTTAGGAGTAGTTTTTATCTGTAATTCGTATCCTTGTAAATATTGGAACTTTAGTAGTTTTATTTTGGAATTACTTCTTGTTTGCTTTGTTTACTTTGTAACTTCCAATCGTTCCAAAGAAATCTTCGTTCTTTTGAGGCATTTGAACGAATTCCATAATTACCTGATTGTTCTTGTTTGATTGATTAGTTAAAATAGTTGTTTAATTCCTATCGATTGGGAATAAATATAATTTTTACTAACAATACCCCTTGTAAATGTGTATAATTCTTTGTATTTATTTTATGACTTAATCACCCTAAAAAAAAAGAAGAAAAATAATAATGATAACAATAATTTGATATAGATAATTCATTTAATAAAAAATTAGTTATAAATTTTAATTTTATTTTCATTAAAGGATGTCATGACATTTTTGAACCCATATGTAATTCCCTCTTACTGAATAAAATTAAGTAAAAAAGAAGATGGGTATTACCATCTTGATGCCTTGATGTTTTTCTTCTCTTTATTCTCATTGGCGGCACCATCATGTCAATTCCACATCATTTAAACAACTTCCAAATACCAGAAAATAATTAAATCTATGTTCTTAGTACCTTAAAAAACTACAAATTGTAAGACAAAATAACATTTTTTTTTCTAGCACAATGAAATGATAGCGAGTTTGCAAGAATGATCAAATGCAACCTCAGTTTTGAAACCAATCCATACCTTCGAAGCTAGTCACTGTGCTGCAAGCTCCTGCATGTTAATCTGAACAGCACCCGGTTGTCTACGTCCACATGGCACCTACACATCATCCGAAGTTTTTGTGAAGAACTCGGCATCTTGAGTTTTGCAAACAGGTTCAAACAGCACTTCATTTACCCATCATATGAGAAACAATGGTGAGACAGCTAAATGTTTTCAGTCACATAACAGAAAAGTAAATAGGAAGAACATTTTAGTTACGAATGATGTAAGCTTCACACTCACACAAACAGAAATATCTGCACCTGCGAAGCCTTCTGTTTTGCGTGCGAGTTGCTCAAAATCCTTTCAGTAATATCGTGAGGAGTATCCCCTAAATGTACCTGTTCATATCCATTCATTGCTTAAAGGGAGGATGTTAAACAAGTCATTAAATTTGGACACCTTTATCAGCATGATACCCATTGTTATCAAACTGTGAATCGAATCATGAATTGTTTTGCAAAATAGTAAATCGTGAATCGTATCAAATTGTGAATCATAAGACTCTTTTTTTAGCATAATATGTACATCTATTTAAGTATATACATATTAAAAAAAATATAGTGTTTAAAATGAAATAAATATTAATATAACTAAATGATATATATAAAATCACATATATCAATATAATTAATTGATCTATTTTTATTTTTATTTTGCAAAGATGATGCCATTTCATGCATTATGCAAACAAAACAGAATCACTACAAATTGTAGTGATTGCAACAAATCATAGTGAATCGCAATTGAATCGTAAAAACTTAAGAATCAATAGCATGAATCGAATCATTTTAGTTGAAATTGGTATTGAATCGTGAATCGTAAAATTCTAACCACCATAGTGTACCCATAAAGGCCAAAATGGAGGCATTTTCTTGATTATTAGGGATATTTATTAAACTGACAGTAGTACCTTGAACATGTGCTGCCTTGCCTTCAAATCTGGGAGAGGAATGTAAATACGTTTGTCAAATCGCCACCTGATAGCCTGTGATTCACTTTGCATCAGCCTCTGTTGAAAAAAGTAACACTTCCGATCCTAGGTTTGGATAATTTCTCACCTGATCTAAGGCATATGGAGTATTTGTGGCTGCAAGAACAAGAACTTTCTCATCATTCTGCCCTACACCCTGACATGCAAATAATGAAACTCCGCTCAAATTAAAAAGTCAAGGAAAAAAAGGGACTACAGAGTCACCTTATATGAAAATACTCATGAGAGAGAGAGAGAGAGAGAGAGAGAGAGAGAGAGAGAGAGATTATAGACTGATGAATTCCAAAAAGTAAGTTCGATATCCTAAACCATATAACAAAGGAAAATTTAGTACACATTACATTAAATGCTTCAATAAGACAGCTTTCTGAATCTGAGAATGGAAGGTTTCGTAGCCTGTCAATTGTATGGGAAAATTGGATTTCAAAACAGACAGTCCACAAGGCTGACTTAGAAGATTGTATTCAAACCAAGGTTTTAGCTTTCCACAAATTAACTTGACGAGGCTCTGCTTGGCTACCAAAAAAACACAGGACAGGAGGAAGCTCTGCCTCAAGCAGGGGAGCCATCACCAGCTTCCAGTAGTGAATATAATGACAAATTTTTTAATGACATCGTAACTTTGAAAATCCTTTATAGTCTTTCAAAAATAATGGTCACCCGAAGAAGGTAGACACGGACACGACACGGACACGTGGATCAAGCAAATTTTCAAAAAATGCACACGTGCAAAGCATATAATTTTATATATTTATTATATGTCATATTTTTAAATATTTAATATTTATTTTATGTCAACTAACAAATATTTAATTTTGACAAATTTATCAACCTTAGGAATACTATTTAGTAAAACAATTTAAAAAATGGCCCTTAGCATGTTGAATTTTTAAAGCCAGTTACACAATTTTTAAAGCCTCAGGAGTTTTAGGCCAATCTTGCTTTCAAGTGAGTCTAAAATGGCTTTATAAAACTATAATAGACTATTAACCAAACTGTAATACAGATGAATTCATCTGGAACCCCTCAAGGAAATTCAGGCAGTATGATTTAATATATATTTTATGTCAAATATTTAATTTTGTCAAATTTATCAACCTTAGATATGCTATTCTAGTATAAAAAATAATATTAAAAAAAAAAAATTAAAAATGGTCCTTAGCATGTTGAATTTTTAAAGCCAGTTACTCAATTTTTAAAGCCTCAGGAGTTTTAGGCCAGTCTTGCCCTCAAGTGAGTCTAAAATGGCTTTATAAAACTATAATAGACTATTAACCAAACTGTAATACAGATAAATTCATCTGGAACCCCCTAAGGAAATTCTGGAAGTATGATTTTTACAATTGAATTTAAAAGATTAGTTTTGATGGATTGTACAGACCTAAATAAAGCTGAAAGGTTTATGTAGCCAACCCCAAATAATTGGATTTCAGGTTTCGATGAGTTGAAAAGAAACATCATAGGGTACCCAGCTTAGTAAATAAATTTTGTTATGGTTGCATCACGGAATTGGCTTACAGTTTCCATTAAGATTGACTGACACAAAAGCTAGCCTTCCTGGGCATTTCTTTTCAGTTTTAATTTTAAACATTACAGATTTGCTGCTTTCACACCAAGAGGACAAACTGTTGACACAGTTTAATATAAAAAACCACCAAGTCTATAAACAAAGGAATGCCTTAAGGAATAAACTTCACTTGGTTTAAAGCCAAACTTAGCAGCCCTATACATAAGCATCTGACATTTTTAAACTACCAAGTACTTTAACAGTTATTATGAATACAAAAAAAAATAAATAAATAAATAAACTAATAATAAATAAAAATTGAGTTGGCAAAAGCATCTCTAAGGTGAATCTGATGCCTCAACTTGGAAAAGGGAGAATCAGATCAACGAAAATCAATAAAATTTTCGGTAAAATCAAGAATGGTGAAAAAATTGGCTGAAATGCACACTTCCTACATTATGCACACTCCCAAAATTATTTAGCCATTATTGATAAGAGATGTGGACCTGGGATTATGTGTCAATAATCTTTTGACTTCAGCTACTGAGACCCTAAAAATATTTTGCTAACGTAAAAACTCCTCACTCAATTATTCTGTAGGAATCTAAGCAGCTTGCAAGAAGAAACTTGAAGGACGTGCACAATAAGAAAAAAAAAAAAAAAAATGTACAAAAACTATATCATCCATGTCTGAGCACAAAAGTAAATGGAAATGAATAAAATACATTGTTTACCACTTCTTCCAAGAAGAAAATACCGGCATCTGTACAAGAAGCTCAGTTTTAATATGCCGAGAAGCTTCACTCTGATTGCCTTCACCTTGTTGACCATATAAAGAATCAATTTCATTAACGAAAATGATGGAACGAGCACTTTCACGGGCCATTTGGAACAAATTTGAAACTAGCTTTTCACTTTCACCCATCCACTTGGAAACCAGGTCTGAAGAAGAAATGCTGCATAAAGATAGCATCTGACACTTGTCAATCAGGATGGCTAAGTCCATCTATGTGAATAAATTTAAAAATCGAATACATTTGAATCCATGAGCAATCTCTATCTTAGAAAGAAAAAAGTGTAATCCAGGACAAACTGGCCAAACATAGCATACGAAGATAATCCATATCTAGAATTGATACATGAACCATTGGAATTGGAAGCATATACAAGACCGCAAAGTAAATATCTATTTAGGTTGCTTAATAATAAACACAATAATGGTCTAGAAACACCTAATAGTGTATGTTCAAAATGTTGTGGATTTATACCATATCCCACCAACGCAAACGGAAGCACACCATGCACACATCAAAGAGAAAAATAATCACACATATTTATGTGGTTTGGCCTAAATTACCTACATCCACAGGGTAGAGAGCTTCCACTATGAATAAATAGAGACTACATGTGAGATGATCAAAACACTCTAAACCTATACCACTATCCGAATCCCATACTTAAGGATAGTTGAGCCCTTGCTCACCTCGGTGCCTCACGGTATTTTTTCTCTCACCTCACCCCTTACATCTCTGTTTTTTCAACCTCTCAATCTCTCTCAGAGAACCCTATAGTCCCCATGATTATTTATAATAGTCTATCTATGGGAATTCTACTTCCATACAATTAAGTAACCAAATCCTAAATATATTAGGTTTCCCAATAGATTTTGGACTCTACTATTTTAACCCAAATATATGTATAAACCAACCTAATAACTGTATGAGACCTACCTTTATCACACGGGTAGACTAATCCTAACACAAAATGATCTTGTGCGCACAAAAAACAAAACATTACAAGAAATTAAACAGGCTCACGTATGCCAATAATCTACTTTGATATGCTACAAGAAAAATCATAAAATTACATGTGGTCATGGACACACCGTGTGTATTATGTCCAAGATTTTAAAAAGCGGCAATGCTACGTAACGCTATTATTATGTAACAGTTTATCGCCAATTCTGGTGCTTTGCAGTGTGAATGAGATTCACAGATGTGTCGGTTGTAGCGGCTGTCGTGGCGGTGAACGTTGCAGAATACCGTGAACGGCTTACGACATCAAGCATGCACCGTTCCAAACTGTTTCTTTCAAAAAAACACACAAAAAAAAGTTGAAAATGGGGAAGAGGGATGGAGAGAGAGATAGAGAGAGAGAAAAGGGAAGATGAAGAACATGTTATTGATTTGTTGAAATTGTAAGACCTATGCTATTCTATTCGGCTGCTATTACTAAACCATTTTGTTTGTGTGTGTCTATCTATATATTGTTTGAAAATAATAATAATAATAAGTGTGGTCATTATCTATTTGGCTTGGTTAAAAAATCTATATGGCTTCGTTAAAATATCTATATATATATATATATATTTAGGCTCTTATTTATTCTCTTACTTTTGTCATTGTTTATTTTATATATAATAGTTAGTGATTGATTTTTTGTATAACATAAAGTCATTAATTATTAAAATAAAATGTAAAAAACTCAGTTTATAGTGATTTAAAAATATGAAATATATTGAATCATATTTAAAAATTTACAAAAATTGATCAATATTTATTTTTAACCCAATAAATATGATCATGGAAAAAAAAATATGTGTATCGGTAAATTTTTTTCAAATTGTGCGAAAAATAAAAAAATTCACGGTTCCGGTTACTGCAACCGTTATACTACGGCCTTTACACCCCGCAACCGCAACCGTGTCACCGCCACCATTATGGCGACCGCAACCGCTTTTCAGAACCTTGATCATGTCTCAATAAAAATACAAAAGCGTGGGGGCACAATAACTCTCCAAAATGAAGAAACAGAAAAAAGGCTATTGTTCCTAAATTTCTATGTTGATCCATTCACTGTATGGGATTTCATCCTTGCATATATGCATGGGACACACATTCATGGTGTAATGTGTATGATATAGATACCTGAAGAAAGTTGAGTCAGCTTCCGTTGCAACAGCTTTAGCTAAATATGATTTTCCAGTTCCAGGTGGACCATATAATAGAAAAGCCCTCCATGGCCAAAGATCAAGAAGATAAATTAATTTATGAAGATAATATTCATGATTAATTAAGTAGAATGAAATTCTATAACAGTCCAGCCTCAAAAGAAACAGAAGTGGAATATAGCATGAAATGAAAGAGAAATTAGACCTCTTCAGTATCCCTGTTACATTTGTTCAATGTTATATAGGTAATAAAAACTGTTTGAAACTGGCATAAAACAATGACACAAATTATTCTCCTTCACACAACCATAAGAGAAAAACAAGCATTGCAAACAAGCTTACATACACTATAATGGTATAAGTAATTACAAAGAAGTTTGACATGTAAAAATTATTGACCTGAAAAGTCTTGAACTTCAGTAAAGTATTGAATTACCAAATGAGACAATATGTTTTCTTTCTCCATTGAGAAGACTCCTTCAATCAATGCATAATTCACAGAAAAGGCAACACTGACATCAAGCCAAAAATGGTCCTTTACTGAAGAAGATAATCAAGGACATGCAAAATGCTGAATTCGGTGTAGTAACAATATATATATATATAAGCCCACTTTCTAAACCCAATGACGTGTAAGAGAGATGATTGGCTAATGATTAGAGAATATATGAGAGAGAAAGTTACGCTAGACATTTTGATTAATTGCCACATCACTGGATTTGAAAACTTAGTCTAATTTTTGGGCTTGAATAGCAATATCCTATGTTTAATCGTTATTTACATAGATTTCACTAAAAGCAAGGGCCAGTTTCCATTATCTAAGTGCAACGACATACTTTACCAAAAACCAAGTGGCTTTTTCCCAATTAACTTGCATTTTTTACTGGAGGAAGTATTCCATAATCACACACTTCAAAATTTAAATTAAAAGAAATTAAAAATTAAATGCTGCATCAACACATCATAGCTGTATGCTAAATTATCCACAAACCATATTATGTAACCAAAAGTGTGACTATAATGCTTATATTTATTTGTCTTCACTGTCAATAAACTTTGTGTTTCGAACATAGAAAGAAAACCAGAGAGAAGCAAAAATCATTCAGGGACTAATCAGTGAAAAACTGTGGGAATTTGACAGGCAATATAGCAGCCTCTTGTAATGCCTGCTTGGCACTCTCTAGCCCTGCAACATCATTCCACTTCACATTTGACTTTTCTCTAACTATAGCAGAATCAAGTCCGGCCCTGAGCTTCGCTTGTTCTGCCTCTTCCCCATCTCCCCCTTCCCCATTCTTTGGCTTCATCTTTGGACGTGTGGCAGTTGCAGCATCCCCATTTGAGGCAGGCCTATTGCCTCCTCATCAAGAACAGCTTGAATCTCCTCAGCCTCCTCAAGTACCCGGTAAATTTCTGAGTGATTGCTTCCTTAATCTTTGGGTTCTTCTCATACTTCAAATGGGTTCTGAAATATTCCAAGGCATTCATGTAAAGGGTAAAAGATTTCACATAATTCCCCGCATTATCTTCCTCAACTGCTTGCTTCACATACACTATAGCTTGCTCCTTAAAATTGCTATAAATGTTCCAATACCAACTAGTGCATAGAAATGAAAATTTCAACTTATCCAAATACAATAACACCTCAAAACCCTCTTCAATTCATTCAAAATTGATCACAACCCAGTTCTCAATTACTCACACTTCGTTGATATTTATGATACCCCAAATACCACAAACACTTTAAAGATAATCTTTGTGTTTTTTGTTGTTAAAATTACAACGATAACTCCTTCAGTTCAATCAAAATTAATTCACGAACATAGACAGCCTTCAATTTATTCAAAAATGTGAGAAACCCAATTCTTTAAAACTCCAAAAACAATCCGAAACTTCGAAATATAAATGAAAACATAAATCAAAGATGAAAGTAGAAGAGATACTTGGGCCAATGACAGATTTTGAGAGTTGGGTTCTGAGCTCCAATCGAGAGAGAGAGAGAGAGAGAGAGAGAGAGATTTTGACTGGAAAATGAAGAAAACGATTAGAGGTCAGAATGATTTCCAAGTAGTTGCCTTATTATTGCTCATTTTCAAAGAGAAAAGCTAATCAAAACTTCACAGTAGATATGGATTTTTCATGCCTCATTAAAGTTATTTTGCATTTTATTTTATAGGTTCTACTAGCAATGAAAAAACTAAAAATATTGAATAACACGAAATTATAATAAGCTAATGTTTATTGTATCCTTGTTTCGCATTTACCTATTTTTATACTAAATGTTAAATTTTTTTTTTTAATTTTTAATTTGATAGAGTTATGATAATTTTTAATTTAAAAATGAAATTATATATGTATTTTTAATAATGTTAAGTAACGTTAAAAACAAAGACGTGCTTTATTGGGTGCAAACTTGGTTCGAAAATCCAACTTAAGCTCAACTTATTAATATTATTCAATCTTAAGCTCGATAATGATTTTTTTTAGTTATTATTTACATTATTTAATATGCAAATCATCTACTTATCATATTATTTAAATAAATCATAAACAAGTTGAGCTTTACAATTTGAGTTTATTTAAGCTTGAGCTTGCGTTCGACTCGTTTATTAAAGGAGTCTAAAAGTTTGACTCAAGCCTTTATTAGGTCGAGCCCAATGATGGATTTAGGGGTGCAGATGGGGGTGACTGCACCCCAAATTTTTTGAAAATATCATATATTATATTAAAAATTTTAAAATAATTTGAAATTATAAGAATTTGCATTCCAAATATACTTTCACACCCCCATGGTGATAATTATGGATCCATGCCTAGTTGAACTGATTTGAACTCATAAGTAACTTAGATCATTTGCAGTCCTATTAAAAAGCACTAGTTAATATTTTCTATTTTGTATTTAGAGTTTTATATTATGGATTCATTTTTTTCCTAGGCATTTGAGTATTTGATTGTTTATTTGGATGTGCTTTTAAGTTGTGCAATGTGAATTGTTTCATACCCTTGGCTTGATGGATGGGACTTGGACTTGAGGGTTTGCTCCCTCTAAGATCTTTGGTTTGCCAAGTTCCTTGTAGCCGAGTAGCATGTAGTCGTGCCATAAGGTGCGATGAGTAAAAAGTCTGGGATTTGAGCCGATAGATCAGCGATGGCCCTTTTAAGTTGTAACATAATTTTACTAACATACTAACATTTTATCTTTGACAAAAAAAAAAAAAAAAAAAAGTCTTCAGTTCGTTTCTCCTCGCCAGCAAAACTCTTAGGACCACGTACCGTAGGGAATAAATCTATTTGAAAGGTTTGTTCAAGTTGTAGGGACTTAGTCTAATATGCGTAACCTAGCCCAAAATATCTTGCATATCAAGATTTTTATTTTTTTATCACAATATTTATAATTAAAAAAAAAATTATTGTATATTCATTTGTAATATAACTATGCGTCTTTAATAATTTATGTGAGACCATGAAATATCTTCTCACATGGATTGTAGAGATCCAACGAAGAGATGAATTTTACTCCAGTAGACTTGCACAGATGAGCATGATTGAGTGCCACCCAACTGGGGTTGCCGGCCGGAGACACTCTGATGCTAAAGTTAGTCCTTTGATTGAAAGAATAGAGCTATGGAAATTAAGAGTGTTGGTGTGTAGTGTAAGAAGAGAGCACATACCCCCTTTTCTGGGATGTCCCCCCTTTATATAGATGGGGGGACGTGATATTTGTTTGGGCTGGACCTATTGTAGGCCTTATTTGAGTTATCTCCAATAAGCGGATATATATTTTAATTCTGGCTCCCACAATTGTCCAAAAACTTTCATTGTCTACGGTAGAAGCAATGAGAGCTTTTCTTGCCGAGTTACGCTGTTCAAATAGCTGTTAGGTTTTTTTGATAAAGAACACTCTAGATAAATGAATAAAATGTATGAATGAATGACTGCATGTATGCTTGAATGTACGCATAAATGTACGTATGTCTTGAATGTATGTATAAATGTATATATGTGTATCATAGGATGAAATTATATCACATGGGTTCCAAACAAATCATAATGATGGGCAGTATTGTTACCCTGCAAGGGCAGAGGTCATGTATTATGACCCCCGAGTGAGGGTGTAGTATATTGTCGAGTGCAAAGAGCACTTCAAAATATGGACTTTCGTGCTGAACTAGTGATATTTTTATGTACCAAGCATGGAAATGATTGCCTGAACCAAATAATGTAGATTAAATAAGGTAGATATATCAGCTAAAAAAATGGACCACGGTATTCTAACCCCTAGGCATGGGTGTAGGCCTGCAGTATTTTAACCCCCGGGCATGGGTGTAGGCCTGCGGTATTTTAACCCTCGGGCATGGGTGTAGGCCTGCAATATTCTAACCCCCAGGCATGGGTGTAGGCCTGCGGTATTTTAACCCCCGAGCATGGGTGTAGGCCTGCGGTATTCTAACCCCCAAGCATTGGTGTAGGCCTTTGCTGATGGCGCTCCATGCCGAGTATGGAGATTATGCTGTACTCGGAGACTCGTGCTAATTTTAAGTGGCGATCAAGTGCTAATATTGCAAGGATTTTGAATAATGCATCCTGTGTCAGTGATGGCCTGTACCGAATGAGGTAGATGTGTTAATCACAAATAATATTGCTTCGCTTGTAAGGAATTGCCAAGTAGATATTAGGCCAACTATTTAATTGCCGAGTAAGTTTTGGGAAAATTAGCATTGCTCGGTTTGCATTTAGTCCAATGTAGACCTGCCCCATTGCTTTCCAATGACAGGTGTTAGTCGGAAGGAATGCAGATTGTTTATGCCCCATTGCCCTATGTTGTGAGGTAGATTCGACTTTGGTAAAATGACGGCATGCAAAAATATGTGAACTGCCGATTGCCAAATGCGTAATGTGTTGCCCCAAAACTGGCACTTGCTTGGAGTGGTGTGAAAAGGAGCGAGAGTTTGCAACTCCAGTAAATTTTGTAATGTTTATACCAAATTGGCCGAGTATAGCAGAGGTGCTGAGATCTGGATTGGCTGAGATGCCTCAATAGGTAAGCAGAAAAGTGACTAAGATGTCTCAGTGGGCGAGAAAATGGCCAAGGTAACAAAATAGTGGATCGGGGAAGATGGAGGATTATTTCCTAGTCCCAAGATCTTGCTGCTAAAATTGCATGCCGATTGGATATGATTTGACCGTTGATTTTGCATTTAATGTTCTTAATTAGCCGATGTATTGATCTCAGTATGCGACTCAGAATTTGCAAAATTAGACTGCTCAGATGTGTTCAGAAGGCTCAAAATAGTTGGAAACAACTATTGGATCATTGAAATCGGACTCCTAATGGCGTAGTTTTATCTAAAATGTATATGAGGGTTCAGATCAACAGGGTGTAAGGCAACTGCGAAGCACATGATTATTTCTTCATTGCTTGCTGGGTCGTCTTCTCTCGTGAAAGAATTTATTTTCTGGGCAAACTTTGATCGGCCCGTACAATTTTGTTTTAGCACCGACTTTGACGTGGTTTGTTGCGTTGGATTCGTCTCGATGAGTACTTCACATTGGGATGATCAAAACCTGATTTTGACAACTTTGAAAATTTTAGTTTTTTTGAAAATTTGGTTCGTTTCGCAACTACCGACGAACTGTGGTTAGTTCTTGGCTCCTCGGATTGGTGGGTTTGGACTCCTTGAGTTGACACGAATCTGCTAGTATTTTTAGATGTGGGTTTCGGTAAGCCGAGATGCTAGTGTTATGCCGAGATAATAGTGCCGAGCAAGATTTTGTAGTCTGTAGTTGATAATATATGCGTGCCAAATTGATAATATGCAGAATGAAAAGCCGAATTGCAGAGTTGAACAACGTTGCGATATAATGTGTTGCCGAATAAATTTTCGAAACCAAATAATGTTGATGAATTAATAATGGTGAACGCACTTGAGCTTTGTGCTCTGCAAAAATGTAGTCGGTGGAAGAATGTGTTATATGGGGGAATGTATTCGGCAAAAGAGCTTGGTGCATAGGGTTATAGAGCTATGTATTCGGCAACGAGAAATTGAAGTCGTTCTCATGGCCAAAGAATAGAGCTCAGGGTTTTAGAGCTACCGGGTAGCTTTGTAGCTTTGTCGAGCAGTGTGCTATGAGTCGCTGCAGTGCCGAAATCCAAATGTATGGTCTCACTGTAACGCTGTCGTGCGGCCTTGTTGAATTACCGAACAGCTCTATTGTTCATAAACTTATGATCGGCAAGTCCGTAATGGCATTTGTGCGAATTCAACATGTTGGTAGCTATTCAGCATGACTGTGGCATTGCCGAATAACCAATATGTTGCCGAGGCCGATGGAGTTGTGGAGCGGCTGCGCATTCAAGGTGGTAGCTACTCGGCATTACCGCGACATTGCCGGCTGACCGGTGTTGGTGTGGCCAAGTAATGATGTTTCATCGAATAATGATGTTGCCGAATTGTGGGTTATATTGTCGAATAATATGAATTAATAGTGGCCCAAATGGTGCAAAGCCGAATTCTTCATGCTAGAGGTCATGAAATGCAGAATTTTCGATTCAAACTCCCAACTTTGAGCCCTCGTATCTTGCTTGTTTGAAGTCTGATTGGCCTCATTATTGCAGCTGTCACGCCCCAAACTTGCCCCTAGAAGTTTGGGCATGACTTAAACAAAGATGGACACATAACCTGTTATATAACATGGGGCCTGACTGGAAGCATTGTTTCGTAAGATAGTATAAAAGAAAGTAAGACATCCATTGAGCTTCTATTACCATGCCAAGATCACAGTCACTGTACAAGACGAATGAAGCTAACATAACACCTTTTTAAACTAGTTATATACGTAACATATACAGAGCTAGCCCCAAAGTTGGGCATATAACCAGAGATTACATACATTTTATCCTAAGTCAAAAACCAAAAGCAAGCCATTATCTAGCAAGACACCACAAAAATACGGCTTCGATCAGGTGCCTGGTTGTGCTTAGGCTGACAAAAGTGTGACGGTATTAGGATTAGGGCCGACCTCTAGGTTGGCTACCTACAGAAACAAACATAACATAGAGTGAGCCAGGCTCAGTGAACAATAGTACATAAATGCATCTATATTCATTTTAAATGACAACTCATTTAAAAGCGTAAGTAAACGTAGAAATCACGTGGTTAGTTTGATTCTGTACAATGTTCAACACGGTCTTGACGGTTCACAATTTCACAGATTGGCCCTTGGCCTATTGGGATCACATATTCACATTTTGGTTCTTGACCTTATAGGTTCACAACTTCACAAAGTGGTACTCAGTCACATACGTTCATAACGTCACAAAATGGCCCTTGGCCTCATAGATTCGTTATCTCACAAAAGGCCCTCGGCCTCATATATTCATAGTTCACAAATTCCTTCGATGTTGCCACAATTCCACATTGTTTCTTAATTCCATAACAATACATTATCTCCAAGTAGCGTAATCATTAAACATAACGGTAACATCAAACATAATCATTATGATTAAAGTACATCGATGGTACTATTACTCACTGTGTTGCGGCAGGGCACTTGATCCACTTGAAACATGTCCTACACAAGCACAAAGATATAAATTAGTCCCCCTTTTTCTTGTTAAATCAATTCTTGATCCACTTTACTTCGACTAAATTAACGAACATAATAACAACATCATTTGCAGGTTTCGACAACATTAGAAGGTCCACCACGCAAAATGGAGCAACCCGTGTTTTCCAGCCTGGGCCGCACGTGCGGCTAGGATCCCCGCACGTGCGGCAGTGATGCCCCGCACGTACCTTTTTAGCAGTGTTGAACTCCAAAATTTGCCATTTTTCCCACACGTGTGGCCATGACTCCCGCACGTGCGGCTGAGGCTCCTGCACGTGCGGCCTTAGGCCCTGTACGTGCGGCGATTCTGCACCAAAAAGTCCGAAAATTTCCTCAAAATTCCATCCTTTTGTAGGTATGTGTAGAGCCTCAAAATTCAACTATAAATTGATAATCTAAAGTCCCAAATTCATGTGATTAAAGATCAAAATACATGCTTCAAGTGAGTATAAGTTAGATCATTACTTTTAAGTTCATAACTCACAACATAAGCTCATAAATACATGTACTCTCATGAGGTTCTAACATAAACATGTATGCACAAAACCATGTCATATAATTGAATTCAAGCAAAATAATTGGAGGGAGGAGTGTAGCTTCTTGTAGTTATTTCAAATTTCATCAAAACATTCACATATATGGTTATCTTGCCAATTCCTCCTTACACACACATAGCTCCACAATATCAACCCTTAAGTAACATGATTATGAGAACAAAATAGACATCTACATACCTTACACTTCAATTTGCAAATCTCAAACCTTCTTGATGCTCCACTCTCACAACCTCTCAATTCTTCTCTCCCTTAGTCTTTTTCTTTAGAAGCTATTTGAACTTAAAAGGCTTTTTGATCAAATGATCTAAGAGCTCATATATATAATAAAGAGAGAATAAGACAAAATCTAATCGTTTAATCATTCCCGAATCAAATTTCTGCAGACATGCTTATTATTACCTAAAAATTATGCTGTTTCCAAATATGAAGTCTGTTTCAGATTACCAAGTCTCTAAGACTCTCAAATTCTGATGTACCCATTCTAGGTGTGACAGATACACTCATAACCCAACAGATACATGTTAAATTCATAACATCTATGTACTTAAATTTAATTTCTCCTGAAATTTCACATTAAGTATTTAAGGGCTCAAAATAACAGACTAAAATATATCACACAATCACATACAAGGGTCGGGTTATTACAGCAGCGTTGGATTCACCATTCAGCCTAGTGTTCATTCCACTATTCAGACGCATTATTCCGCCTCAAATTGGATGCCGTTGGACTTCCGAAAGTTAACCAAAAATAAGATTGGTCTACTCTTTTTTTTTGTGTGTGTGTGTGTGTGTGTGTGTGTGTGTGTGTTCGGCTCTTCAATGTTGCGGAGTGAGTAGTGGTGAGCATGGCTGCGCAATGGAAATAACTCGGCAAACTCCAAATGTAACTCGGCTCCTTGGTTGGCAGCATTTTTATTTATTTATTTATTATTATTATTATTAGCTAGCCAATTTGTGATCGGTGCCAAGAAGAGGCTAGCTTGTTATAGGTGCTAAACGGTTGTCGAGATTTTGATTGGCATCAACATGAGCCATTCAGGACAATTGAAGTTGCCTTCAGATCAGACTGTTTGAATTTATATGCAAAGACATATATATGACCAGCCGACTACTACAATTAATTAAATAAGAATAATAATTTGTTTTTATCATAACTAATGGTCCATTCTAGAGAGAGGAAAATTGAAGACCCAATCTTGGATTCTACGGAAAGCTTTAGCATAGGTACACGTGCACACATGCTAAGAATCAACTTTAAGCTAAGTTTTGAGAAACAAATAATAAATAAATAAATGGACAGACCCACGCATGAATTTAACCGAGCAACTTTATTGAATTGCCAAAAAGATGTTTGCACCAAGAAAGGTGTGAAACCCATCTTTAGAGAGAGAAAACAGCTACCAACTTCATTTTGTTTTGACAACCTTTCTAAGCAATATTAATATTCAACAAGGGTTTGATCAAATCTGTGAGCATAAATAGATGCATACATAGACGTATACATATAAATATATATATGTATACCTGAACTTTAACAAAAAACATAATTAGAATGAATGAAGCCAAAAACCCAGTTGTGGGTCTCATTTTTTAGGAAGAGAATGGTTAACCTTAGTGCTCACTGGTCCGAGTACCTTGGGTGTTGTATTGATTCTTCTTTTCATTGAATTCTTTAGCTCTTTTCCACAGATGGCGCCAATTGTGAGACCATGAAATATCCTCTTACATGGATCATAGAGATTCAACGAAGAGATGAACTTTACTCTAGTAGACCTGCACAGATGAGCATGATCGGCGCCACCTAACCGGAGTTGTCGGCCAGAGACACTCCGATGCTAAAGTTAATCCTTTGATTGAAAGAATAGAGCTATGGAAATCAAGAGTGTTGGTGTGTAGTGTAGGGTAGGAAGAAAGCACATACCCCATCTTCTGGGATGCCTCCCCTTTATATAGATGGAGGGGTGTGATATTTATTTGGACTGGACCTATTGTAGGCCTTATTTGGGTTAACCCCAATAAGCGGATATATATTTTAATTCTGGCTCCCACAATTTATATTGACTATTTTAGTTTTTTTAATTTTTACAAGAAAGATGTGTAGGAAAATAGAGAGTGGTAAAACAGCTTGCAGTGGCTTTTTAATTTTTAAGTTAAAATAACCTATCCCAAATGGGACCCTAATATCGGAATAAAACATAAAATTTTTGGTCAAAAAAATGTGTTGCTGCATAGCCCTCTCATTCAAATGTGATCCAACAGAAAGCATAAGGTGTGCTATAGTAGCCTTGTCAAAATTGGAAAACCTAATCACATAATTTGTACGGACGATTGGCTTTTCCACCATTCAAGTTAAGCTTTTTATTTGTTGCTTCCACGTCAACATGAAAACCAAACCAAAAATAAAAATAACAAAATTAAGATTTAATTTCATCTATTTAATATATATATATATATATATAAGCAAAATGAAGTTTCTAATGATAAGACTTGTGGGAACTCTAAACCCTCAAACTAAATTTTATGATTTTTTTGATTTTTAAATAATAAAAAAACATCCTATTGGTTAAACTCTCATCTAATCACAACAACAAAATTTTAATCATTTCATAAATTACAATTTTTAAAAAGAAAGTATACTCAACTATTTCAAAACTTAAATATGTGTCCCACTATATGTGGAAACAATTTACTAAAATCTAATTGAGTATGCTCAACTATTTCTTTAAATTTGTGTGCCACTATATAGGAAAGCAATTCACTAAAATCTAATTATTTTTTATTTTAAAAAAAGTCTATTGGTTTACTCCAATTTAACCATAACAACTAAATTCTAATTATTCCATAAATTACGACTTCTAAAAGAAAAGTATGCTCAATTGTTTCAAAATTTAAATTTGTGTTCTACTAATATGGAAACAATTCACTAAAATCTAAATATAAAAAAACTCTAATTATTCCATAATTTATGATTTTTAAAAAAAAATATATTTTTTCATTTCAAGATTTAAAATTATGTGTCATTAAATATGATAAACAATTCAATAGAATCTAAAACTTATAAAAACCTTTTCAAATGATCACGTTATCTATGCTACAACTAATATAGATTTTTTTTTAAAAAAAATTTATAATAGTACTCCTTTCAAAATTTAAAATATAGTAAGTTTTCAAAATTACATTTAAAAAAAATAAAAATTATTTTTATTTTTATTTATTTTCAAATCCACATACTAAATTTCTTGATTATTTTTATTTATTATTAAAAATTTAAAAAAAATTCTATTTGGTAAAACTTTTTCAACAATAAAAATAACTATCTAATGATTTATGAAATTTAAAAGGAAAGTATATTAACACATTTCAAAATTCAAAAGTGTGCCATCTAACCATTACGAAAAGAGAAAAAAAAAAAAAAAATTCTAATTTTCTCATAATTTATGACTTTTAAAACATAAGAACACTAAATCAATTTTAAAAATTTTAAATTGTGTATCACAAATTATGATAGCAATTCACATCTCCCATAAAACTTTTCTCTTGCACTCATTAGATTCAAGTCAAATTAAAGTCGGTGTTCATAAAGTTTTGTAATTGTTGGTGATGGGAGCAATTGTGAAGAATTCATTTGATAAATTTTTTCATTGTAAGTTTATGTTTTTTTTATAAAGATCAATTTCTAATCTTTATTCTCCCGTATCCTTATTTATATTTTGCATCTTACAATTATGTTAATTTTTAAAAATTTATTGCATGCTTATTTAATCTAACTATATTTTTATAAAATAAATTTCCAATATCTTCGATCACAGTTCAATGGTTTAAATTCTATATTTATCAAGTGCATAAATATGGATGACAGAGGCTATTAAGAAAATGTGCATATTTATTTGCAATAGCCAGTAACAAATTTTCATTGTAAGTTTATTCTTCTTCTGGATGATGCATATGGTTATAATATTACTTATGCATTTATGTTTTGTAATTTCCATGATTTCATATTTCAAAATTTTTATAAGGCTTGCTTTTAATTTTTAGATTTTATAGTTGGTGCAATTTTTTCTTGAATAATGTTATATTTATTGTATTTTTATATTATATTATATTATATTATATTATATTATATTATATTATATTTTATTGTGTGACTAAGTTTATTTGGTTGTAATTTTAAATTATAATTTATTTGATATTTTTATAGCTTATTTGGCTAAAAAAAATAGAGATTTTTTAAACTACAACTTGTAACCTATGTTTTGGGTAAATTACAAATACACATCCTGAAGTTTGATTAAAATACGAATCGCCCCCTGTGGTTTTGGAAATTACATTCCATCTCCTAAGGTTTTTAATTTCATAACAAATCGTCTATTTTATAAATAAATCATCAAGTCAATTAACTGTTTTTAATGATGTTAGAAATATGTTTCAATTAATAATTTAAGTAATTTTATTATTGTATAGGAGAGTAATTATGAATTTAATTTTTTTAGTTAAGTCTGTTAAATAAAATTTTTTGACAAGAGGGTATTTGTAATTTTTTAAATCACATGGGACAATCTGTATTTTAAGCAAATCTCAGGGATGATGAAGGGCAATCAAGAATTAGAGAGAGAGAGAGAGAGAGAGAGAGAGAGAGAGAGAGAGAGGAACTTAGAGAAAGATATTAGACAGAGAAATTCTCAATTCAGTTCAAATTCAATAGGTCCAAGTTAGTTACAAGTGATGTGGCACTCCTCTATTTATAGGATATACTATCTAACACATGCCATGCATATGACACTACATCATACTCCCCCTTCTTAAGAAAAGACTTGTCCTCAAGTAAAGACAACAAAATACAACCAATACTAGAAATGAAAAATACAAAACCAAAGTACAAGATTACAACTTTCAAGGAACTATTCTACAAGGAGTAGAGGTATCATCAATGGAAGAGGCATGCAGAAAGTAGGGTACAAGGTATTGTACGTTAAAGGTATTGAAAATGCCTAAATGAGGCGGTAGCTTGACTTGATAAGCATTGTCATTAATTTTGCGTAACACCTCACAAAGTCCCACCTTCTTGTCACTTAACTTAGTGTAGGTGCCATGGAGTGTCTCTCTTTGCTCAATACCATCCACACAAGATCTCCTACTTCAAACACCACTCTCTGCCTATGCACATCACCGCCTGCCTTATAGATTGTATTAGACTTTTCAATTTAGGCCCTCACTTGAGAATGAATGCTCTTCACGAATGTGCCCATTTCCTCCGCCTTAACGCTTCCTTTCCTTGAGAGTGGCAAAGGCACCAAATCCACCACACTTGAAGGGCTTGTCCCATAAACTACTTCAAAGGGAGAAGTATTTATGGTGCAGTTGATAGATGAATTGTAAGCAAATTCAACCAAAGGAAGGATGCCATCCTAACTCTTGGGGTGATCCCCACAAGGCACCACAACAAGTTGCCAAGGCTACGATTCACTACCTCCGTATGACCATTGGTTTGCGGATGGAATGTAGTACTAAAACTCAAGTCCATGCCAATTTTCCTCCACAAAGTTCTCCAAAAGTGAGCAAGGAACTTAGCATCACTATCAGACACAATAGAAGTAGGCACCTGTAACAACGCCCGCGGGGGACCTCGCTACAGTTCGGACTCGATTTTGTTGCGGTTCTCAATCTTGAACCAAAGAGTCCAAATCCGGCAAATCGTTTTGAAGGAAAACAGATTTTTTGAAAGAAGTGCCAAACATGGACTGCTTTGCGGATAATGAGTCGCCACCTAAATATTTTAAAATGGGAAATTTAGGAAACCCTAACTCAGTGTCGAAAGGCCACGTGTCCGTCATCACCAAAGTTGGCTCGGGAACTTGGGTACGATTGGGGAAGGTCACATCGTGAGCACCCCCGCTCGCCCGGTCAAAGACCGGCCTCTACTAACCATGATATCAATTTTTGAAAACATTGTGTGTTCTTATTCCGATTATTAGCCTAGGATTACTATGTGATGCTTGCAGCAAACAAGTATAGACTGGGCCGTCTGAATTGGAACAAAACATTTCATGTTTGTTTGTTTGAAAATTGTGTGATGGTGCTACCATGAGTAGGCTAAAATCTTGATTTGCCACCCTCAGGTGGGCTTAGAAAACATGATGTTGCCACTATCCAGTGGGCTTAAAACAAACAGTCAATGAATTGTCCCAATTCAGATAACTCAACCTCCACCCACAGGTATTCAAGGCAGTTATATCACATAAGCACATAGCCTCATGGTAAGCATGCTATCATGGCAACACTCACACGCATGCAAGGATGCTAAAGTATAACAACTCACCAAGTACTCCAAGCCAAAACAGAAGCTCGTTAGAAATCATGCATGATCCTAGATATACAGAATTACCTAATGCAACACATGCAAAGATGCAACTATAGCAGGCTCGGCTATTCTAAATATGGCATATGAGATGCAACAGCTATCAAGTACTGAACTTGTAATTGAAATACAATGCAGTTTGTATGGTGCGCCGAGCTCGGTGCATGCAAAACAGATGAATGATGCAGACATGCTGTCATGCTGTATGCTAATTGAAATATGCCCTATATCTAACCATTGTAAGCGGATAAATAAAAGGGAGAAAGAAATGGGGGTTGGAAGACATACATCACACTCACACACCCTTATTACAGTTGTGCCCTCGCGCAGAGGGTCCGAATAAATAATATCTGAGACCGAATAAAAGAATATTACTGATTTCTAATTAATGTACAGATTAAACTAAGAAAGTCATAAAATCGCATGCAAGCCAGTACGCCTTATACGATGAATGATGTATCTTGAAAGCTCTGGCGAAATCCTTCGATGCCCAATTAGCCTCTGTTTGCACTTTTCTCAAATACGTGCGGACTCAAAAATCACGATCCTTAATTTTGCCTTGAAGACCAATACTTTGACTACTTCTTGGACCAACTTTGATGACTTCAAGCTTGAATCCCTCCATTCTTCTTTGGAAATGGAGTGGTGATAGAGCTTGAAGATGATGAAGAAAATGGGACCAAACTTGGATATTTGAAGCTTGGAAATGGAGAGGAGAGGAGAGGTGTGTATGGAGCTCTCAAAGAGTTTTCTAACCCTTCCACCATTTGGAAGTCTTTGGTTTTATAGCCAAAAGGTGGAAATATCTTTCCCAAATATCTAGATATTTTGAGGGCAAAATACCTAGATATTTTAAGGCAAAACAAAAGATTTTGTTCGCAAGTGGGCATCTGAGACCACAGTGTTCCTCGGAATGATGAAAGCAGTACTGCCAAAATTGAACAAAACTAATGCAAAAGCAGCTCGGGGACCAAAACCGCGGGGTCCCGAAAATGGGTCAGGCACCGAAAGTGGCATTGACCACGAAGTGTATCGAGACCCAGTGTCCCTCGGAAGGACCAAGCAGAGGTGTCGCCAAAATGAACAGAACATCGATGCAAAATGAATGCTCGGGGCCAAAAGCAGCGGTTCGGGATCCCAAAATGGGTCCGGCACCTAAGTGGTGTTCGGTGCAAGTGGGTCTCAGAGACCCCGGTGTCCTCGGAAGGACCAAGCAGAGGTGTCGCCAAAATGAACAGACATCGATCCAAAATGAATGCTCGGGGCCAAAAGCCGCGCGGTTGGGATCCGAAAATGGGCCGACGCAGTGGTGTTCATTGCGAAGTGGGTCTCAGAGACCCAGTGTCCCTCGGAAGGACCAAGCGAGGTGTTGCCAAAAATGAACAGAACATTGATGCAAAATGAATGCTCGGGGCCAAAGCAGCGGTTCGGGATCCGAAAATGAAATTCGCAGAAGTGGTGTTCGGCTGCGAAGTGGGTCTCAGAGACCCCAGTGTCCCTTAAATGGGAGTAAATGAGATGCATGCCAAAAACGAGAATCGGAGATGGTTGGGCGGTCCCAACCGAGGCACACGGCCTAACGGCTCAAAAGCAAGACTCCGAAATGGGAAAAATGGCCTCTGACCACGAAAAATAGCCCACGGCCATTGAGAGATAGTCTCTGGGACCACTCCCTCCCTCGGGAAAGAAAGCAGAAAAATCGAGCACAGTTATGGCAACCGAGACAAGGCCTGAAGAGAGTTCGGAGTCCGGAGGCGAGGGCGCACTGACTCTAAGACTTCGAGCGAGCACGAGATGCAACATCACCGAGCGCTCAAACGGTGACGTCTGAGTCTTAAGGTCGGTCAAAAATGGGGTGTCTACAGTTGCCCCTCTTTGACAGAACTCGAAAGTCATAAGAATGACGGGAGTGAATGTCAAAGCCTAGAGACGACCCATTTTTGACAAGGCCGAAGACTTAGACAATCATACAAGATAAATAGAGATATGTATGCCCGCAGGCAGGGGGCAAAATGCAAATGGTATGCAAGAAGCCAGATGTAACAGATGTTCGTGCAAATGCAGCAAGCTGTAATGAAGCAGGTATTGACAAATAGATGCAACAGTGAGACATACTCCAATCACGCTGGACTCGTGAGTGGAGGAAGAACAAAGAAAATCAAACAGGAGCGTGTTCCACGCAACCTAAGATAAATTCCAAACACGCTGAAATTGTGTAAGAAACGGGACACTCAAACCACGTTGAAATCGTGAGAGGGGGTCCAAAAACAACCGCCCAGGTGTGTACGCAACACAACCCGAGATAAATTTCAAACATTTGAAATCGCGTAAGGAGCGGAAAAGAGAGACACATAGGGAGCAATCCCCGGTGTTATGGAATGGTGTGAGCCTTTGAACGTATTCCAAATACTTTTAACGAAGGAATGGTGTGAGCCTTTGAACGTATTCCAAATACTTTTAACAGAAGGAATGGTGTGAGCTTTGGGCGTATTCCAAATACTTTTAACAGGAATGGTGTGAGCCTTTGAACGTATTCCAAATACTTTTAACCGAGGAATGGTGTGAGCACCGAACGTATTCCAAATACTTTTAACCGAGGAATGGTGTGAGCCTGAACGTATTCCAAATACTTTTAACCGGAGGAATGGTGTGAGCCGGAACGTATTCCAAATACTTTTAACAGGAATGGTGTGAGCACTGAACGTATTCCAAATACTTTTAACCGAGGAACGGTGTGAGCCTGAACGTATTCCAAATACTTTTAACCGGAGGAACGTTGTGAGCACTGGGCGTATTCCAAATACTTTTAGCAGGGAACGGTGTGAGCCTTTGAACGTATTCCAAATACTTTTAACCGAGGAATGGTGTGAGCCTGAACGTATTCCAAATACTTTTAACCGGGAATGGTGTGAGCAACTGGAACGTATTCCAAATACTTTTAGCAGGGAATGGTGTGAGCAACTGAACGTATTCCAAATGCTTTTAGCAGGAATGGTGTGAGCCTTTGAACGTATTCCAAATGCTTTTAACCGAGGAATGGTGTGAGCCTTTGGAACGTATTCCAAATACTTTTAACCGAGGAATGGTGTGAGCACCTGGAACGTATTCCAAATACTTTTAACCGAGGAATGGTGTGAGCCTTTGAACGTATTCCAAATACTTTTAACCGAGGAATGGTGTGAGCATCGAACGTATTCCAAATGCTTTTAACCGAGGAATGGTGTGAGCACCGGAACGTATTCCAAATACTTTTAACCGAGGAATGGTGTGAGCCTTGGAACGATATTCCAAATACTTTTAACCGAGGAATGGTGTGAGCAATCAAGCGTATTCCAAATACTTTTAACCGGGGAATGGTGTGAGCACTGGAACGTATTCCAAATGCTTTTAACCGAGGAATGGTGTGGGCACTGGAACGTATTCCAAATACTTTTAACCGAGGAATGGTGTGAGCACTGGAACGTATTCCAAATACTTTAAACCGAAGGAATGGTGTGAAACCGGGCGTATTCCAAATACTTTTAACCGAGGAATGGTGTGAGCACTGGAACGTATTCCAAATACTTTTAACCGAGGAATCTAACTTGTCGCACGCGCGAGGAAAAAGAATAATAGTCGCAAGTGAAAAGGTGCATAACAATGCAGGTGAAGTGCGCATAACAATGCAAGTAATGAGCATAACAATGATAGGCAAATGTGCATAACAATGCAACGAATGAGCATAGAGTGATTGATACACAAAATGAGCAGAGTATGATAGACATACTAAAGGTGAACACAAAGTGTGATAGATGCACTATATGAACAAGTGTGATTGATACACTAAGTGAGAATGTGTGATAGATACACAAAAGTGAGAACGTGTGTGATTGATACACTAAAGTGAATAATCTCAAATGGAACTTCTTTGAATGAACCGTACATACAATATCGTGCATGACTAAGAAAGAAACTTGATAGGGACAATGCATTACAAGGCATGATGCTTAAGGAAAGCAAATAAATGGACAAAGCGGCGCTTTAGAAAGCACCTCATAAGGTGAGTGGCGGTGAACCGCTCTATTCTGACGGGGATCTCCCCTCGTGCTCTTCGAACACTTTACCTTGAACACACAGCACAAAGGCTCTGGAATGCTAACAAGTAACAATATCTGCATGTGGGAGCCACGGCTGCCGCTTGTCTTCCTGATCATACTCACAACTTTCCCTATTCTCCAACGGGGTGACAGACTAGGTTGGTTCAGTATCCAGAATTGAGGTGCATATATGCTGTCTCAACCTATGGGGCTTCCATACAGATTTCAAGCCGAGGGCACGCCTCTGGGTATTTAAACCAGACTTTAGTCTCGGAAATCCCGAACCTTTGCGTTCTAGGCCACGGCCATTCGAACTCTAATTTCCACCGTCGCAGTTGGTCTCCTAGGAACTCATCGCAAACACGGCCAAGATGCCTCTGGTAGGGAATGGTACTCAGGGAGAGCACTCCTGATCGCCATTCTGGCTTGAAGTAGACTTGATTTTGAGCTTGAGGTAGAGGCACACTCATACTTCGGAACATTGGCAAGACCTGAAGAGGTACACACGGAGTATAGTCTCGGAACTTACTGAAGTTGGAACAAACTCAGATGCTCGACATTTTCCTCTTTTGCTTTTGCTTTGCAGCCCGAAACTCATAGCTTCAGATAGGTCCTGGTTTACTGTTTTATATGACCTGGGTTGAACCTTGCGGTTTTATGAAAGAACAAATTCTGTTTTGCACAAATGTGGAGAACGGCACGGCACTCGGAGCACAAAACGATTTTGTTGAAATTGAGAGATGAGTTTTTCGACCAGGTATTGAGCCTACGACTGACCACAGCAAAACGACTCAACAAGGAAACAAAAGGCACATAACCTAGACACATTGAGTAACACTCGAGACGACTCAAAACAAGGATCGAGATAAAACAAAAAGACACGACACTCAGACGTGCACAGGGAGCCTGTTTCACCGGGTATGTTTCCCATCCTTTCTTATTTGTGATTCTCACATCACTCGGCCCTCAAGCTCTGTTTTTCTGAAAAAGCCCTTTTCTCACTTTTTCTCTCATCGTACATCTCTCTATTCTTCAATCTCTCATTTTTCAATTCCTCCCCTGGGTGGTTGATGGATAAACAGCAAGTTGTGGGCTCGTGCCTCTAGCATTCTGCTAGATTTTCTTTCTTCCGCTCACAGCTGGTGAAGTCCTCCCACAGAGGGGTTGTGCTACAAATGGGTATGTAGCAAATCTGCAGCTGACATCGGTCGATGATGCCTATTTGGGAGTTTGGACGTGGCGGTCTGTCGAGATGAGGGAGTGTAATGTCCGGCCCCATTCGATTCGTGCTTCGCACTTGGCTTGATACCTCATTGCTTGGAGGATGTGAGAGCTTTCTGCCCTTTTGCTGTTAGCTTCCGTTGGGCCCTCTTCCGGCAGGTAGGGCGCCCTTCTTGGAAAGTATGGGGCCCTTTCTGGCAAATGCATTGGCTACGGGGGAAAAGACTGAACACCACACTCAATTGTGCCCCTAGTTCATCATTTTGACCATTTTTTATTTTTGAGCTTTCTCCTAAAAAATTTTGACCAAAATGAGAGTTAGATTAACATGTTTGTTCGATTTTTGATTTGAAATCATGCAGTTCAGGCTATGAGCACTGAAAATTTTCCTTTTTTGAGTCCCGAGAAAAGGTCCAGTTTTGGAAAAACAGGATAATTTTTGAGAGAATTAGTCAGCCTCAGTAAAAATTCTCAAAAACTATTTTTGCAAACGGCCAATGCTCAACAAGCGCGGAACCTACTCTTGAGATGCACAACCTCGAATCTGGAGGAAAACTGCCCCTTGCTTGAGGAGGGTTGCATGGCAACGGAAAGTTGCCCCTTGTTTGAACGGCACCGCGGCGCGTTGAATGGCAACGGAAAGTTGCCCCTTGTTTGGATGGCGTCGCAGCACACTATAATCAGTCCTCAGAGTGATGATGACAACCGAACTCTCAGATACAGAGAAGGCAAAGATGATCAAAACCATTACATGGACACAATCGAATTTGAATCGTTTTACGGCTGGACTTCAGGATGAAGTTGCCTACGTATCCCAAACATGGGAATCAAGCCTTACGTAGTTCGGGGTCAGGGTACACTCGGGTATTTAACCTCTCCTTTTTATGCTCTAACTTTTGCCAAGGCGCCTGTTGCAGGTTTTCGACCTTGCGAGCTTTGTTTTTCTTTTCTTTTCAATTCTTTTCATTTCTTCTTTTCATCTTTTCTGAATTTTTTGTATCTTTTCCTTTTTTCTTTTCTTGTTCTTTTTTGCATTTTTCTTTTTGCATTTTTCTTGCTCTAACTTTTGCCTGGGTCGCCCTTCTGGGTTTTCGGCCCAGCGAGCCTCTCAAAGGGTAAAAGTGTAACAGGTCCATGCCAAATGGTTTTGAGGTCCTGAAGTCATCTGAATCCCGGAAAATGACTGCTGTATTGATTCGCAGAAGGGTCCATCTTCGGCTCTTCGAGCATATCGGACATTTTTGCCCCTAGTTCGAGGGGTGCTTCTGCTCTAGCCTTGCAAGCTTCTTCTGATGAGGTCTAACCTTCTTGATCTGACTTTGGTGCCTCTTGTTCGAGGGCTGCTTCAAATCTGGCCACACAGGTCTTACATTGTGGTCAACCGTTGAACGCTCTGAATTCAAGTTCGAGGTTTGGAAGCGAAGGGGTTGAGTCTCGAGGCTGAGAGCGATTCTAGGCTGCACAATCTCAAGAGCGATTCCACACATGTCTTCGCAGGACCGCGCAAAACATTTTTGACAGTTTTTAAGAAAGCGATAAATCGCTCGCGCAGAAGATAGTGTGGAACCAATCTGGATCAAGCCAGGATCCTTCTCAGTACTCACGTTAACAAGCATGATTCATTCATTAAGGGCTTAGCACGCCTTTCTTTCTCTCAAGTTGATCAATTTTTGCAAAACCCGAGGAATTCCTTCCTCTTTGTTTTCACCGCAGTGTTCAAAAAGTTTTGAAAAACTCAGGTCATTACAATGACTTCAAGGTACAAGAGAATAGGTGGAATGCACTGCCATTTCATTCAAATCCCGGCACAACTAGCACACGGCAGAAGCAAATACGAGAGCGTGGAAATCACTGCTGTTTCATTCAAAATCTGTTGGCATAACTGGCTCCCTGGCAGAAACAGACTCAAAACAAAACAAAAAGACAAACGCGAAACAAAATGGTGACGCCCGAGGTAACACCCCCGGAATCACCTGACTTCTATACAACAGGACTGACTCGATACAACAAGACAGACCCAAGATAAAAGAGACTGACTCAAAACAAAAAGACAGACCCAAAACAAAGTAACAAAAATTGACCCAATACCCAAGTCAGAAAGCACAAAACTGGTATTTGCATATTGCTCAGAACAGTGCGTGCCATTCCCACGTCTGAAGTTGATTGAGCGCCGCCCGCAGGTGATTCATCTCCTGATCACATCACATTATCCCCCAAGTTCACCGATCCAGTGCCAATAGACTTTATAGGACCTGGTACGGGGATGACTCTGTTGTCAATCAGATTTTGTATCTCATGGTGAAGACGAAAGCACATGTCAGTGTCATGGCCAGCTCGCTGATGGAAGGCACAGTAGTCAGCTGGGTTATGTGAGGGAGGGGGTTTCTTTGGTAATGGCTGTGACTCTAGGGGCTTCAGATGCCCTTGTTCAACAAGGATTTGGAAAGCTTTTGATAAAGGCATGTGGAGGGCATGAAAGACCCTCTGACCTCGGGGTTGGTACTTCAAGGCTTGTGGATTTTTGCTGGGCGCACCCGCAAAGGGATTGGTAGGTGCTGGCCTGACTTGCTGATCTCTTCCAAGCACGGGATTAGACCTGAAAGGAACATTCTTGGTACAACGGCCCTTCTCCCGGCTTGCCCCTTGAGTCAAACTGCCCCCAACTTGAGTAGCGAAAGTGTCATTCGACTTTTGCGACAACATGAGCACTTGCTCTTTGTTCATCCCTCGGCTTTCAAAGCCTCAACAAAGAAACATAAGATGTTCATGGGGATCCATGCCGCCTGCCTTGTTCTTTCCACTCACCCCACTTTGCCAAGGATTTGCCACCTCTCAAATGCCGCCCCAAGCTTGGGGAGCCTTTTGACATGAACTCCCTGGTAGGCGATGTGGTCAATGATGGGGCCAAAACTCCAAAGGCTAAATCCGCTACTCTTCTGAAGATCTTCAATCATCCTCATCAGCTCGGAAGTAGTGGGTTCACAGGTTTGAGATGATTGGGATTCAGGTGCATCCATCATGCATATGTCCATGCTTTCTGGGATAAACACCTCAGGCTTGGGTAGGTGGGCCGGGGTGATGTATATGCTGGGGTCATAGGTGGATGGCAGTATATGGATGAGATTGAGGTAGGCAGGAGATGTTTGGTCATTGGGGTCTGAAGGTGGAGCTATCGTCCGGTTATCGATGAGATTTTGGACCTCATGACGAAGGCGGTAGCAACGGTCGGTGCCATGACCGCGCTGCTGATGGTACATACAGTACTTGGAGGGGTTATGTCTGGCTGGGAGTGGGTTGGGAAGAGGTTGAGGATTGAGGGGTTTGAGATGCCCTTTTTCCATCAAGCCTTTTAGTGCGCTAGTCAAGCTCATATAGTGGGGTGAAAGTTACGCCTGAGCTCTGGTGGGGTGACTATTTGCAAGCTTGAATTGGCAAAAGGGTTGGTCATGGTAGTGTATTGGTTTCGGTCGTCGGGAATAGTGCTACTCCGACATTGGTACTCCTTGAAATCACCCTCCTTGTCGGTTCACTTGTTGCAGGAATGATCCCATTGTTGAACGCATTCTCGACTGAACCCCAGTTCATGCAAACTTTTGAAAGTGAATCTGGAGCGACTATCAATTTCGCAACATATCATGCTCGAGGTTCCGCACCATCATCTGCACTTGATCCCTCTCGGAAGGGCGGCGTCATCATCTGTCTTTGCCTTTGCTCTCCATCTCGCAACAAATTTCACAAAAGACTCTGTTGGGTTTTGGCGGGTTGCTTCAAGCTCTTGGATGGTCATTTCAACCTGGGTATTGTAGGAATATTGATCGACAAAGGCCTCAGCTAATTCTTCCCAGTTTTGCTTCACTCTGTCCTCCAACCTAGTGTACCAAGTGGCTGCTACACCCGACAGGGTTCTTCCATACAGAGAGAGTTTTTGTGGCTTAGTCAGACCCATCGGCTTTAGGACATCCAAGAAAAGTCGGATATGTATCATTGGATCCCCAGACCCGTCGAAACGGTCAATATATGGCATTTTGAATCCGTCTGGGAGTGTCTGGCCAGACTCGGTGTGCCCATCCTCAATGTCGGGAATAGAGTTAAGGCCATGTGCCATTTTGAATTGCTTCTCAAGGTTCGCAATTTTCACTGTGGTCAGATCGAGGTCATTAGCATCAAGGGGATAACGCCTCTTATTAGGCTGCACCGAGGGTCTGAAAACTTGGGCTTGAGTCAACCCTTCTCGAGGACTTGGACACTGCAAATTTTCAGTTGGCGGAATTGGGTCAAAGTTCGGTTGGGGTCCCAAAGCTGGATGTGAGGCAGACGCCCTAGATGGGCGCTGCGTTTCAATGCTGGTCTCAACCTGCATGGCAGTTCCCTGATTCAATGCTGTTACAACGGCCACAAATTCTTCCGAACCTTGTGCCATCACGGTCTGTTGAGTCCGAACAAAGGTGATGTATTTGGATCGACGGATCAGATGAACCGGAGAGCCCTGACTGGCCTTTCTTTGCCTTGCCTCAGCGAAAGAACACTGGTTTCCCTTGAATTGAATTTCTGACCTAATCCAGTCTATCAGCACTAGTCCAATGTACCCGGGGGATTCCGGAGCCTTCTGAAGCTATAGTTCCAGGACTACCTAGCAAAAGAGAAAATGGACAGCATCTCAGCCTGATTTCATCTGAACAGATACAAGCATAGTTGAATGAGTGTGCCCTCTACCGAATTCTGCCCCCAAAATTCTGTCTCAAATCTGATACCCTCAGGTAAACTGAATCCCGAAATACTGAACTGGTGCCCGCAGGCCTGATACCCAAAATACTGAATTGGTGCCCGCGGGCCTGATGCTCAAACTTGTAAACTGATACATGCATTCCCTGTAGAGACGCACTCTAACAAGCACATAACAGATAAGTGAGAGCCAAAACACCCCTGTGTTGGGGTAGGGTTTTCCCTGTCCTATTTTGTCAGGAGCTAGGGTTTCACTACGCACGCAATGCTTCAAACAACCTATAAACGGGTAAGCAACTTTGTCCTAGTTTGGAATGGTCACTATGGATCCGAATATGCACTAGGTCGAATGGTCAAAAGGGGGTGTGCCGGTAAAACCCGGGGTTTGTGTTCCCATCTTGGCGAGCCAGACCGATCGGCCTTATGGACATGCCTTGACAAGGCAAGCCTCCGCAAACCGCCAGAATAGAAGATGGCAAACCACGGTGTCCTAGGCGCACCAATGCAAATGCAATGCAAAGAAACACACAAGTGTAGTCAAAACCAGATATCATGAGTTCGAGTCAAGTTCTCTAAATCCCCGGTAGTCGCCAGAATCGTAACAACGCCAGAGGACCTCGCTTCTGATTCGGACTCGATTTTGTTGCGGTTCTCAATCTTGAACCAAAGAGTCCAAATCCGCAAATCGTTTTGAAGGAAAATAGATTTTTGAAAGAAGTGCCAAACATGGACTGCTTTGCGGATATGAGTCGCCACCTAAATATTTTAAAATGGGAAATTTAGGAAACCCTAACTCGGTCGAAAAGGCCACGTGTCCGTCATCACCAAAGTTGGCTCGGGAACTTGGGTACGATTAGGAAGGTCACATCGTGAGCACCCCTCGCCTTGATCAAAGACAGCCTCTACTAACCATGATATCAATTTTTGAAAACATTGTGTGTTCTTATTCGATTATTAGCCTAGGATTACTATGTGATGCTCATGACAAACAAGTATAGATCGGGCCGTGAATTGGAACAAAACATTTCATGTTTGTTTGTTTGAAAATTATGTGATGGTGCTACCCAGTAGGCTAAAATCTTGGTTGCCACCCTCAGGTGGGCTTAGAAAACATGATGTTGCCACTATCCAGTGGGCTTAAAACAAACAGTCAATGAATTGTCCCAATTCAGATAACTCAACCTCCACCCACAGGCATTCAAGGCAATTATATCACATAAGCACATAGCCTCATGGTAAGCATGCTATCATGGCAACACTCACACGCATGCAAGGATGCTAAAGCATAACAACTCACCAAGTACTCCAAGCCAAAACAGAAGCTCGTTAGAAATCTTGCATGATCCTAGATATACAGAATTGCTTAATGCAACACATGCAAAGATGCAATTATAGCAGGCTCGGCTATTCTAAATATGGCATATGAGATGCAACAGCTATCAAGTACTCAACTTGTAATTGAAATACAATGCAGTTTGTATGGTGCGCCGAGCCCGGTGCATGCAAAACAGATGAATGATGCAGATATGCTGTCATGCTGTATGCTAATTGAAATATGCCCTATATCTAACCATTGTAAGCGGATAAATAAAAGGGAGAAAGAAATGGGGGTTGGAAGACATACATCACACTCACACACCCTTATTACAGTTGTGCCCTCGCGCAGAGGGTCCGAATAAATAATAATACAGACCCGAATAAAAGAATATTACAGATTTCTAATTAATGTACAGATTAAACTAAGAAAGTCAGAAAGCTGCATGCAAGCCGTACGCCTTATACGATGAATGATGTATCTTGCTCTGGCGCGGAAATCCACTGGGATGCCCCAATTAGCCTCTGTTTGCACTTTTCTCGAAATGCGTGCCAGACTCCGAAAATCTGCTGATCCTTAATTTTGCCTTGAAGACCAATACTTTGACTACTTCTTGGACCAACTTTGATGACTTCAAGCTTCTGGAATCCCTTCCTTGCTGCTGGAAATGGAGTGGTGATGATAGAGCTTGAAGATGATGAAGAAAATGGGACCAAACTTGGATATTTGAAGCTTGGAAATGGAGAGGGAGAGGAGAGGTGTGTATGGAGCTCTCAAAGAGTTTTTCTAACCCTTCCACCGGTGGAAGTTCCGGTTTTATAGCCAAAAGGTGGAAATATCTTTCCCCAAATATCTAGATATTTTGAGGCAAAATACCTAGATATTTTAAGGGCAAAACAAAAGATTTTGTTCGCCACGAAGTGGCATCGAGACATGATGTTCCTCGGAATGATGAAACAGAGGTACCGCCAAAATTGAACAAAAACTAATGCAAAAGCAGCTCGGGGACCAAACCGCGGGTCCCGAAAATGGGTCAGAGGCACCGAAAGTGGCGTTGACCCACGAAGTGGGTATCGAGACCCCAGTGTCCTCGGAAGGACCAAGCAGAGGTGTCTGCCAAAATGAACAGAACATCGATGCAAAATGAATGCTCGGGGCCAAAAGCGCGGTTCGGGATCCCGAAATGGGTGCCGCACCGAAGTGGTGTTCGGTGCAAGTGGGTCTCGAGACCCGGTGTCCCTCGGAAGGACCAAACAGAGGTGTCTACCAAAAATGAACAGACATCGATGCAAAATGAATGCTCGGGGCCAAAAGCTGCGGTTCGGGATCCGAAAATGGCCGCCGCAAAGTGGTGTTCGATTGCGAAGTGGGTCTCGAAGACCCAGTGTCCCTCGGAAGGACCAAGCGAGGTGTCGCCAAAAATGAGCAGACATTGATGCAAAATGAATGCTTTCGGGGCCAAAACTGCTGGCGGTTCGGGATCCGAAAATGAAATTTCCGCAGTGGTGCTAAGTGGGTCTCAGAGACCCAGTGTCCCTTAAATGGGAGTAAATGAGATGCATGCAAAAACCGGAGAAATCGGAGATGGTTGGGCGGTCGAACCGAGGCACACGCCTAACGGCTCAAACCGAACCGACTCGAAATGGGAAAAATGGCCTCTGACCACGAAAAGTAGCCTACGGCCTCGAGAGATAGTCTCTGGGACCACTCCCTCTCGGGAAAAGAAACAGAGAAAAACCGAGCAGTTCTGGCAAACCGAGACAAGGCCTGAAGAGAGTTCGGTAGTCCGGAGGCAGGGCGCACGGCCGCGACTCTGAGACTTCTGAACGAGCACAGTATGCAACATCACCGAGCGCTCAATCGGTGACGTCTGAGTCTTAAGGTCGGTCAAAAATGGGGTGTCTACAGCACCCCATGCAACTTGTAGACTTCTTTGAAGAAGAGATTAGCAATGTTTGTAGCATCCATGGTCTTCTTGCAAGGTATGAAATGTGCTATCTTGGAGAAACGGTCCACCACTACCATGATAGAATCACTTCGCCTTTGAGTAGGAGGGAGGCCCAACACAAACTCCATACTAATGCACCGCCAAGGAGCATCTGGCACCAGTAGTGGTAGATATAGCCCCGCATTAGTGGCAATCCCCTTGCTCCTTTGACAAATTTAACAATGCTTCACATGACTTTGCACATCCTTGGTCATGCTTGGCCAAGAATAAGTATCTTGAAGCAACCCAAGGGTCATGTCCTTACCAAAATGCCCCATGTTATGATGTTCAACCAACAAATGTGTCCTTAAAGAACAACTGGGAACACACAACTTAAGGCCATGGAAGAGGAATCTATCTCTTATCATGTAACTTGGATAAGTCATTCTATCCCCCTTTTGCAAAGCATCAAAGATCTTGGTAAGGATCACTTGCATAGAATGTACAAAATTCATCAAAACCCACAACTTCATTTTTCATTTCAATCAAGAGAGTCGTTCGCCTACTCAAGCCATTGGCCACCTTATTAAGAACCCCCTATTTGTGGCGCAAAGAGAATGTGAATTGTTGCAAGCAGGCCACCTATTTGGCATAGCGCTTGTTAAGATGGGATTGACTAATGATGTACTTGAGAGCTTCATGATCGGTGTTGAGCACAAACTCCATGTATGAAAGATAGTAGCTCCAATGCTTGATGAGTTGGATAATGGCATAAAATTCCAAATCATAAGTGGAATACTTGAGCTTAGCCCCATTCAACTTTTTACTAAAGAAAGTAATGGGCCGCCCTTCTTGGCTAAGGACGCCTCCAATACTCAATCTTAATGCATTATAATCAAGTTCAAAGGTCTTGTCAAAATCCGGTAATGCCAAAATTGGAGCCTCAGTAAGCAACTTCTTCAAAATATGGAAGCTATCGACGGCTTCCTTGCTCCACTCAAAAGCTTTATGCTTGAGAATGTTGGTTAAAGGGGCAAGTTTCGGATAAATCGCTTATGGAAAGTGGCCAAACCATGAAAACTCCGTACTTCTTGGATACTAGAAGGAGTGGGCCATTCCACAATTGCTTTGCCCTTTTCTACATCCATAAGCACCCCATGAGAAGACACAACATATCCCAAGAAGATAGACTTTGTCCACGGCAAAGGTGCACTTCTTAGTGTTGCCATAGAACTTGTCTCACCTCAAAAGTTCAAAGACTTGTCGAAGGTGGCACAAATGCTCTTCCAAACTTCGACTATATATCAAGATATCATCAAAGTAGACCACTACACACACCCCCAAAATTGGTTGCAACATTTGTGTCATCGCCCTTATAAAAGTACTTGGAGCATTGGTAAGCCCAAGTGGCATCACAAGCCACTCAAATAAGCCATGACGTGTCTTAAAGGCCGTTTTCCACTCATCACCAGGCTTGATGCGGATTTGATGATACCCACTTCTAAGATCAATCTTAGAAAACACCTTTGATTCGGCAAGGCAATCCAACATATCATCCAATCTTGGAATTGGAAAGTGATACTTGATTGTAGTCTTGTTGATTACACGGCTATCCACATACATACGCCAAGAGCCATCCTTCTTAAGTGTCAAAAGTGTTGGAACACCACAAGAACTAAGGCTAGGGCAGATATACCCCTCAGCCGAAAACTCTTCCACTTGTCGTTGCAACTCCTCTTTTTCCTTTGGAGACATGCGATAGGCCGGTTTGTTTGGAAGCGTCGATCTGGGGTATCAAATCAATACAATGTTGAATGTCACGCATAAGAGGCAAATCGAGAGGAAGCTCTTGGGGAAAGACATCATAATACTTTTCTAAAAGAGTAGCCACTTCAACCTTTTCTTTAGAAGCACCTATGTGTACAATCGAAACCAACACCAATACAATCCCAAAATCTCGACTCTTTTCCATGAACTTCTTAGAAGCAAACAACGTAGTGGCACTAGGAGATGGCTTGGAAACATCCTTGGAAGTAACCTTTTCCTTCATTGGAAGCAAGGCAAACCAGATATCATCCTTGACAAAGGTGTAGGTGTTCTGTTTGCCGTCATGCAAAGATTGCTAGTCATATTGCCAAGGTCGCCTAAGTAGAATGTGACAAGCATCCATAGGCACTATATCACACCGTGCCTCATCAAAGTATTTTTTCTAGATAGAAAACGAAACCAAGCACCGTTTGGTAACCTCGAATTCATTTCCTTTCTTGAACCAAGATAGAGAATAAGGATGTGGATGTTCCTCCATCAGAAGATTGAGTTTGCCTACCATTTCTTGAGAAACTATGTTCTCACAACTTCCATTATCAATGATTATGTTACAAACACGGCCACCAATGTTGCAAGTGGAATAAAAGATATTGGTACGCAACCAATCTTCTTGGCTCTCTAGTTTTGGTGAGAGAAGAGTCTTCTTCAACATAAGAGCAAGACCCTCTTCTTCATCACTATCTCCACCAATTGCTACATTACCAGAAGGATAAAAGATTGGAGCATCTTCAAAGTCACCATGCTCCTCAACTTCTTCAATGAGAAGTGCCTTGTTCCGGTTATTACCCATGTTCTTGTGGCAATCGAAAGATCTATGCCCCGGTTCACCACACCTAAAGCATTTGAATGTTCCACATTGTGGTGGATTTTGGCTTCCAGAAGCACCATTAGGATGAGGAGCTTAAGAGGAGGAAGCACCCTTATCCACAAACTTGGAAGAAGGATTAGCTTTGGCAAAGCTAGGAGTGGAAGGACCCGGCCTAAAACCACCTTGGAACCCTCCTTGGGAGTATTGTTCCATTTGGAAAGTATGACGACTTTGTTGCTTCTCCACAGCTAAGGCTCAATTATAAGCTTCGAAAACACTATATAATGTGTGCAAGATAGAAGATTTCAAGCCACTCACATAGTGGGCCACCCGTTGCTTCTCACTTTTAGTTAAGTCAACCTGTGCAATGAGTTGATAAAAGGCTTCAGTGTATTCATTCACACTACTATCTTGCTTGAGAACATGAAGGCATTGATAAACACTTTGGAGGTAGTTGAATGGTAGAAAATGGCCCTTCAACTTCTTTTCATTTTTTCCCAATCATGGATTTTCTCCTTACCACATCGGCGACGGTTGAGTTGAAGTTGTTCCCACCAAACGAAAGCTCTTCCCTTCAACCGAATAGCCACAAGCTTAACTTTCTTTTCATCAGAGTCCTCTCCATAGTTAAAGATCCGCTCAATGGTGTTGAGGCAATCAATGAACTCATCGGGATTGAGGCTTTCATGAAACTCGGGAAGTTCAATCTTGATATTATTCTCCCATTTGTGTTCCATCCTACCTACATCCGTTTGACTTCGTCGTGGGGCCCAAAAGATATTATCAAAAGAATGATGAGTACCACCTTCGGTATCATTGGAAGCATCACTACCCTCAATAGTAGGTAGGAGACGTTGCACTGTCTCGGTTACCGCGCATTTGCTGTCTCATCTTGACCATCTCATCTCTTGGAAATAGAATCCCATTACCCCCCATCATTATCACCCAAATCTGGGATATAAGCCCTATCCCAACCACCCCTACGACCTCGACCTCATCGAGCCATGAACGATTCCCAAGAATATGCAAAGACACAACAATCTCACCTAGTTGAATATTGATAAAATAGTGCACCAATATACAAATCTCAACACAATAAGCAAATAATGTCACAACAACGGTAAGACCCAAAATCAAGAATTGATGCAACACAGATTGAAAGAATTCAAGAATTGATATAACACAGGGAAGTCGACACATATGGATTAAAGACTTCAAGAATCATTTACCCACAAGTTGAATAACCCAGATTGGTTCAACAGTCACTAGTGAATCACATGAATGTGCAAAGTCGACTCAAAATTGATGCTCAAACAAGGATGAACATCGACAAATTCCAGAGGCCCAGACGGAGATTCGATTTGTGGCGTTGAGCGAAACTGACTACCAATGTCAAACTTGAACTTGTTGTATTCTAGGGCTTCGAATGCACATTTGAGACTGATAGAATAGGCCTCGCAACTGGCAATTCCCATTGAAAATTGTCGATTTCCTTCAACTATCGACTCACGATCAAGCGCAGATTAAACTTCGAAATCTAGGGTTCTATGAAATTGATGGATCTTCAAAGATTAGTAGGTTCAATCGATCGTAACTCACACAATAAAGTTTCCAATTAGGTACGTGAGTATCATGGTGTAGAATTAGATGATGAACTACTCAGAATCTGAGAAAATAGGATCAAGATCTTTGCTCTGATACCAAAAATGGTGAAGGGCAATCAAGAATTAGAAAGAGACGAACTGAGAGAGACAGAGAGATATTAGAGAGAAAAATTCTCAATTCTAAATTCAATATGTCCAAGTTAGTTACAAATGATGCGGTACTCCTCTATCTATAGGACACTATCTAACAGATGCTATGCACATGACACTACATCAATGTATTTGTAATTTACCCCCTTTTTAAAATAATAAAAAAAAAAAACTTATTTGAAACCTTGAATAATATAAACATAAGAATCTCATATCTTTCATCTTAGTAATAACTTTTGAGCCATTATGAATATTTACGCTATAAAAATATTATATAGATTATCAAAAGCTACACTGCACCAAATAAATTTACAACTTATTTTAAGTTGTTTTTTTTTTAGATAGTTATTTTAAGTTAATAATTTAAAATTTTACTTACAATTTATAACCATCATATTGGTCATGCCAAACATTAAACAAAGTTTAAGAAATACAAGGTGCATTTAGGTTAGGGTCTAAGTTACATAAGTTTTATAATGACCGTGAATATAGTGCATTAACATGTGGATAGTTTTCCTCAATAAATATTTGCCAAAATTTTGAATGAGAAAATTTTACTTAAAAAATAAGTTGATGATTAGATTTAGAGAAAATTTGATAATGCTAAAAGTTTTAATAAAGTATAAAAATTTAAAACTACATAAATTTATTCATAAATATTAAATGTGAAAAATGCTAGGAGTATTTAAAAATATTAAATTATTCATAAATATTAAATTTTCAAATGCTAGACAAACTATTTGATTAAGTATAGATTTTTTTAAAATAAAAATAGTTTATTAATAAGGTTATTTCATACATATTAATAATGTAACATGTAACACTTTCAAACTCATGAATTGCTTTTGACACTCTTATTATTGTACTTGAAGCCTCTTTGGTTGATGTTAGAGTATTGATTGGGGTGATATCACAATGGTAAAGTAAGATTGGACCAAAAATATTGATTCAGATAATTGTCCCATCAGTAGTCTTCACTCTTTTACCCTTTTCTCCTTCCACACTTTGAATTTGGATGTGAGGCTAGAACCATTAGAAAACTTGTTTTTGGGCTTCGCTTTGGACACAAGAACGACCTAAAATGGAGTTCGGACGAGAGAGTTATGCTCGTTTGGAATTTGAGTATCTGTGATGGAAGCAAGTTCGCTCGAGTGAAAGAAGTTATGCTCGAGCGGTCTGCGTGAATTTCAGAGATTCTAGGTGATTCTTTTCACCGCTTGAGCCAAACTTTGGCTGCTCGAGTGTCTAGTCGATATTAGGCACTTTAAATCTACTTTTTCGGCCCAAAATCTTTATTCTTTCTTCCTTCCTTCTCTCCCTCTCCTCCATACCTGAAACCCTAGCCCTCAAAACCTTGATTTCATCCATTTTTCACCAACAATCCACCGTGGATCTTGCAATAAAGATGAAGACCAAGTGAAGAACAACATTTTAACCATTTGCATTATGGATTTTTTGAAGAGATCTCCTTGATTTAGCTTCTTTACTTTCATCTTGGTGGTAGGATTACTTTTAACTTGGTATCTCTTTACTTTAAGGATGTTTAGTGGTATTATTGTGACATTGATTTTGTGATGGATGTTTGAGTTTACAAAGAAGTGGGTTTTGGTTTCAAAAATGGAATTCCTCACATATTTTCTCAAAATCTATATTAATGTTTGTGGATTATGAAAACTTTAGTTGAAAAATAGCATTTTACATCATGGAATGGCAAAAGCCCCAAATTTGATAAAAACCCTAGTTTGTGAAATTAAACAAGGATATGCTCCAATGGAATTAACCTTCAATTCTTTAAATTTATGATTGAAATATGAGAATGAGATGTCTTTTGCCTTGAGATTCATAAAATTGAAAGCTTTTGAGAATTTCTTTGGAAATATGAAGATTATGTTTCCATAATAGTTCAATTATTTGAATGGTGATATTTATCTTTGTTGTCATGGATGTATAAATTCTTGGAATTTGTGGAAATCTTGGAAAGATTGTTTAAAGGGGTGGTAAATAGCATGGGAGTCTGGGTAGGGAGTTGGTTTTTTTTATTTTTTATTTTTTTATTTAAAAAAAAGAGTTATGTGTTGTTGGTACCCGCACGGGGAGTTAAGGTGCCCAATTGCCCTGTCTTGAGCTTATCGTTGGACCAATGTAGGAATATATTTTTGGGTGTCCACTGGTCTTGCCGTATTATTGTAATAACCCGACCGTCTTATATGTGTTTAATGTGAAATTCCATGCTTCAATGTATGAATTACATATTTATCAATTGTATCTGTCAATTACCAATAAAATCTATTGAAATTGCAACATTGAGACTGAAAATTGAAGGCCTTAGAGATGCGATAAACCAAAATTGACTTTACAGTTATGATGAGCATGATTTTTAGAACATAATATGAAGTTTTGTAAAAATTTGATTCTAATGAATTAAATTGATTTATTTGGGCTCAATCCTTAGTTAAGTTTAAACTTAGACTTAAGAAGCTAAGCTTTGTTGGTTATAATGTATATAAATAAGCCTTATGATGCTTAGACTCAACAAAAACAACAAGAAATATATATTGGAGAAAGAGAGAGAAGAAGAGAAAAGAGAGAAGAAGAAAAGAGCTCAACTTAAAGCTTGAAGATTTGAGAAATTGGAAGGGGAAATCAAGAATATAGCTCAAAGTAAGTGTAAATCCACTAGACTCCTCTTAATCTTTCTTGAATTGGTTAGAATCAAGCCTTAAGATGAAGCTTTTACACTTATTGAAGTTAGGGTTTATGAGTTATGATATTGATTGAATATATTTCATGAAATTGAGCACGTGATCTTTGCATTTAGTTAATTAAAGGGTGATTCTTGTGTTTTGAGTTGTCTTGACTTAGATTATGAGCAATTGCCTTTTGTTTATCTTAGTCCTTACATCTTTGCATGCTTTGAACTCATGTATGTATATATGTTTGTATATACCATTAAGAGATTGAGAAAATGAAGAAAATGAAGAAAGTATGGAAGTTAGGGTTTCTATTTGGAATTTAAAAGAAGTTTTCATCTAATTGAGCTTGAATTCATGTTTTATTATGCTCATATCTTATGTTTTGGAGTGAAATTTCTTGAATTGAATCGTAGAAATGAGTTTGGAAAGCTTGAATTTGTTGGATTTTCAGACTGTTCAAATAGAGCCCAGGATCTCATGTGTAGGGCTTATGGTCGCACGTGCGGGGCTCAAAGCCGCACGTGCTGAAAACAGGGGAGGCAAGTTGGGCATTATGAAATAAAAGCACGTGCGGGACCGCATGTGCGGCACATAACTCCGCACGTGCGGTGAGGAACTTCCGCACGTGCGGGAATTGGGAAAAAATTCTGTCCATTTCTGTTACCCTTTTTGACTCTCTGAATCTGTTAATATATATATTTACTCCCTTCGAAATGCTTAAAAATGAGTAGAAAGTGAACGAAGCGAAAGAATGATTAAAAAGTAGAAGCTAAGAGAAAAAGGCATTGTTTATTTGTTTGTGTGTGTGCGCCATGTGTAGGTCACTTGCTGGAAGGGACCGTTGCTTGACTAAACCACTGTGAGTAATAGTAGTATAATGATATGTTTGATTTATGTAATTTTGCTTCTACTTTCTATATCTTAATCGTGAATGGCTATAGACACCTTATTTTTGATAGCCCTTACGACTTGGACGTTATCACTTGCACACCCAATGATGAGCCTACATGCTTGTCAAGTGCTCGAAGTCCTCAACGGAATGCCACAACTTTGAGCCTTTCAAACCCTGTATCCTTGTTTCCTTATTCTTGGACCAAACCTTGGTTTTTCAAGCCTGCAACCCTTGGTGGCCTACCGGCCACCTTTTTAGGCTGCCGGCCATCACTCTTGGTTGCTGGCCACTAATGTGGCCCGACCACGATGATGGCGACCAAATCTGATGTCTTTGCAGATATTTTGTGATAGCTGTGCCAGCTGTTTGCATAGATGCTTGCATCTGTTCCCATGTGTAGGGCTGGATGTACTTGAGAGGAATTCATGTTTTCTATATATAGAGGGTCTCCCTCTCATGTTTTAAGGTTAGAAAAATTTTAGAGCAAAATTTTTTCTCTCTCTACAATTCTCTCTCTCTCTCTCTCTCTCTCTCTCTCTAGCAAATTTCTACACTTTAGCCTACATATCCTTCATCTTTGCCCACACACTCTTAACCAAACCTCTCCATATTTGAGCTGAGGTCACTTTGAGCTTTGTTTGAGCTCTTGAGGGTGTTGTTTGCCTTGTTTTAAAGCTTGGAAGTGTTTTTCTCTTCAAAGGTATACAGCTTTGTCTCTTTACTAGCTTTATCTATTCTTTTTCTTGCTATTTTTCAGCTATTTTTGGGCTATAAAAACTTTGTATTTTTGCACTGAAGCTTGGGTTTTAAGGCCATTAAAGGTTGAGGGGTGGTTCACCCTTCTTTGCACCTTGTTTTGAAGGCCTTTTCTCTTGTGTTTCCCATCCTTTTATTATCTATTTTTGAGCTTTTAAACACTATTTTTCAGAGTTATTTCAGTGGCTAAAATCATGTTTTGAAGTCCAAAATTGGAGGGGTTAGTCTCCCCTCCTTGTGCTTTGCTTACTAGTTTAGCTTGTAATATGTTTTAGCATATTAATCTAGCTATTTTTGTCTTAATTCCAGTATGTTTTAGGACTTATTTTAGACTATTTTAGCACTATTTTTGGTTGATAGTTGCATTTAAGCTCTGTTTTGCATGCTTATAGTGTAATTGTCCTCATAAGTTTGGTGTTTCAGGCCTTAGACGTCATCTTGTTTGAGTTGATTGCATTTATTTATGGCTTTCCATACTTGTGAGCACTCTTAATCACCTTTGCAACCTTCCTCCTTTCTTGGCTTTTGTTTTTCTTTGAAAGTGGTTCAAACAACTTGTTTGTTTAAAGCATGAGATTGAGATATCATACTTAATGGTTTAATTTCTTAGGGGGTTCATCACCAATGGCATGATGTCTCTTTCATGCCTAAAAAAACACTTGGTTTGAGCCTTTTTTCCACTTAAACTCACCATTGGACTCAATGAATTAAAGAATGGATGGTAATCTAAAATGGAGTAATTAAAATGGGGACTAAAATGGTGCAAGATAAAAACTTGCTGTGTTCAATCGGACGTTAATTGAACACATGGAAGCTTGAGGCATTTCATACTCATTAGTGATGAAATGGTTCAAGTTTCTAAGGTCACCACTTCCCTTGATTAATTCATGAAAGGGAGGAGGTTTGTGTCTTATTTTGTTGCATTTATTGAACTTGCACACTTTGGTTCATTAGCCATCATGCAATGAAATTGCTTCCATTGATGGTTTGTGAACCAAGCTTACTACTTCTTTGATTTGTTCATGATAAGGAACCCTTGAGAATACCCTGTGCATGCTCTGTTTATTCTCTGTTGCAGTAAGATGAACCCTGCAGCAGTGGCCGGTAGACTATTTTCCATGGCTAGCAAGCCACCTTTGGTGGCTGGCTGGCCATCACTGGTGGCCGGCAGGCCATTACTCCTGACCGGCCGGCCACCAATGCAAAATCCAGTAGTGTATTTTTTGGGCAGAACAAAGCTATTCTGGAAGTGGACAAAGGTGTTAGTGTTCTACTGTGCAATAGAGACATTCTGGAAGCAAAACAGTGGCTTTTCGGGTAGAAACCAAGCACGTGCATGAGCATTCCTCGTGTACCGAACCTGTTTCAGTTTAAATACTTAGCTTAAACATTTGTTGTGATTAATTAGTTGTACCTAGTTAATTTTGTAACGTGTTGTAATTATTTTAATTAGCTAGATTAGTTAATTAATTAGTTCATTTGTTGTTGTATTAATTAGTTAAGAAGCTTAGCTAATTTAATTTGTTTTGTATTAATTAGCTTAGCTTTAGTTAGCTAGTTAATTAATTTATTCATTCGGACTCTCCTTCGTGAGAGCACAATGTTGTAATAATGTGTATGTCTTCCAACCCCACGTCTTTCTCCCTTTTATTTACTAGCTTGTGATGGTTAGTTTAGAGACATCATGCTTTATTTTGCATTCTCCAATATGCACCGAGGCTCGGTTCATCATTCTAATTTGCATTGTTAGTTTAAAATATTTTTTGAATACGTGTTTAGACCGCATGCTATTTAATTGATTCAAATGCCATGATTAAGTAGCAGAGCCTATTTAGATTGCATATCGCATGCGTTGCATTAGTCATATTGCATAGTTAGGATCATGCATGTTTCTAACTCATCTTGTTTTTAGCTTGGAGTACAAGGTGAGCCTTTACTCGCTTTAGCATATCGCATGAGTGTGATTGTTGCCATGCTTAGCATGCTTGCCATAAAGCTAAGTACTTAAATGATAAATTGCTTGAATGCCCGTGGATGAAGGCTAATTGCTTGAATTGGAATAATTTGAGTAATGTTCATATGCGATCACTTTTCCAAGTGGTACATATTTTGAAACAATTTTGCAAACAAACATGCATCAAATGTTCCAATTCTTGCAAGTTAGTCTGTACTTTTGTGTGTGTGCATCATAGAGTAAATGCTAGCCTTATAAATCGGAACAAGAACATATAATATACATAAGATTCATATCATGATTAGTAAAGGTTGATCTTTGATCGGGTGAGCGGGGGTGCTCAATTTATGACCTTCCCTTTTCGTACCTATGTTCCCGAGCCGAGACAATCTTGGTGATGACGGACACATGGCCTTTGGCATGAGTCATGGGTTTCCTAAATTTTCAAAAAACATTTAGGTGGCGACTCTGTATCTAGCAAAGCAGTCCGTTTTTGGCAATTTGATTCAAAATCGATTTTTCAAAATATTTGCTGGATTGAGACTCTTTGGTGTTTATCTATTTCACATTGCACTTGTGGAATCAGATTCAGAACTGCGGGAGTCTAATACTATAGGGCTTATTTGTCTTCCAAAAGGGGGCGCGAAAAAGTCGAGCTACAATGGCATACGTTATATGAATTATGTTTTGATGGAAATGACTGAACAATGGTATATGAAATGGACTCAAGGTCATTCTGCTTCAGTTATGAATAATGGGCCTGAGGCCATTATGATATGGACTAGTTATGACTCATGGCCCTAAGGCCGAGGGGGTTGGAGACATGTCGATATTCTATCTACCCTATGATGATATGGATTGTTTATGACTCATGGTTTAAGGAAGATGGAGTTCGAGATATGTCGATGTTCCATCTACCCTATAATGTTCAAAACAGTTGTTCATATGTGGGCCTAAGGCCGTTGTATCATATGTGGGCCTGAGGTTGTTGTGTCTTATGTTAGGCCTAAGGTCGTTGTTTCTTATGTTGGGCCTAAGGCCGTTATGTGTTATGTTGGGCCTAAGGCTGTTCTGTATTTGTTGGGCCTAAGGCCATTGCGTATTACGTTGGGCCTAAGGCCGTTCTGTGTTCCGTTGGGCCCTAGGCTGTTTCGTCTTTAATAAGACATGTATATGTTATATAAATATTCTTCAAGACACATGCTTATATATATAAACCTTCTCACATTATTATTACTCACTGAGCCTTCTTCACTCCGTTTATATATATATATATTTATGTAGATGATCAGCTCGGAGGCTAGCCCTAGGTCAAGATTAGCAACTTTTGATGGACCTGTTTGTTAAGCCTCCAAAGTTGGAGCCCTTTTGTTGCTTTTGAGGAGCTCCTTTGATGCCACATTTTTGTTAAGTTTTGATGACTTTTATTGAACACTTAGCCAATATGTAATTTTTGGGCTCTAACTCTTTGCTTGTACCTACATGACTTGCATTTGTATATAGATATAAACTGTGTATGTGAACTCTTTCTATATTTGTGACTTGATGTTTAAAATCTTGGTATATAAGCACTGCTCAATGGACGTTATGTTATTTTATTACTTCCGTTTAGGCCCCATTATGATAAAATGTCTTTGTCATCTATCTGAGGCTGTAAGTAATCAAGGGGTTACTGGCCAATCACAAACCAAACTTTTAGGGGCCTGTGTGGGTCGTGACAATTGTAGACGGTAAAAGTGGAAAAATGGATGATTTTAGATGCCCATGTCCTGCCGTATAATAGTCGGTAAATGTGGGGGTGGTTTTAAATGAAAGTGATTTGTGTATGTGATTTGGGACTCTCTTTGGGGAATTCATGGTGTATTTACCCCCTAGTGTTGAAATGAGATTTTCATGGAAATTATAATATCTAAATTTTGTGCTTAAACCCCTAACATGAGTTAAACAAGAAAATGTTTTGGTTATGTTAATGCCATATGGATTTTCAAATGATTAAATACTTTATTAAAAGTATTTCTATTGGGCATCGAGCTCATTCCTATCTAACAATTTAAGGAATTGATGATGTGCAATCACCCCTATGAGAAGGAGGTGGACTTCTTTGTTTTATTGGAGCACAAAGGCTCATGGATGTATTATGTGAAAGTTTCGAGCATATGTGTTTTGGGACCGTATGTCCATTTTGTTCTAACAAGTCATTGCCTTGATGTTTGTACGCCATTAAGGCATTATTAATTTTATTCTCTAGTTTTGTGAACTATGTAAATGTTATTATTACTAAGACAAAAATATGAAATTTGTAATATTTGATATGTAATTCAATGGAAAGGAAGACTTTTGAGATTAATGTTATTGTTTGGTTGGGAAAGATTTTGGATTAATCAAGTTATGAGAAATGTTTTAATTTAATTAATTTTGGGCCGTTATAGATTGGTATCAGAGCTAATCAGGTTTGCATACCTTGGGCTCGTAGGAAGTGACGTTTGTCACAATAGGTTTACCAGGCTAAAATGGGGTGCTTATGTGCTTTGCATGTTTTATGTGTTTATGTGGCTATATAGGTATGGGGTTAAGCTTATAGGATACAACTTGTGCCTATTGCAATCATCAAAATCCTTTTGGAAAGGCACCTGATCAATGCTTTTTCCACTTGGAGGTCCTTGAGCATCATAGGACTAGTTGGTATCTTAGGAGAGTAACTCATTTGTGCTCTGTGTGACTATTTGCTTACTTGTTTTGCCTTATGTGATGTAGATACATGTATAGGTGTGTGTTTAACTTGTGTGCAATGTGTGGGAACCTGTGCGGAGTATTAAATTGTGAGATGATTTTGTCTCTATCTTGAGGATGTTTCTCCCTAGGAATATAGGTAGGATAGGTTACTAGGGCCTGACAGATGGGCTAAGATGATTTAGAATTTACATTGGATTGTAAGCTAAATGGTCTTATAGAATTATGTGTTTAAGTGTGACCTTCAAATGGTGGAAACTATGATGTCATTATAAGCAGTGGCTATTTTTGAGGTCTCACTTCAAATTGTGGAAATGAGTTATATAATGGATTTTGGAGGTAGAGTGGGTTAAAAATTAGACTAGTTGCAGTAGTACAATGTTGAGGCTTCAATGATAAGTGAAGTGACTTTAAGCAAAATGTCTTAGAGTTCAGAATAAGTAAAGCTAGTCCTAAATTTCCATGGGATGGACTAAGATAATTGTGGTTGGATTGCTCTAATAGTTCAACTAACTATTTATGAGGATTGTGTGGGTCTTAGGCCAATTATCTTGGTGTGCATTGGAAATATGTGTGGTCTTAACATGAAAAAAATTGTAAGAACATCGTAAAAGGAAATATTTTGAAGTGTAAATTTTCTTGGAATGGCCAAAGTTACTCATAGTCAGGTTGATTCATTTGCTTGATTGATCACTTGTGAGGTTAATGTTCGGTATTACACCAATTATTTTGGTACATATTTGGGGAATAGATGTAGTTTTGGCATGTTAGAAATTGTACAATGTAGTAAGGGACGTGTTTCTTAGAGAGTTTGTTTTATTTAGAATTTTGTTGTAAATCATAAGTGAACGAATTAGGTAAAGAATTTTGGAATAGATTGGGATGAGATTAAATTTGATTGGGATTGTGCCATTTGGTGGAATTTCTAGTAGTGAAAATGGTGGCTTGTGAGTAGATATTTTGAGATGTGTGGCCAAATTTTGAATATTTTCAAGTTTGGTGAAGTCAATTCTCTCAGAGTTGGTAGTAGATGTACTCAAGTGCAATATACGAATGTTTAGGGATATGATGTGATTGGTGTCTCGGGAATTGTATTAGCAAACAATTTCCTTAGAGAAATTGTTGAAATGATCTTGTAAGAATGTTGTCATTTTACAAAGATTATGATTAGGTGCCTTGAGATAGTTGACATGACTATAATTGGAGTATTTTTATAGAAATTTATGCTTGATCCACCGTGAGAGATTCATGTTAATTTTTGTAGTTACTCTTAGCTATATGTCAAAAATTATGTAAACTGGGGAGTACACATGATAGTGTTGGATCAAGTTTGTTATGTGTTGTGATGGTGCGGTTCAAAGAACTAAAATGGAGATTTATTTTGTATCCCTTGTCCTTTAGCTATAAAATTGTTTTGTGTCCTTGGTTTGAGAGTTGTGAACCCCTTATATTGATCCTTCGTTTTGCTATAAAAGTGGTGAGAATTTTTGTTGTTGGTATGTTGATCTAATATTATTATTGGTTTAATTTGGGTGTATTTGACCTTGAGTGGTAAGTGGTTTTCCAAATTAAAAGATATTTAGTTTTTCCTAATAGAAGGTGATTCATTATTTTAATTTTATTCCATGGTGTTTTGTGATGGTATCATCTTATAAAAAGTTATTCTGTGGACTCCTCGTCAGGAAATAAATTGGTACGAAGTACTTTGTTATGTGGTTGGAGATTGTTTTGGAATGATCGTCGTTGATAGAGAAAATCTCTTCGAGTGAATAAGTGGCATTATAGCTAGTGGTAGCGTGTTTAGAGTTTGAGTATAAATGAACTGATTAGAGACTTTGGAGGAGATTACAAATTAACTACCACTATGAGCATTTGTGGGTGTAACCTTGTGTCTTGAGTTGTGTAGACTTTTATGGTGGGCTTGATATGATAGTGGGTGTTGTTGTTTTGTGATTTGAGCAGTTGTGAGAATTATATTTTATTTTCATTTTGAAAAGTTATGGTGAATGACCTTTTGAGTTAAATTATTTTCAAGGGTGGAGCAGCTTTAGTAGTGATTGGATTGAAGTACTAGCAATATGATTTTGTTGGAATGCAGTAATAGAGGCGTAGTATTATTTTGGTGAGAGATGTTGTAGACGTGCCCTTGGGCTTTGCTACTACAGTTTGGACTCAATGTCATAATTCTTAATTTGATCCCGCAAAGTGCAATGCGAGACTGATAAATCACCAAAGAGTCCAAATCCGGCAAATTGTTTTGGAAAACTGATTTTTAAGAAAGAAGTGCCAAACATGGACTGCTTTACCAGATATAGAGTCGCCACCTAAATATTTTATTTTGGGAGAATTTAGGAAACCCTGACTCGTTGCCTAAGGCCACGTGTCCGTTATCACCAAAGTTGCCTCGGTTCGGGAACTTGGGTACGATTGGGAAAGGTCATCTATGAGCACCCCCGCTCGCCCGATCAAAGATCGGCCTGTACTAAACATGATATCTTGTTTTTGAAAACACATGCGTTCTTATTTCGGTTAATTAGCTAGAATTTACTGTGTGATGCGTACAACACACAAGAATAGACTAGATCGCCTAATTCGGAACAAAGCATCGCACATCCGTTTCTTTGGAAATGGTTCGAAGTTTGCTACTCACAAGTAGGCTAAAACACGGATTTCAATGAATTGTCCCAATTCAAGCAACCCAACCTTCACCCACAGGCATTCAGGTAGTTATACCACATAAGCAATTAGCCTCATTGCAAGCATGCTGTCATGGCAACACTCACACTCATGCAAGATGCTAAAGCATAAAAGCTTACCTAGTACTCTGAGTCAAAACAAAAGCTAGTTAGTAATCGATGCATGATCCTATCTCATGTTAAGATGGCTAATGCAACACATGCAAAATGCAACTAGAGATAGGCTCGGCTATTCTAAAATGGCATGTGGAATGCGACAACTCGATACACGTATTCAAGTTGGAATTAAAATACTGTGTAGTTAGTATGATGCGCCGAGCCCAGTGCATGCAATACAGATGAATGGATGCAAACATGCGAGCATAAGGATGCTAAATGAAATGTGCCCTAGAACTAACCATTGAAAGCAGGTAAGTAAAAGGGAGAAAGACGTGGGGTTGGAAGACATTCACACACTCACGCACACTTATTACAAAATTCGCCCTCTCGCCGGAGGGTCCGAATGAATAATACAAACCGAATAATTAATAAACTATCCTAGCTAATTAAATATTACAAAACCCTTAACTAATTTAAACAAATTAACTAAGCTATGAAACTAAAGAGGCCGCCATAGCTCCGCCTCGGAATAATTGAATGATGCATGCACGATCGCTTCGCTCAGAAACCCGTTGCCATGCCACATGTTGCCTCTGTTTGCATTGCTCTGTACCTCTGGAAACTGTGCCAACTTCTATGACACTTCTGAACTACCTTGGGGACATTCTGAGAGTCAATGGCCAAGGGATAGGGCAATCAGTCATGGGATAAAGGTCATCGACCAGAAATGAGGCTCTCGACCAAATATAGTTAGCCGACTGACACTAAAGATGGCCGACCGGCCATCCCTTCCTGCTGACTACTTCTTTTGCCTTGAAGAACACCTTCAAGAACACAACACCAGCACCTTTCTCTGATCAAAACCATTCCAAGAACCCTAACAACAACTCCTTAGAACCTTAGCAACCAAGGATGGTGTAATGCTAGGTGTTTGTGTGCAATAGTAAGAACAAAACACCCTTTTGAACTCAAACCCACACACAAATGTAGAGAGAGGGAGATATAGAGAGAGAGATATATATAACTTGTATATCAGATTTCTAGAACCTCTGGAAAGGGAGAGGAGGCTCTCTTTTTTATAGAAATCCAATTTTGCAAAGCTTCTTGGAGAAGCTAAGCAAGGCTCAAATCCCTTCATACACGTGTGTGGAGGGGGTTAATTGTGGATGCCAGCTGCACCAGCTGGCACAAAATATCTGCATAAAGCAGATGAACAGGGTTCGGCCACCAAAAATGGCCGATCAACCAACATAAGTGCCGGCCGACCAAATAAAGTGCCGATCAGCCAATACTTTTGGCCGATGGAAAGAAAACAGGGCCGATGGCCTTAAGCCTTGGCTGGTGGGTTGAGGGTATGGCAAACAAGCCATCCTCTTCCCTTAGAAGCAAAAACACAAGTGTTTGGTACACAACCAAGCACAGAACAGACAAGTTGAGAGATCTTGAGACAAGGCGCGCGGCCGAGACCTCCGGGAACTCAAAACGAACACGAACATGGATGATCATCGAGTGTTCAAATGATGACGTCCAAGTCTTGAGGACGATCAAAAATGGGGTGTCTACAGATGTATATTGAATTTCACTAGGAGAGATTTGATTGTAATATGAGATTAGTTTATTTATTAACGATGTAAATAATTATCATTGAGTAAGTTCATATTGTAGAAGGTATTGAATTCAGGTTGATTTTGTGGGACATCATAATCTTAATATGGTGTGGAGTTGTGTTACAGCTTTAGAGTTGGTATCATGGTTTTGATTCTAAGGAATGTTAGTGTGTTGTGCGCGTATAGGTGGATGATGCAAGTGTAGAAGGTTTTCCTGCATGGTGTGTTAGTTATTGTTGTGGTGTCAGAAGAGGTTGACTAGGAGTCATCGCATAACTTGTCTTAAGTCTAGAAATGAGGCTTGCGAGTGAGAATTACTTGCTTGGTATGTGTGTGTATGTCACTCATGGGAGTGACCAATCATACTAACTGGTTGGTAATTGTTTCTAGTTGGTCATGTGTGATTCCCAAAACAGAGTAGTTGCAAGAGAATATTTTTTGTGAGTTTGGAAATTGTAATGGTAGTTGTGAGGGAATGCGACTTCCCAAGTTTATGAGGAAAAACTTACCTAGTGGTTTTCTTTTATCTTATTGTTATTATTTTGAATTATTGTTGCCTGTATGATTGTGATAGGGTTGTGACATCGCGGTGGCGGGGATGGAATCCTTGGTTGGGTGATGTTTGGTAGTCACCAGTTGAAATATGTTTGACAAAAGGGTTGAGAACAGAGTTCTTCCATTGAGCATGACCTTGTTTTTGTTGAAATTGAGAATTTATCATTGTGGATGAACCTATGAGTAAAGGAAAAATAGTCGTAAAAAGGACATATGGAGTTTTATGATAACCCTTAACTACTTCAATGTAAATAAATAAATAAATGAATTTCCTTTTCAAACTTTTCACTTTTACAAATCACTTGTACGCGTCTAAAACATATAGATTTTTATATATATAAAGTTTTCTACCAAGAATAATCTCTTTTAATTTCAAAGGTTGGGAAATATTATTTTCGAGTGTTTTTGGTTCTTTAGTATTTCAAAAACGTGATTGAATAAATGTGTGGGCATGGAATACTAGTTGTGTGGTAAGAATGTAGTTCGTGGTACTTTGGTTTTATTGGGTTGTGTTTGTTGAAGGCCATGATTGGCGGATGGAACTCTTATTAGAATCTTTTCTTCTCATGAAAAGGGAATGAGGACTTGTGTAGTAGTGGGAGGTAATCATTTGAAAATTTTGGCTACTGAGCGACCGATAGTTGTTTCTTGGGGGTGTGAATGTGATGTGAAAACTATTTTTTTTTCCTAAAGTTCTATGTCATTAGACAACCAAGAGTCATTCTATGAAAGTTGAGTCTACTTAAGGCAGAAGCACTATAGGGGATGTTAGTGATACTTTTACCCTCGACTTTTGTTCCATAGGATCAATGGGTTCTTGTGGCACGTTAGAGGTGCACATGACCATTTTGTCTGATCTTGCTAAATGGGGACTCGTACATAATGGGAGTTGTCTGTTTGAGTTGGGTGGGCCTTGATAATCCTTGTGGATTATTTAAAGGAAAGACTCACCACTTGAGTTTTGTTATTCGTATCCTATGGGGTGGGTCTAAATATTTGTGTGGAACCTGAAAATACGAGACTTATTCTTAGATTTCAAACTAGTTTCTAGAGTGGTAATTGTGATTTCATTAGGAATTGTTCTACCCCTTATGTCATTGGGTTGCCTTGTCTTCTTTTGTGTAGTTGTTTCTTGTTCATCACGAGAAATCTTTTGCATTGAGAGAATCTTCTAGGAACTTGTTGTTGAATAGAAGTCATTTGTGATTGGTTGGTGGGAGTGCTAGTTCAATCTCTATTTCATTTGGATTTGTCTAAACTTTAGATCTTGAACTGTCTAATTTCGGGGACAAACTTTCCTAAGGTGGGGAGATTCTAACACTTTGTACTTCTTAAACTCACGGGATTGCTTTTGACACTCTTATTATTGTACTTGAAGCCTCTTCGGTTGATGTTAGAGTACTGATTGGGGTGATATCACAATGGTAAAGTAAGATTGGATAAAAAACATTGATTCGAAAAATTGTCCCATTAGTAGTCTTCACTCTTTTACCCTATTTTCCTTCCACACTTTGAATTTGGATATGAAGCTAGAACCATTGGAAAGCTTGTTTCCGGAGCTTTAATTTAGACATAAGAATGACCTAAAATGGAGTTCGGATGAGAGAGTTATGCCTATTTGAAATTTGAGTATCTGTGTTGGAAGCAAGTTCGCTCGAGCGAAGGAAGTTGCACTCAAGCGGTCTGCACGAATTTCAGAGATTTTGGGAGCTTCTTTTCACCACTCAAACCAAGCTTTGGCCGCTCGATTGTCTGGTCAATATCAGGCAGTTTAATGCCACTTTTCGGCCCAAAATCTTTATTCTTTCTTCATTTCTTCTCTCCCTCTCTTCCACACTCGAAACCCTAGCCCTCAAAACCTTGATTTCATCCATTTTTCACCAACAATCCACCGTGGGTCTTGCAATAAAGATGAAGAACAAGTGAAGAACAACATTTTAACCGATTGTATTGTGGATTTTTCAAAGAGATCTCCTTGATTTAGCTTATTTACTTTCATCTTGGACGTAGGGTTACTTTTAACTTGGTATCTCTTTACTTTGAGGATGTTTATTGGTATTATTGTGACATTGATTTTGTGATGGATGTTTGAGTTTATAAAGAAGTGGGTTTTGGTTTCAAAAATGGAATTCCTCACATATTTTCTCAAAATCTATATTAATGTTTGTGGATTATGAAAACTTTGATTGAAAAATAGCATTTTACATCATGGAATGACAAAAGCCCCAAATTTGATAAAAACCCTAGTTTGTGAAATTGAACAATGATATGCTCAAATGGAATTAACCTTCAATTCTTTAAATTTATGATCGAAATATGAGAATGAGATGTCTTTTGCCTTGAGATTCATGAAGTTGAAAGCTTTTGAGATTTTCTTCGGAAATATGAAGATTATGTTTCCAAAATAGTTCAATTATTTGAATAGTGATATTTATCTTTGTTCTCATGGATGTATAAATTCTTGAAATTTGTGAAAATCTTGAAAAGATTGATTAAGCAGGTAGTAAATAGCATGGCAGTCCGGGTAGGGAGTTGGTTTTTTGTTGAAAAAGAGTTATGTGTTGTTGGTACCTATGCAGGGAGTGAAGGTGCCCAATTGCCCTGTCTTGAGCATATCGCTGGACGAATGTGGGAAAATGTTTTGGGTATCCATTGGTCTTGTCATATTATAGTAAGTAAAATTGGAAAAGTGGATGATTTTGGGTGCCCACGTTCTGCTGTATAATAGTCGGTAAATGTGGGGGTGATTTTAAATGAAAGTGACTTGTGTATATGACTTCAGACTCCCTTTAGGGATTTCATGGTGTATTTACCCCCCGGTGTTGAAATGAGATTTTCACGGAAATTATAATATCTAAATTTTGTGCTTAAACCCCTAACATGAGTTAAATAAGAAAATATTTTGGTTGTGATAATGCTATATGTATTTTTAAATGACTAGATACTTTTTTAAAAGTATTTCTACTGTGCATCTAGCTCATTCCTATCTAACAATTTCAGAAATCGATGATGTGCATTCACCCCTATGAGAAGGAGGTGGACTTCTTTGTTTTGTTGGAGCATGAAGGCTCATGGATGTATTATGTGAAAGCTTCGAGCATATGTGTTTTGGGTCCGTGTGTCCATTTTGTTGTAACAAGGCATTGCCTTGATGTTTGTACGCCATTAAGGCATTATTATTTTTATTCTCTAGTTTTGTGAACTATGTAAATGTTATTATTACTAAGACAAAAATATAAAAATGTAATATTTGATATGTAATTCAATGGAAAGGAGGACTTTTGAGATTAATGTTATTGTTTGGTTGGGAAAGATTCAGATCAATTAGGTCATGAGAAATGTTTTAATTTAATTAATTTGGGAGCATTGCATATCATGTCCATTTTTTTTTTTTTTTTTTTTTTGGTTAAAGTTTGTGATTAACTCTTAAAAATTTATAAAATTTTTATTTGAAATGTGGATTATGCATAAATCTATCAACATATGAGAAAACAAATTATATAAATTCACATATAGTACATACATTATTTTTTATTTGAACCATACTAACTATAGGCTAAGTTGTCTTTCTGGCTCAAGCTACTTTATAAATATCGAGGTTTAGGTACTAGCTATTAAAATGGTCTAACACATTTTCAATCAAATACACAATAAAAAATTTAGGCCTATAGGTTAGAGTTACGTTGTTTTGTATACATATAATTTAAATTTATTTGTTTAGTATATTAGTTCTAATTTTTTTAAAAATAAAACAATTAAAAAATATAAAAAATTAAAAATAAAAAATGATCCATGGTGGTGATTAAATTAAGAAAATGGCTTTAGGGTTTGCAAAATGTTCAATTGGTCTAACCTCTAATAAATTAGTAAATATGATTAACTAATATTTAATAAGACTGTTTTAGAGGTTATACCTAGCAGCCTAACAGGATCAAAGTTATCGAAGTCTTATTTGAGGAGTGGATTGATGATTGGGGTCATTGATACTCTATTTTTTATTTTTTTCCCCCTTTCTTTCTATTTTTTATTTATTCTTCAATTCTGATTGATTGAATGCTACAAAATAGATAAGGTAATTGATTTTACATAATAGATATGAGATAATTGGTAAACTAAAAAACTAAAATTACAAAACTCATCAAAATGAAATATATTTATATTTTATCATAATTATAATAATTATATGGGAACTAATTAATGTTAAATAAATTGGGGTGTTCGTGATGTTATTTTGTGTCGTATAATAGCCGTCGTCGTTTTCACATTGTTTGTTTTGTGAAAACCCAAATTTTTATATAATAAAAATAATATTTATTTTATTATTCACATTTTTTGAATTTAAAAGTCTACATATTTTTATATTGAAAATTTATTTAAAAAAATATTTGGACTTTATGTTATTCAATATTATTTTTTGAATGTGATGTAGGACAAATGAGGGGTCTGAATAGCTTTATGTCCATTGCTTTTTGGTTGGGTAAGAACGACGCTCTACAGAGAGTTGCTTAGAATTATTGACTTGCTAACAGCTAACATGACTGGCCTCGTTTGGGAATAAGCTATTTTAGAAACTTTTTGACTTTTTATGAAAAAATATATAGAAAAGTGGAGAGAGTGATGTGACAACTTATAGTTACTTTTTGATTTATTGGCTAAAACAAAAGGTTGCCAAATGAGACCTAATTATCTTTAAATGTTTTGTTTGTCTTGCACTCACTTATTTTATTCTATTGATTATTATACTATGCATATAATTGTATTATTAGGATGGGTCGATCATCATGTTATAGTATTCTATTAGGTTGTCAAGCTCATGCCTTTCTTTGTAATGCCCTGGCATTTTATACCAGGTACTGAAGAGATTATGAAGAGGAAGACATTGTAGTAGACTTAGTGGTGATTGGATAGAAGTGCTAAAGGAATATTTTAGATATGATTGTTGTTTCAGATGTGTTATTTTAGATATGATTGTTCTCTCAAAACACCATCTCCATTTTTCATAAAAAATCTCTCCAAAATTATCCTACCAAGTTGGAGGGGAAATGCCTCTATTTATACAAGTAGGGGAATCCCTAGCTATGAAGGCTATACATCAATACGGCCATCAAATGCTATTAACCAAGGCCATCAACTCTAGCCATTAGGGCTAGAGTTACAAATGTTGAAAACTTATGGCCACTAATATGGTCATCAACTCCATCATCAAAAGATGAGAGTTACAAAAATTTACATTTCTCATGTGCTTAATAGATACAAATAAATATGTATATACTGATGTTGGAATAAACCAACTAGATGGGTCACAAAATGGTTACTAATGTTGGGTTACAACCCGATCCAAGCCCAATTATCAAACACATGCACAAGCTAAGCCTAACACAACATAGCTTAGCCCAAACTCAAGATTAAGTCCAAGTCCAAGTCTAAGACCAAGACTAAACCCAACACATGCACAAGCACAAGCCTAGGCCCAGTCCAAACCAAGATTAAGTCCAAATCTAAGCGTAACTTTATCGACGCCCACTTTATGAGACAATTCTCATTCACAACTCAATGGTTTCGGCTCATTATTTTTTTATTACAATCTTCTCTCTTAAGAGAATACAAAACTACTTAGACCCACCTTAATCGGCGGTTAGGTCCTACTTTAATTTCAAATAAAAGTTGCCGAAAAACCATTATCTCCAACTATCTCCCACATGAATAAAATTGTCCGAATAAAGAAAACTGGACAATGCTAAACAACAAAGACTCGAAGAGAGTACACAGAATAACCCTGCATCAGAAAAGGTAGTTGTTGGGCTTGAACCTTTCGTAGTGAAAGTCTATCGGATTTACTAGTTGACCAGTGAACATGATGTCTTGAACTGTTTTTCCATTTGTGTAAACCGAAACAATAAACCTCCCACATGAATTACTCTAACCATCATTTTGTTCTCACTGTTGTGTAGCCTAGTTTAATGAGTGTTTTTAAAGAATTCAGCCTTGTCAATTCTTAAAAAAGTGGCCCCACTTCGCACTTACATAGGTGACCTACATAAGGTATCTCACTATACCATGGTTGACTATTCACAACACTTAGGTCACCAAAAGCATCAGCTTAACCTTCCACCCCATAGGATATCACTGTATAAAGGAATGAGCAAGAGGATTTACCTCTTGAGTGACTCACCCCGCTACATGCAATTAGGTTGTCCCTTTGAACATAGATCTTGGGATCTCCAATCAACTAGGTTGGGTTTTTTTTATTTCGGTAACATTCGCTAAAGGCCTTAACCCCATTCCTCATGATGACTTCTTACTAATTATCGATTTTACCCTTAGGTTAACGAATTCTTAATATTGTCCTTAGACTGTATATAGTCTATAGTGACAACACACGAGAGTAGTCGTAATATGGAACTATGTTTTCAACGAAAAATGTCTAGACTTTCCATCTGTGCCTTACCAATACTTGATTAGTTGTCACAGAGTAGAGAAAATTTCTAGCACAATATTTGATCAACATGGAATGTCATCAAGAAAACGACAAAGCCATTAAGCTACTTTAATACTAAAAATTTTGATTCCATCATTGATCTTGTGATACATTTCTGCTTGGAAGATCTCCAAGATATGGTTACAGTTCCAATTAGAGAAAATATATCCATTAATGGATTTGTAGTCTTTATATCAGATATCCAGTAGGTGCCTTTATACCTTTCTAGTACAATTGGATATCAAGTGTTATTCAACCTATAATCTCGGATGTAGTGTGTGGCTCTTCTTTTCGTGTTCCTTTTAGAAGACGAATAACCCTACAGTTCAGACTCCCGTGGTTATGAATCTGATTTCACAAGTGCAACATGAAACAGTGAAAACACAAAAAGAGTCCAAATCTGACAATTCTTTTGAAAAATCGATGTTTGAATCAAATGCCAAAAATGGACCGCTTTGTTAGATTTCAGAGTCGCCACCTAAATATTTTTGTAAAATTCAGGAAACCCAAGACTCGTGCCAAAGGCCATTAGTCCGTCATCACCAAAGTGTCGCGGCTCAGGAACTTAGGTATGAGAGGGGAAGGTCATGAATTGAGCACCCCACTCGCCGGATCAAAGATTGGCCTCTACTAATCATAATGTGATTTTTATTTATATTATATGTTCTTGTTCCGATTTATTAAGTTATTTTTACTATGTGATGCACAGACAAATATAGACTAATTTGCAAGAATTTGAACATTTGATTTCATGTTTTATTTGAAATTGTTTTATGAATTTGCCATTTGAAAAAGTGGGCTCAAAATGGACATTTAATCAAACTAGCCCAATTCAAGCAACTAGCCTTCATCCACAGGCATTCAAACAGTTTTATCATTTAAGCAATTAGCCTTATGGAAGTATGCTTGGGCATGGTAACACAAACATTCAATGCAAGATTCTAAAACACAAAATTACTCACCTAGTACTCCGAGCCAAAACAAAACAAATTTATTAGAAAATATATGCATGTTCCTAATTAAAAGCAATATGACTAATGCAACGCACACATTAAGTATTTTTATAAGCTCGGCTATGAGCATGGCATATGGTTCCATTCAAGACATGTGATAAAGTAGGTATTCAAATAATGAATTTGAACATTAATATTGGATTGGTATGATGAGCCGAACCTTAGATGTATGCAAGACAATGGATGCAAAACATAAGAATGCTAATTTTTTTTAAAAAAAATGATGTTCTATACTAACCATCGTAAGCCAATAACTAAAAGGGAGAAAGACGTGGGGTTGAAAGACATACAACTTATTACATAGTTGCCCTCGTGCAAGAGGATGCGAATCAAAGTCAAAAAGTCCAAATTAAACTAATTATTACAAAACTGAATGAATTAATAAGCAAAGGATTAACTAGCTAACCAAGCTATTACAACAAGGGTAACCATGATAAGGAAAGTAACTATTTAAGCTAATTAATTATAACAATTACAAAGGGACAATAATAATAAATAAATTAATTACAACACTAATAATTAATAATACTAAGTGTAATAAATTAGTTACAACAACATTCGGAGCATTAATCTACAACAATGATGCAAGGATACACAAGGGTTGCATACATAGTGTCTAAGAATAACTCTATCTGCCTAGGCTTGCTCTGTTTCACCTTCAACCACTGCCCTCTGTTTTCTACAAAAACACACTGCTGACCAAACATTGATGACCGACCGGCCCTCAATGAAGCCCAGTCGGGCCTAAACAAGGCTGGCCGTGCCTCAATTTCATGCAAAATTATGTTTTGTGCACTGAAGTGAAAACAGTGCAGACAGAGTGTTCTGAACTTTGTTTGTCCTTCCCATACTTCTTTGTCATGGGAAAGCCTCGAAACAAGGTTGGAATTGTTTCCAAAACCATCAATGAGCAAGTTGATTGCTTGATGATTTCGGGTACAATTTGGACAAAAATCAATAAATGTAATGAATAACAACCACCCCTCCCTCCTATCATAGAGTGAACTCAAAGAGGGAGGTAGGGATGCTTTAAGATTAATCAAAACATCATGAATTGGTCTAAGACAACCCTTGACACAATGGACTCGGCATAACATTCGGCCGAACCCCAAGCAATATAACTCATTTTCTTTATGTGAGTTGGTTCATTTTAAGCCAAATTCATTAGTTTTTGCCATCTTTTAATCTGTTAAGACCAAGGTGATTGTTATGTCCACTAGAGATTACATCCACTAAGTGAGAAATATGTTAAACGGGAGGTGATTCTTAACTTGAAAAAGAGACTACACCGTTGGCAATGAACCTCCGTAGAGATTAAGCCATTAAGCATAAATCGCTAGTTCATGTTTTGAATAACTGTCAACCAATTGAAACAACTCTCAAATGAAAGAGATGAATGTCATGTTGATTTTTAAAATGAAGTTCTTAAACATGGAAATGAGTTAAATACAAGCTAAGAACAATATACAACAAGCTATGGAGGCAAACTTATGAGACAACAACCAAGCCAATCAAAGCATGAACTATTTAAATAACTTAGAACAACCCCAAAACAACCCTTAAGAGATGAAAAACAGTGGCTTAGAATGCATGAAAAGAGCCTAAAAAGCTAATCAACAAAGAGAAAAAAAACAAGACTAGTAAGCAAGAATAAGGAGGGGTAGTTAATCCCTCCACTTTTGAAACCTCAAAGCATGATTTTTAGCCATTTTTTAACTCTAAAAATCAGTTTAGGGAACAAAGAAAAAGAGTGCAGAAGTAAGGGTTTGAGTTATAGGTAAAGGTGTAGAAAGAGTGTAAACTCTCTCTACCTTGTTAGTAGCTCTCCAAACCCAAACTCAAACACTTGGAATAGAATTACACTCTCTCTACCTTTTTGGTAGCTCTCCAAACCCAAACTCAAACACTTGGAATAGAATCAAAACAACATAAAACTACAAGAACTAGATAGCAAATAAAAGAGCAAGAAGTAAAAGAGAGGATGACAAGCTTATACCTCTCAAAGAAGTAAGCTTTTGCTTATGTTTCCAACTAAGTCTCAACACACTCTCAAGCTTGAATTATGGTGTTCAAGGCTCAACCAAAGTTCCTAGGCTAAGATGTGAAGGTGTATATGGTGTATGGATATAGGTTCAAGGTGATAGGCTTGCTCAAAGTGTTGCTTGCACAAGAAGAAGGAGAAGAGGGAGCTCTTAAGGTGGTATAAAGGCTTTGTAGAAATTCTTCAACCCTCAAAACATAGATATATAGTCGTTTTTATAGAATTTGAGCAAGAGGAGTTATAAATATCTTAAAAAATGGACAGCTGACAGCCTCCTGCCCAGAACAGTGTTTCTCGCTACCAAGGCATGGCCGGCCCTCAATGAGGCACGACCGACCCTTAATGTGTTCCCCTGTTTTTTTGTTTCAACTTCAGCATAGGGTGACACGATGTGTGAAAATGGATTTCTTGGGTATAATCCGTGGGAATATGGGAGGTTTGAGATTGTTTCGGAGCCTAAACATGGTCCCTTTGTTGAGACCTCGAATCACGCACAATCACCACATTCATCATCGAGTGTACCGGGCAAAGCGCTCGAGCCTTGCGGGCGGTGAAAAATGAGGTGTCCACAATTGCCCCTTTTTGATAGAGCTCAAAGTCATAAAGTGACATGAGTGAATGTCAAAGCCTAGAGACGACTCATTTGACGAGGCCGCAATGCTCGGGCAAGAAATCAAGCCATAAATGCAAAGATTGAACACGAGGGCAAAATGCTACAAAATGCAGCAAATAACTTATGATCATGCAGTGAATAAATTATGATCATGCAATGAAACATAATGTAAATGAAGCAATGAAACAACACTACAATCTAAATGAGAATGCAACGTTTGAATAAAAACATAAATCAAAGAAAAATAAACATCGCCGTATTTCACATGGAGAGAAGTGAATAAACAGGTACGTCTCATATGAAAAGGGCAAAGAAAGCACAAACCAACCTACGTCTCACGTAGAAAGGATGTAAGAAAATGCAGACCTAACTATGCCTCGCGTAGGAAAGGGGAAGGGTGACGTAACCATCGAGCACACCCGAGATCTCAACCGAGATCCTAATGCGTTTCACGCGATAGGAGGAAGGGTGGTGTGAACAAACAGGCGCACCTGATGTTTTTAACCGAGGTAAACAATCCTCACGCGTCACACATGAGAGGAGGAAAGATGGTGTGAACAACGGGTGCATCGGCTGTTTTTAATCGGGGTAAACAATCCTCACGTGTCACACGTAAAAGGAGGAAATATGGTGTAAACAATGGGCGCATCTGCTGTTTTTAATCGGGGTAAAAAATCCTCACGCGTCACATGTGAGAGGAGGAAAGATGGTGTGAACAACGGTGCACCCACTGTTTTTAACCGAAGGTACAATCCTAACACGTCGCACTCGATAGGAGGAAATGTGGTGTGAACGAACAGGCGCACCTACCATTTTTAACTGAATGTACAATCCTAACGCGTCGCATGTGATAGGAGGAAAGGTGGTGCAAACGAATAGGTGCAGCTGCCGTTTTTAATAGAAGGTATAATCCTAACGTGTCACACGTAATAGGAGAAAAGGTGGTGTGAACAACCGGACACGCCCAATGTTTTTAACCAAAGTTACAATCCTAACGCGTCGCATGCGAGGGAATGAAAGGTGGTGTGAACAACGGGACACGCCCAATGTTTTTAACCAAAGATACAATCCTAACGTGTTGCACGTGATAGGAGGAAAGGTAGTGTGAACGAACAGGTGCACCTGCCGTTTTTAACCGAAGGTACAATCCTAATGCATCGCATGCGATAGGAGGAAATGTAGTGTGAACAACGGGACACACCCAATGTTTTTAACGAAAGGTACAATCCTAACGCGTCGCACGTGAGAAGAGGAAAGGTGGATGGATAAAAGAACAAGCAAATCACATAAGCATGAATTAGAAACATAGATTCTACATAGAGATGTGTAAAATCAAAACAATCAAAGTGATGTAGTAAAGTGAAAGCCAATTTGCTAATGTGTTAAAACAATAGACTTTAATCTGAACATAACACACCGTGTTCCAATTTGATGGTAAAAAGGATGATGATTTTACTGTGGCATGAATGATTTTATCTGAAACCCCTCTGAATGAATTGTACATACAAATATCGTTTGTTTCCAACATAACAAAATGAACAATGATTTAGGCAAAATAATTTACAACCTAATAGAACAGTTTAAAACGAACTAAAAGTTTTGAAACAAAACAACTCAACTTATGAGTTCAAACTTTGAGTTAAACAAATGAGACCAAGTAAATCAAATTATGCATCTACACAATAAAACAAAATAGAATAAAATGATTTTTCTTCCCCTCTTTATATTTTACTTACTCATTTCTTTTCTCTTATTTTCCTTTTTTTTTTTGTTCTTTTCATTGTTTTTCTTTTTCTCTTCGTTTTCACTATTTTTTTTCTTGCTTTTTTGTTTTGTTTTGTTTTTGTTTTGTTTTGTTTTTTGTTTTTAGATAACTCCATAATACAAGAAATAAAATAAAAGAAAAAAAAACTTAACTGAGCTTACATTGAGAGCCGGTCGAGCCTCAATGAAGCACTGTCAGGCGTTGCGACAACTGACCGGGTTTTGATAGCGGTAGGGGTAGTTTCGGCCATTCCGCGCGACTTGTTTGTTTAAAACAAACTCAAACCCTCATTTCTCACACCTTCTCATCCGAAACTCCCCCCCTCTCTCTAGCCTCCCTCTTTCTCTAGATTTCCTTTTTCCTTGAAGTACCCAACAACCATTGCCATTTTTTTCTTCGAAACCCTTCCCTTCCTCTATATTTCAAACCGAACAAAACTTGATTTGGTGGAGTTTGAGCTTTTCCCTTGGTTTTTCTCCCATTTGCCCACAGTTTCCTTCTATTTCCCTTTGATTTTCCATAATTTTCTTCACTTTCTCTCTTCTAGGGTTTGAATTGTGGGATTTCACCTATTTTCACTCATCTCCTCACTTTTTTTATTCATTTCCTCCACTTTTCTCCAGGCTAGTGATGAAGTTCCAATCTCGGATCCTGCCATTGGTATTGGGGCCATCTTAGGCGCAGATATGGAGGCTAAGGATGCTTCCGTGTTGCCTCCCCTCGTTGATAGGCCATTTGATGAGGCCACCTACCGACCACGCACTCATGCTCCGCCCCCAGGCAGTATCTTGAGATTCGAGGGCCTCATCCCCGGGATAGACGAGGAGATCTTGCCATGAGAGCCCACAGAGCACTTGTTCACCGATGCCTCCACGGTAAGCAACTTTCCTTTGTTTGGATACATTGTTGAATCTCACAAGTAGATCACTAGTTAATGCTTCATACACTTCTCATTTACAGGTGATAGCCAGGAGGATTGGCAGCTACGGATCCATATCCTGCCCCCGACGCTGGTATGAGAGACTGCCTACAAAGGTTTGCGTACTGGTTGAAGCTGCCGGCTTTAGGCTTTTCTGCTCCGGGCTCATATAGATGAGGGCCGAGTCGTTGTTGTATGGGGCCTTGGTAGAGAGATAGCGGGACACCAAGGACTCATTTCACTTCTCATCAATCGGGGAGCTGACTTTGACCTCGTACGATTTTTTGATGCTCACTGGCTTGCGGGTCGGGGTTGGTGGCCCAATCCCATGTGATCCTGACATGATGCAGTGGAGAGCCGCACAACGTCAACTTCTTGGAGTGATCCTGGACATCACTAGTCACAGGATGGTGAGGTATAGTTGGTTTTATGATCATTTCTTTGAGTCCCAGCCCGCTACTCCGGATGAGGTCGCCCAGTACACCTGCGGCTTCTTTATGTATCTCCTCAGTACTATCCTATTTGCGAGCAGGGAAAATACCATGGGGTTATATCTTCTGGGGGCACTGGTGCACCTACCATAGGTGACAGAGTATGAGGGGTGGCGCTGGCCTAGCCACCTTGTACTGCTATATCAACTCCGTCTCCCACCACAAGGCGGATTCACTTGGCGGCTATTGGAGGGTTTAGGAGGTATGCCTCACATTTACCTTTTCTGTGTATTTTGTTCATTCTGCATTTTCTGCTTATCTTTGCTTTGCCTTTCCTGTTTGCATATTTGCTTATTTGCTTTGTTTATAACTATTCATCTACTTTATCCATGTCTTTCTACTTATAGCTCTGGGTTTACACATATTTCACCTCTCTGGGTCCGGTCCTGGTGAGGCCAATTGAGTTGTTAGTACCCCGCTCCGAGTACTACAACTCCCGATTTGAGCGCTGCCGTCGCGTAGATCAAGACTTCCCCTACTTTCGTCGCTTTTTTGACATGATCACTGCGGATCAGGTACCAAAGCATCAACCTTTAACTGTTACATAATATAAGCACGCTGCACAGTCTCCTATACTACACGGTCATTCTCATACTGTTGCTTTTATACTGCACTGTCATTTTTATGCTACATTGATTTTTGACATCTGACGTCTGCTTCCACAAGTTGACTAGCATCCTTGGGTGGGCATTCCCGAGGTGTCAAGGATGACCTATGTCACTGCATGGCCAAGCTTACTACATGGAGGAGAGGTTCATTCGCCAGACATGAAGCGTTACTGATCCCGTCATGAGGGTAGTTGATGAGCTTTAGAACGGTCCTCAGATCGACCTCTTGATGTTGGGAGAGGATGGCAATTGACATCATGAGCCCGGTGACTTCATTACCTTCTTACATACTAGGGTGATGGCGTCTTTTACCTTGGGCATAATTCGCGCTGTTATGGAGGTTGTTGCTGCTGCTGCTGCTGCGACTGGCAATGCCCCTGTTGGAGGTGCCCCTGACGTTGCTCCCATTCCTGGCTTTCTCATGATTTCCACTAAGATCATGTGCATGCATCCAGATGGAGTGATCAAGCAGATCCCGCTTGAACATATTGAGGAGAGAGAGCGCAGGCTAGCGTTCACTCCTAGCATCGAGTAGGTACACATTTCTTTATGCTTATACTAATTACATTTTATCTTGTTTTGTTTTTTACCATTTTTGTTCATTGTTCTTTGTTATTTCTATCTATCTTTCTCAAATTCTGTTCCTTTTGCAGATACCCCGGGCGTATGCTGATGACCTCTTCTGGATGATCGATCGATTGCTTCTTGTGGTACGGAGGAGGCAGACCGCCTTAGTTACTCATGGGATTGAGGTACATTTAGTCTGTAGTTCACTGTTGTTGCCATACTGTTTATATTTCTATTAGTCCATACTGATACCTGTATTTTTTTTTAACTTGAGTCAGAGCCAATAGTACCTGCAAGAACTTCTTCGGCCGAGAGAAGAAGGAGACGTGGTCTAGTGATGGGCCGAAGAGGAGCCGATCGAGGGAGAGGCTGAGCAAGGCAATGCTCACCTTCTAAGGAGTCTTTTGATTGGTCTATGACCCCCAAGGACGAGGAAGAGGAGGTCGACTTGCAGTCCAGTAGCCCCAGCGATGATAGTGCTGCATTTCCTTCACAGCCGAGAAGGAAGAGGACAAGGATGGGTTACTGATGAGGATGACGATTTTGTTTTTGTTTTTGTTGTTTTGTTTTATTCTTTGTAATTAAAGACTAGCTTCAGATAGACCCTTTTGTTTGAAGGATTTTCTTTTATTTTGTTGCCTTGTAAAACAATGATCGGGGTTGGACCTGCTAGTTATAAAAGACAAGTTTTTTGAATGATCTCCTTGCACAATGTGATGAATGGCGCAACCTTTGCATGGCAACTTCGCATAAGACTTAAAACAATGAATATCTATTTTTGCATTCATTCTTGAGTTAGATAGCAACCCACAACCAGATAAAATGTAAAATACAATTTGATATCAGGGAAACAAAATGGAAACAATTCGAAAATACTAAAAAACACTTCGTACAAACAAAACAAGACTCAAAACACAACTGTGGTACGTCAAGATAAAGGCCAGCTTTTCCTGTAACTACATTGATCTGAAACATCATTTAGATACAGCCGAGCCTAAATAAACACGGCTGGGCTTCACTGAGGCACGACTAGGCCTAAGTGTGAGGTCAGTCAGTGTTGCCCAGCTATCATGCACTGCTCCTTCTCATCCTCTATAAATGATGCTCCCATGCTATTTTTCTGGTATAATAGCATGTCTTTGATATTTTGCTCTTAAAATGGAGACATTGTGCAACAATAGGCTCCGAGATTGGATAGCCACTTTAGATGGCTCGGAAAAGGTGAATTTTCACAGTTTTGGCCTAAATGCCCTTTTTTCCTCTAAGTTGCACTTGTCTTTGCTTTCCACTCCTCCATGCTACTGTTCGATGTTGGAACCCGATCCCACATGTGTTTCAATTCGGATCACAAGAGGTGTGTCCAACACTTGAGGAATTTCGAGCTTTGACAGAGTCCTGGTGCGACGAAGAAATCTTACTGCAACCCCATTTTGGCCATGCCTAAGCTTTGGGACGAATGTGTGGGTTAACATTACATGAGGCTCGGTCTTTGGCACATGATGGGGAACTGGACATCTCTGGTTTAATTCATCGATTTTCCTTCATTGGAGACAGGAGTGACCTTCTTTGGCGAGGCCGTCGGCAACATGGTCTCTATTTATGCCTTCTTGTACAATTCCTCCTTGCCCCTAGTTTCGGTGGAGCTAACATCCGGTTGATCGAAGTGGCCCAGCGTTTGAAAGAGGGCAAGAGCTGTATGGGTTTGGCACTGGTTGAAACCTTGATGGGTTTAGATGCTTTCCGTCGAGGAGAGACCACCCGATTGGCACAGAGTCCACTACTTCTCCAGGTATTATTTTTTATCCTTCTAATTTATGACTCTTACATCACTCAACACTCATTCTCTATTTTCTCTCACAACCTCTTTCTTACTTTTCTCTCATCGTACACCTCTCTATTCTTTAATCTCTCTTATTTTTCATCCCTCCCCAGGTATGGCTCATGGATAAACTGCAAGTAGTGGGCCCTTGCCCCGAGTACTTGGCTTGAGCATACTTTTTTCATCAATGGCTAGTGGATTTCCCCTTAGAGGGTTTATGGTGTGATTAGATGTATAGCCAGTTCGCAGCTGACATAACTTGGTGTTGCCCTTGGCTTAATTTGGCTGAGATGAACTACAACATGTCCCGATAGTCAGGTGTAAAGTTGATCGGCCTCACACATTCTGCGTTCTATTTTCCTCTCCAGTTCCGACGCCAGCTCGAGCATGATCAGATACGTCTAGATGAGGGAATGGAATACACAACTTCATTTCTGGTTCATGCCTCGCATCTGTCTTGGTATCTCGTGGCCTAGAAGAATAGAGAGAGATTCTGGCCCCTGCCATTAGTTTCAGTTACACCTTGTCTGAGGAGTGTTTGGCTTGGCTTGAAGAGGAGGCAGAGATTGGGCCATCTTTGGCATAGAGCAACCTGACTTAGCTGTGGCCCTAGTTTTACTGCTTTGATATTTTCTTTTCAAGTTTTAAGATGCAAAAGCAACTTTGATCTAAATCAAAAAGGGAGAATGTACTTGTGTTGAAATCAATAAAATTAAAGTTACAGGTACTGAACATTTTCCTTTCGGTCCCAGAAATTGTCCAAGTCGTAAAAGGGTAAAATTTTGAACAAAATCAACTTTTATTAAAACTTTTCAAAACAATTTTTGAAAACGATCACCACCTGACACACATAGAATTGATTCTCAAGATGTACAACACCGAATCAAAAGATCATAACTACCCCTGATTGCATATCACTGCTGCTCTGTACTGTAATCAGCTTTTCTTCCCGAAATAAAAACCACAACTGAACTAGTAGATGATAAACAAAGATGACCTGATCAAGAAAATGGATAGGACAATTGAATTGGAGATAATTACGGCTGAACTTCAGGGTGAAGTTGCCTACGTGTCCCGAAAATGTGAATTAGGCCTCACGTAGTTCGGTTTAGGTTCACTCGAGTATTAACTATCTCCTTTTGCGCTCTAACTTTTGCCAAAGTCGCCCTTTAGGGTTTTCAATCTTGCAAGCTTAGTTTTTCTTTATTTCTAATATTTCATGTTATAACTTTTGCCTAGGTCACCCTTTAGGGTTTTTGGCCTAGCGAGTCTCTCAGGGGTAGTATTTCTTCAATTGTCTATATTAATCGGTTGCGAGAACTCCAGGCCATCCAAGTCCATAAGAATAACCGCCCCTCCTGACCAGATTGACTTGATGATGTAAGGACCAGTCCAGTTGGGTTTGAACTTGCCCTTAGGGTCATGGATGGGAGCTCGGTTGTCTTTCAGCACCATGTCCCCTTCTTGAAGATTTCTGGACTTAACTTTCTTGTTAAATGCCCTAGCAATTTGGCGCAGGTAGCCCTGGACATGATACAATGCCCTTAATATTCTCTCGAGTATTAACTATCTCCTTTTGCGCTCTAACTTTTGCCAAAGTCGCCCTTTAGGGTTTTCAATCTTGCAAGCTTAGTTTTTCTTTATTTCTAATATTTCATGTTATAACTTTTGCCTAGGTCACCCTTTAGGGTTTTTGGCCTAGCGAGTCTCTCAGGGGTAGTATTTCTTCAATTGTCTATATTAATCGGTTGCGAGAACTCCAGGCCATCCAAGTCCATAAGAATAACCGCCCCTCCTGACCAGATTGACTTGATGATGTAAGGACCAGTCCAGTTGGGTTTGAACTTGCCCTTAGGGTCATGGATGGGAGCTCGGTTGTCTTTCAGCACCATGTCCCCTTCTTGAAGATTTCTGGACTTAACTTTCTTGTTAAATGCCCTAGCAATTTGGCGCAGGTAGCCCTGGACATGATACAATGCCCTTAATATTCTCTTGTCAAACAACATTAACTCCTCAAACCTACTTTGCTGCCAATCCACCTCTGCTATCTGACACTCACCCATAACTCGTAGCGAGGGCACTTCAATTTCAATCGGCAAAACAGCCTCCATCCCATAAACGAGAGAATAAGGGGTTGCCCTTGTAGATGTTCGGATCGAGGTTTTGTAGCCCCAAAGCGTGAATGGCAATTTATTTGGCTAATCCTTGTAAGTTTCCACCATCTTTTGTAGAATTCTCTTGATATTTTTGTTTGCAGTCTCGACACCTCCATTGGTTTGTGGCTTGTAGGTTGATGACTTATGGAAAGCCACGTTATATTTCTTAAGCAAGTCTATCACCTCTTTCTTGAAGTGCGACCCATTATCTGAGATAATCTCATTGGGCACTCCATACTGGCATATGATGTTGTTTTTGATGAACTTAGCCACATGCGATGCTTGCAGCATAGAGTAAGACCAGGCCTCTACCCATTTCGTGAAGTAGTCGATTGCTACTAGAATGAACTCATGCTTGTTTGACCCATTTAGCGTGACTGCACTGATAACATCTATTCCCCAAACAAAGAATGGCCATGGTGAAGTCATGTTGTAGAGCTTTGACGACAGAATGTTCATGCGATTGGTGTGAATCTGGCACTTGTGGCAGCGTCGAACAAAACCAATACAATCCTCTTCCATGGTTGACCAGTAGTAGCCTTGTCTAAGGATTTTTCGGGTGAGCATCACACCATTCATGTGGGCTCCGCACTCTCCTTCGTGGATGGTCTCCATAAGGCATTTTGATTCTTTTTCCTCAACACATAGCTTGTGTATTCCCAAATGGCCTCTTTTGTACAACTTGCCTCCATAGATGATAAATTGAACGACCAGATGCCGTATTTCCCTTTTGTCCTTGGCATTTGCTCCTGGCAAATACACTTTCTTTTCCAGGAAATTCCAATTATTGTAATACCAGGGGTTCTTGTCTGAAGCCTCATCTATTACGGCAATGGTTTCATAGGCTGGCGTGTACTTCTGTTCGATAATGATCGGACACATCTTGACTCCCAATGGAATTTCTACAATAGAAGATAGAGTTGCTAGTGCATCAGCAAATTGGTTGTTCTCTCTTAGCAGATGGGTAAACGTTAACTTTTCAAACCTTGAAATTAGTATATCCAAGACCTGATGGTAAACCTTAATTTTCTCTTCTTTAACCCGCTAATCCCCGTTGGCTTGAGACACAACCAAGTTCGAATCCTCGATGACGTCCAACCTTTTTGCCCCTAGTTCCAGGGCGGCTTCTAAACCAGCAATACATGCCTCATATTCTACTTTATTGTTGGATACTTTGAACCGGAGTTTTAAGGCTAAGGGTATATGGGAGTCATTAGGTGCTATCAGCAACACGCCAATCCCATAACCACATTGATTGGCTGCTCCGTCAAAGTACATCGTCCACATTTTCTCCTCTATTTGCAGAATATCTTCATCTGGGAACATGTACTCCACCGCTTTATCTCCCTTCTACTGGGTGATCTACTAGGAATTCCGCTACAGCTCTCCCTTCAACCGACTTGGGTGTAATATATGTTAGATCAAATTTGGAGAGAAGAAGACCCCAATGGGCTAGCCTACCTGTAAGCGCTGGTTTCTTAAAGAGATATTTGATGGGATCTAATCTCAAAACCAGGATTACAGAGTGAGCTAATAGGTAGTGCCTCAACTTCCGGGTAGCCCATACCAAGGCTAGACAAGATTTCTCGAGGGGAGTGTAACGGGGTTCATAATCTAGTATTTTCTTGCTCAAGTAGTAAATGGCTTTCTCCACCTTGGCCTCCGACTCCTGAGCTAACATACACCCCATGGTTGAGTTTGTCACTGACAGGTACAAAATCAGTGGTTTTCCCAGTTCTGGCAGTGATAACACATTCTGGTCTGCAGTCTTGCTTAACCTGTTCAAAAGCTTAATCGGCGATCGTCCTATTGGAATTTTTTTCCATTCTTTAGGAGACCAAATAGTGGTTCACAAGTCAAGGTTAGTTTTGAAATAAACCGTCCTATGAATTGCACTTTACCCAAAAAGCCATGCACCTCCTTTTTAGTCCTTGGTGGTGGCATTTCTAAGACGACCTTGATTTTGGAAGGATCTACGTCAATTCCTCTTTGTGTGATTAAGAATCCCAGCATTTTTCCCGTCGTTACGCCGAAAGTGCATTTTTGCGGGTTCAACCTCAATCTATACTCTCTGATCTGCTAAAAGAATTTCTCCAAGGCGACGTAGTGGCCCTCTCGATCTTTGGACTTCATAATCATATCGTCCTTATACATCTCAACCTCTTTGTGGATCATGTTGTGCAGAATGGTAGTTACAGCCCTTTGATAAGTAGCTCCAGCATTCTTTAACCCAAACAACATGACTCGGTAGTAATAGGTGCCTCACGGAGTAGTGAAAGCAGTCTTCTCCCTATCCTTGGGTACCATCAGAATCTGGTTATACCCCGGAAAACCCATCCATAAACGACAGTAATGCATGGCCCGCAGTGAAGTCTACCAACTCTTCAATATGCAGCAATGGAAAATCATCCTTCGAACTAGCCTTGTTCAGATCCCTGAAGTCGACACAGACTTTGATTCTGCCATCCTTCTTTGGGACTAGAACAATATTGTCCAACCACGTCGAATACGCAGATACAAACAAGAACCCTGCCTCGATCTATTTGGTAACTTCTTCCTTGATCTTCAAAGCCTAATCTGGGCGAACTCTGCACAACTTTTGCTTAATTGGTCGGGCCTCAGGGTCAAGAGGGATCCAGTGTTGTACAATCTCTAGATCGATTCCAGGCGTGTCTTCGTAGGACCACACGAAAACATCATTGAATTTTTTTGATAAAGCGATTAAACGCTCGTGTTCCTCTGAAGACAGCATGGACTCGATCTGGACCAAGCGAGGATCTTCCTCAGTACCCACATTAATTGATACGATTTCATCTATACAGGGCTTAGCACGCATTTCCTTCTCATGATCAACCAAAATTTTCAAAACCCGAGGAGTTTCTTCTTTTTCGTTTATGTCAAAATTTTGAAAATTAAGATCAGTATAACAAATCAAAGGCACAGAGAAGTAGGCAAAGTCCACAGCATTCCCATTCAAAAAGTTTGGATCTTCGGTTATAGTGGACTCAAAAGAAAAGCTAAAAGATGACCTGGATAGGACTTTGGTGTCTGGGTTACGACTCCCAAAAATACCAGACTCAGAGGAACTCGAATCTGACGTCGACTCCACAGACTCAGTGGAATTAGATTCATACTCACTATCCGATTCAGAACTGTTGATGACACCTTGCTCAAACTTCCAGACCAGGCATAGAGCCTCAGATTGGAGAAATTTGCTGCTAGATTATCCCCAATTATTGAGATAATAAAACTATCCCCCCAAGTTGGTGGTCTCAGCTCCAGCAGTAGAACTTGTCAGTAGATCAGCCAGCCCTTTTCCCAATAGTTCCTCCTCTTCGATGTCCAGGTTTACTATCCCGTCTTGATCTGTGCTAGGGTTCAAGTCTACTTGTTTATCCTTCTCTTCTGGTAGTTGGTGTCCGAAAGAGATCTCGAACCTCGAATACCTTGTTTTTGTTTTCCAATCATACCAGGGCTCTGGGAATCCGCAAAAGGGGAAGTCTTCCCCTTGGCAGACAAAACATCCGTTCAAGGTTCCTTGTATTGGTTTGTGTAGACTAACTCATACTACTTCTCAGTCCTCTTTGCTTTCAAGCTTTCTCTCAATTCCTGTCCTTTTCTTTGCCAATCTGTAATGGTAGGTTTGTATCCTAGCCCAAAAGCATGGGGGTTGTGACTGATCTTGTTAGCAACAGTACTGCCCTGCCTGCCACTTTGGCCTAGTCTTGATCTGGGCATATGTCCCTATTTGTTCATCGTGTAAATGGATTGCACACTCATGTAGTCTCCATCGCCCTCTACCATGATGGTTTGGACCAACCGCGCTTCTGCCAGAGAGAAGCCAGAAAGAAACACGTCTTCTTCCCCATGTATGATTTCCAATAAGGGCGCAGTGGTTCCCTAGGGAGGATGGATCGCAGAGTTACTATACACAGTGGTAATCTCACGTTTAAAGGGGTACATTACTAACTGGTGGACTGTTGATGATACAGCCCTCATCTGATGTAGCCAGGACCTTGCCAGTAGTAGGTTGAATGTGGCCGGTACATCCATCACATGGAATTCCATCTCATGTTTGGACGGGCCAATTAGGATATGGCTTTTGAACGTTTCCATAACATCCCAGCTTGTATTGTCATAAGCCCGGATGGCTTGGGTCGTGGGTGTAAAGTCAATCGGCCTCATACCGATGGCATAGGCAGTCCTCGCTGGACACACATTGATTGCCGATCCGATATCTACTAACACCACCGGAATCCACTTTTTTTGACTTTCCAAGGTTACATATAATGGACGGTTGTGGTTGGAACCCTCATGTGGTAACTCCTTACCTGTAAAAGATATCACCGGAGTGACATCCCTAGATGTTACCAATGATACCAATTGGTTCGCAGTGGTATCGATAGGCAGTTTAGTCTGGTTGATTGCCTCAAACAGTGCTTGCTTATGCTCCCGAGATGCCATTATCAGCCCCCAAATTGATATGTCAGCCTAAATCTTCTTGAGCTATTTCAAGACCATGTTTTTCTCAACATGTTTCTCTTTTGCTCTCTCAGCCTACTTGTTAGAGGTCTTTTGTTGGTCTAATGCTGCGGGTTTGAAGTACCGACCGCTTCGGGTCATATGATTGATCTCATCGGTATACCAGGTGTCATCTGGGGTATTAGCTTACCAACCTTCGTCAGTATACACATGACTTAGGTTGCTATCTTCCCACCATTCTCTTGCAGTCATGACCAGACTAGCATCGGGTTATATCCGGAGCATATTAACATCACGCGCCGCATCATCATACCATTCTTCCTTCACCACAATCTCGATTTCTAAATCATGATATTTGAGCTTCCTCAACATCTTTTTTCGATCGTTGGGGTCCCATTCAACCTTTCTGGTAGTTTGGGCATCATTTATCGCTGTTTCGGGTTCTTTTTTCTATTTTCCTTTGCCCTGCTCCAGAGTTAACTTTGCTTGAATCTCCTCTATCATTTCCCTTTGAAATTGTTCTAGTGCCTATTTTTTCTCAGTCAGGGGTGCAGCCTCAGCCTTGCCACTAGGAGCAATTTCCTCTTCCTTTCCATTCTTTCCTATATGTTCCTTCACATTAGACACTTCCTTGCTCAACCATCCATTGCTTGTTTCTGGTTGGCTCGGGTCCCACCATCTCACCTGAACACTGCCTGTATCCTCCTCTTTGAAGAAGTATAAATCCTCCAGATCCTCCTCCAGATCATCCAAATCCTTTTCTAAGTCAGCCAAGTCATTTAGGCCTTGTTCAGGCTGATCATTCTGATATTGCCCTAATTGGCCTTCCCCAATAGCATTAATGCTGAGAAAGTCCTGTAGTATGACTATTGGTTTCGGCTGATTGACAGCCACAATGTATACACTGGGATCGTACTCCTTTGTAAGTGAGACGCCCTTTTCTATGACACGAGTATCAGGCGACCCTGTCTTCAGTGCATTCTTCTCTTTCTCTATTTCTACTGCCACGGGCCTAGATTGGGTTTGTGGTGTTAAATCCATCATGCACATGTCTGTGCCTTCTAGAATGACCACCTCCGGTTTCGGTAGGTGAGATGAGGTAATGTATGTGTTAGGATTGAAGGTGGGCGGTAGTGTATGGATGTGGTTAATGTTTCTAGATAGGGGGACTTCGTTATGTAAAGGAAGTGGGTTGGTTGTTATGTTTGGTTTAGCTAGCGGGACAATGACTTTGTCGTCAATGAGATCCCAGATCTCATGACGTAGACGGTAGCACATGTCTGTGGGATGGCCATGTTGTTGGTGGAAGATACAATACTAGATAGGGTCATGTTTGGGGGGCAATGAGTCTGGAAGTGGACGAGGATCGAGAGGCTTAAGATGCCCTTTTTGCATTAATAGCTTGAGGGCGTAGGTTGGGCTTATATGGAGGTGTAGACACCCTATTTTTGACCGACCTTAAGACTCAGATGTCATCGATTGAGTGCTCGGTGATAGTGCATGTTGTGCTCGTTTCGAGTTTTCGGAGTTTTCAGTTGAGTGCCTTGCCTCCGGGCCTCTGAATTCTTTGCATTTTGGCTCGGTTTGTGGATCAAGCCTTGTTTCCTTCCTTGGAGGAAGGGAGAGGTCTTGTAGACCACCTTTTTGTGGTCGTAGACCACTTTTCCTGCTTGGAGACTGGTTTCTGATTTTCGGAGCATTCGGCCATGCGCCTTGTCTCGGGACCGCTTAACGTTCTCCGTTTGGCTTGGTTTTTGAACCATGCCTTCTTGCCCTTTCCTAGAGGAACACTGTGGTCTAGGAGTCCACTTTTGGTGGTCGTAGACTACTTTTCCCTCGTAGACCGCTTTTGGTGCCCGTAGACTGGTTTACGGGACTTTCAGCTGCGCGCCTTGACCACCGGACTCTTGTCTTGCATCCTTTTGGGTTTGTTTTGGTACAAACCTTGTTTTCCTTGCTTGGAGAGTGGAATAAGGGTGGGAGACCAGTTTCTCTCCCCGTAAACCACTTTTCTTCCTCGCCAGCCAGTTTTCTGGTCGGCCAACTGGTCTCCTTGGTCTTTGGACCATCAAAAGTGGTCGGCCACCACACCTTTAGCTTGCTTTCAGTGTGCAGACCACCCTCTCATGGCCGACCACTTTATTTCCTGGCAGACCACTTTTGGTGGTCGGTCGACCACTACAAGTAGCTGGCCGACCACTTCAAGTGGTCGGCAGCTTTTCAGCACCTTTTTGGAGATATTTTCTTGCCAGTTGTGATAGCTGGATGGCACAGAAGTCATCCTCCATACACGTGTATGGAGGGATGACTTTAAGCCCTTAGCTTTCTCAACAAGCTTGAGGCTTGTTTTTCTATAAGAGGGAGGCCCTCCCTCCCTTCTCCAGGTTCAGAAAAAGTTAGCTTGAGCTATAGATATACATCTATCTCTATATCTCTCTTTGCTTCATTTTTGTGCTTGAAAGTGCATTTTCTCCATACTATTGCACACAAACACTCACTCAAACACCACCCTTTTGTTGCTGAGGTGCCTTGAGGTTGATTTTGGAGTTTTTGGACTAGTTTTGATCCAAAAAAGCTGCTGGAGTTGTTGTTCTAAAGTGGTTCTACAAGGGTGAGCTTTTAACCTCTTAAACCCTTTCTTTTGATTAAGCTTTTGGACCTATTTGCATGCTTATTTTGGCTTGACTTTCTACTGTAAAAAATTCTGATTTTGCATGCTTGTAATGTTTGTTTAAGGTCTCTTTTGTGTTAGGGGTGGTCTATCCCCTCTTGTGCCTTGTTTGGCTTTGTTTTACACTATCACTTTAGGCCCTTGAGATCACTTTCTCTTGGCCTTTTGACCATTGAAATCCAATGGATTTTCAGTGGTAAAACTTGTGTTTTAAGGTCCCAAATAGGAGAGGGTCATCACCTCTCATTGTTTCTTGGTTACTTGCTTTGTATGCCTCATGTTTGAGCATGTTTGTTAAGCTTGTTCTCAACTTGTTTTTGGGATTATTTTGACATGGCATACCACTGTTTTGACTTGGTTTTGTCACCCCATGCATGCTATATACACTTGTAGTGTAATCCTTACAAACTAGCATTGTGTGCCTCATGAAGTAGCATGTCTTTCTAGCATGTTTTGAGTCCATCTCAGTAGGTTTTTGGTATTGTTTTAACATGCCTTGGATCTATTTTGGCTTGGTTTGATAGCCCCATGCATGCTCCTTGCACTTGTAGTGCATTTCCATTCACTAGCCTAATGTGTATCATGCTTTTGATCATCATTCTAGCATGCTTTTGGCTCAACTTCAAGGAGATTTTTTCCATGTTTTAGCATGCTTAAGCTCTAATTTGTGTTGTTTTGGTCATGCATGTGTTGCTTTGTATAGCCATGGTTCAATCTTGCTCATTAGCTTTGTGTATTGAGTCCATTAGCATGCATTACTTGGACTATTTTCATGATTTGGCATCATTTGAAATGTGATTTTAGTACATGTGGTGTGGTCATACACTTGCATTTGTCACTCTTTCAATGCTTTGAGGGGTTGGTCTTTTATGCCCTAAACACGGGCCATTGTGTATGCCTTCATGCCTAAGCTTGTGAGCTATCATTTCAGTGTGTTTTAGGGGTTATTTTGTCATGACATAACTCTGATTTTTGTTGGCGAAGCCATATCATGCTTGGTCATGGTAGGTGTAGTGTAACCCTCCCTTTTGGCCTTGCATATTCCATGCTTCATGTTCACCATGCTAGCTTATTTTGGCTTCCTTTCATGCATGTTTTAGACTCATTTTGGCATATTCTAGGACTATTTTGGGTTTCCTTTGCCATATGCTTCATGTTTTGCATAGCTATAGTACAAATGCCTATGCTGGTTTCAAGCTTTGAGCACCATAGCATGCTTCATTTGTATCATGTACATGATTTGGCATCATTTACCATGTTATTTCAGAGCATATAAGATTGCCATGTTCCTATATCTTCCACCCTTTGAGTGTCTCTAAGGGTTATACATTGTTGCCTTGTTTGTGGCTTAATATATATGCATGCATGCTTAAGCATTTGAGCCCCCATCTCATCATGTTTTGGTCTTTGTTTAGACCTATTTGAGCTCTGTCCATAGTTGGTTCTTGCATTTGTGCCATGTATTGCATGCCTCTTCCATAGTCCTCTTTGCTAGCTTTGTGCTTTAAGGACTCTTGCATGCCTTGATTGTGTTGATTGAATGATTTGGCATCATTTCATACTTAATATCAGAGCTTATAGTGTTGCTACACTTCCGCATTTGTCACTCCTTGAGTACTCTTGAGAGTTGTGCTCTTAGGCCTAGTTGATGGGCCATTGCATGTGTGTGCTTTGCCTTGCATTTCATGCCATCATTTTAGCACCATGGCCACTATTTTGGCATGACTGAGGTCCGTCCATATTCAATTTAAGTCCATTATGCATGTTTGTTTGCATGTTGTTCGCATGCTTGTTGTTTGCTTTGTGTTGAAATGCTTATGTTGCTTTGCATTGAGTATGCATGCCATTAGTATTGATAGGTTGCTTATGTTGCTTTGCATTGAGTATGCATGACATTAGCATTGATAGGTTGCTTATGTTGCTTTGCATTGAGTATGCGTGCCATTAGCATTGATAGCATGCTCATGTTACATTGCATTGTGTATGCCATGTTGTATTGCTTTGAGTATGCCATATTGTTGTTTGCATTGTGTATGCCATGTTACATTGCATTGAGTATGCCATGTTGTTGCTTGCATTGTGTTTGGATTGGGTGTTAATCCGAACACGGGAAACGAGGGATGTTTCATACTCGAAGTGATGAAACGTGCCTCATTTCTTGGTCGCCGACGCTCTTGATCATGCATGATAGAGTTTAAGGCACTTATGTGTTATGTGTGCATTCATTTCACATTGATTCGTGCAATCTTGGCTTCTCGGCCATCACGCATCAAGATGCGTGATTAGTGGCCCGAGGGTCAAGAACTACACTCCCTTGAGATCATGAAATGATAGGGAGGGTGGTTGTGCACACATATCTTGCAAATACATTGCCATGCCCCTTCTTGTTCTCTGTTGCAGCAAATTGGAGAAGTGCAGCAAAAGCTGGTCGGCCGACCAGTAAAACTAGCTGGCCGACCACTTTTTTTGGTCTGCAACAAAGAAAAGTGGTCGGTAGGTGGTCTCCCACATCAATAACTGGTCGGCAATGCTCCTACAGGTTCCCAAGGTGGAGTAGGCACTATTTGGAGCTTGGTGCAAGGTTCTGAGAACAATTGCAAACAGAGGCAAATTGGGGCATCGCAACGGATTTCCGAACGAGGTGACCAAGCATGCATGCACTCCTCATCCCGAGGGCCTCTTTTTACTGCTTTCCTTAGCTAGATTATGCTTTGGTTCTGTATTTAATTAATTAATGCATTTAGCTGCTTATTTGTATTTAATAACTACTTAGTTAGCTTGTTAGTTAATTAGCTTGTTTTGTAATAATTAGTTAACTAGGATTAGTTAATTTGTTTCATTTTGTAATACTTAGTTTAATTAGCTTAGATTAGCTAGTTAGCCTATTATTCGGACCCTCCGTCGAGAGGGCCAACTGTTGTAATAAGTGTGCGTGTGTGCGATGCATGTCTTCCAAGCTCCATTTCTTTCTCCCTTTTACTTAACCGCTTACGAGGGTTAGTTTTTAGGGCATATTTCATTAGCATACCTTATGCTCACATGCGTGCATCCATTCATCTGTCTTGTATGCACCGGCCTCGGCGCATCATACTAACTGCATTGTATTTTCAATACACTTACTTGAATACGTGTTCAACAGCATGTTATCAAGTGTTGCACTTCAGATGACATTTTAGAATAGCCGAGCCTATTTTAGTTGCATTTTTGCATGTGTTGCATTAGCCATCTTAATATGAACTAGGATCATGAATGATTTCTAACTAGTTCTCTGTTTTGGCTCGGAGTACACTGTGAGTGTTTACGCTTTAGCATACTGTAGACACCCCATTTTTGACCGTCCTCAAGACTTGGACGTCATCGTTTGAACACTTGATAATCATCCATGCTCGTGTTCGTTTTGAGTTCTCGAAGGTCTCGGCTACGCGCCTTGCCTCAAGATCTCTCAACTTATCTGTTTTGTGCATGGTCATGGACCAAACACTTGTGTTTTGCTTGTTAGCCATCCCCACACCCCACCGGCCATGGTATGAGGCCATCGGCCCCTTTTTCTTGCCATCGGCCAAGAGTGTTGGCCAATTGGCACTATATTTGGTCGACCAGCACTTGTGTTGGTCGATCGGCCATTTTTGCTGGCCGAACCCTATTCATCTGATTTATGTAGATATTTTGTGCTAGCTAGCATAGCTAGCACCCATTATTCACCCCCTCCATACACGTGTATGGAGGGATTTGCTTCCATTCCTTAGCTTCTCTTAGAAGCTTTAGAATTGGAATTCTATAAGAAGGGAGCTCCTCCTCCCTTCTCAGAGGTTCTGGAATTTAGGGTTAGGAGTTTTATATCTATCTATCTCTATATCTCCCTCTCTTTTGATTTGTGTGTGTAATAGTGTTCTAAAAGGGTGTTTTGTTCATATTTTTGCACTAAAGCACCTAGTGGTACACTATCCCTTAGTTGCTGAGGTGCTAAGGAGTTGTTTTTAGAGTTTTTGAGTTGGTTTTGGTCCAAAGAACGTGCTGGAGTCGGTGTTCTTGAAGTGTTCTTCAAGGGTGAGAAACTACTCCTTTATTCTCCATTTTTGCTTAAGCTTTTAGCAATACTTGCATACTATTTTAAGCTTAGTGTCCAACTAAAAAAAGTTCTGATTTTGCTTGCCTTTGATCTTTGTTTAAGATCACTTTTGTGTTTGGGGCTGTTTACCCCCTCTTAGGCTTTGTTTGGCCTCATTTTGTGAGCTTTGGGACCACCTTGTATTGGCCTTCCCACCACTGAAATCCAGAGGGATTTCAGTGGTGGGGATGGTATTTTAAGGTCCTAAGAAGGAGAGGGCCATCCCCTCTCCTTGTTGTCTTCAATACTTGTCATATTTGCCTCATATGTGAGCACCTTTGTTAAGTTCGTGTTGACCATGTCTTAGCTGGTATTTGTGGTTGTTTTGCCATGATATAGCACTGTTTCAAGTTGGTTTAGACATACCATGCATGTTTTGTATACTTGTCTTGTAATCCCATGATTTGCCTTAACATTCACCATGTTGTAACATGTCTTTTTAGCATGATTTTATCTCGACTTCAAGAAGCTTTTATCCATGTTTTGGTATGCTTAAGGTCTAATTTTGGTTGTCTTAGCCATCCATGACTTGCTTTGTATAGCCACCATGTAATCTAGCTTGTAGGCTTTGAGTGTCGAATCCTTTGACATGCTTTACTTGGGCTATTTCAGTGGTTTGACATCACTTGTAATGTTATTTCAGTCCATATAGCATGCTCAAACACTTGCACTTATCACTTCTTTAATGCTTTGAAGGGTTTGTGTTTTGTGCCTCTTGAATGTGCCATTATGTATACCATCATGCTTAGGTCATTTAGATGCTATCTAAGTGGGTTTTTGGTCTTGTTTAGACCTACCTTGGGACTGTCTTAGGTCCCTTTGGCCCTTTGGGGCTTGTTTCATGTAGCCTTGATTTGAGTCCGGGGCTAGTTTCAAGTTTTGGGCCTTGTCGCATGCTTTGCTTGCTTTGTTTAGTTGGTTTGGCACCCTTTCTAACATGATTTCAGAGCTTACAATGTATGTCATTTGTCCATGTTTATCCTCTTTTAAGTGTGCTTAAGAGTTGCTCTTTTATGCTTAAAGCAGTGGACCATTAACATGCATGTTTGTATGTGTATTCCATGCTTTTGTCGCGTCATTATGGCTGCTGATTTGGACCTATTTGAGAGCTGTCCATTTTGGTTTAAGTCCATCCCCAGATGTTGTTGCATGCTTGCCTTGCATGTTGTCGCGTGCTTGTTGCATATTTGATGAATTGCATGTTGTAGCATGCTAGTCCAATTGTACCTTGTTGTGTACTTGGCGCATAACATGCTTGTTGCATACTTAGTATATGACATGTTATTGCATGTTAGTATATTGCATGTTGTTGCATGCTAACCCCATTGCATTTTGTTGCATGCCATACTAGCTTACGTGTTTAGGTTGTATGCCTATTGCATATTAGTTGCATGTTTGCCTCACATGTTGTTGCATGTTTGTCATTGGCATTGTTATTACATGCCTTACATGCTTATTTGTTTAGGTTTTATGCCTATTGCACATTGCTTGTTTTGCATGCTCATGTTGCACTAGCTTGCTTGCATGCCTAGGTTTCATAGCATTAAGCATGCATCCCTCGCCTCTTGATTAACCATGATGCAGGTTAGGCCCCCCCTTTCGTGTTTATGTGCATTCATTGTACATTAATTTGCACACTTGGCTCTTTGGGCCATCATGCATTGAAAAGCGTGATTGATGGCCCAAGGGTCGAGAACCATACTCCTCTAAGTCTCAAGCATGACAAGGAGGGTGGTGATGCAAACATTGCCTTGAAAATGCATTGCTATGCTCTGTCTGCCCTCTACTGCAGCAAAATAGGTTTCTGCAGGAAGAGATGGCCGGTTGGCCATCTTCAGTGCCGGCCGGCTATGCATTGTTAGCCGAGATCCCTACAAGTGGTTGATGACCAGTTCCCCTTGGCCGGTGGGCTTGACTTCTGGCCGGTGACATCCCATAATGCTCAGAATGTGGTTCAGAGGCATCTTTGGAACTTGCAAAGTTTTTAGAGGAGCAGAGCAGTGTAAACAGAGGCAACATGTGACATGGCGATGGGTTTCCGAGTGAAGCCGTCTGAGCATGCATGCATCCCTCTTCTCGAGGCTGCTTTACTACTTTCAGTAGCTTAGTTAATTTGTTTAATTAGCTAAGTGTTATGTAATAATTAGTTAGCTCGTTAGTTAGTTAATTATTTGATTTGTATTATTCTTTCGGTCCCTCCGTTGAGAGGGCAAATTGTGTAATAAGCGTGTGTGTGTGTGATGCATGTCTTTCAACCCCATGTCTTTCTCCCTTTTACTTACCTGCTTATGATGGTTAGTTCTAGGGCACGTTTCAATTAGCATCCTTATGCTATGCATGTTTGCATCATTCATCTGTATTGCATGCACCGGGCTCGGCGCATCATACTAACTGCATTGTATTTCAATTCTAAGTTGAATACATGCATCGAATTGTCACATCTCACATGCCATTTTAGATTAGTCGAGCCTATTCTAGTTGCATTTTGCTTGCGATGCATTAGCCATTTCAAGATGGACTTGGGTCATACATTTGATTACTAACATGTTCTTTGTTTTGGCTCGGAGTACACTGTGAGTGTTTATGCTTTAGCATCTTGCATGTATGTGAGTGTTAACATGACAGCATGCTTACCATGAGGCTAATTGCTTATGTGATATAACTGCTTGAATGCCTGTGGGTGAAGGTTGGATTGCTTGAATTGGAATAATTCATCGAAATCCGTGTTTTAGCCTACTTGCGAGTAGCAAAAATTCAAAACCATTTCCAAACAAACAGGTATGAGATACTTTGTTCCAAGTTAGGCGATCTAGTCTATACTTGTTTTGCTGCGCACATCACATAGTAAAGATTAGCCAATTAACCGGAATAAGAATGTATGTGTTTTCAAAAACAAGATATCATATTTAGTAGTAGTCGATCTTTGATCGGGCTAGTGGGGGTACTCATAACTGACCTTCCCCAATCGTACCCAAGTTCCTGAGCCGAGGCAACTTTGGTGATGATAGACACGTGGCCTTAGGCAATGAGTCAGGGTTCCCTAAATCCCCGCAAAAAATAAATATTTAGTTGCTGACTCTATATCTGGCAAAGCAGTCCATGTTTGGCACTTCTTTCTAAAAAATCAGTTTTTCAAAAATGATTTGCCGGATTTGGACTCTTTGGTGATTTATCAATCTTGCATTGCACTTTGCGAGATCAGATTAAGAACCGTGATATTTGAGTCTGAACTGTAGTAAGCCCAAATGAACAAAACGGGATTTTTCCCGGGACATTTGAGGACGTCAACACATACTGCATGAGATGTGTATGTTGCCATGTTAGTATGCTTGCCATGAGGCTAACTGCTTAAGTGATTAACTGCTTGAATGCCTGTGGGTGAAGGTTAGATTACTTGAATTGGAACAATTCATCGAAATGTGTGCTTTAAGCCCACTCGAGGGTGGCAAAATCCATGTCTTAGCCTACTTGTGAGTAGCACTTCTAAACCGTTTTCAAACAAACAAACACGAAATGTTTTGTTCAAACTTAGGCGATCTAGTCTATACTTTCATGCTGTGTGCATCACATAATAATTCTAGGTTAATAACCGAAATAAGAGCACATGTGTTTTCAAAAACAAAATATCATGTTAGTAAAGGCCGATATTTGATCGGGCGAGCGGGGGTGCTCATGCATGACTTTCCCCTCTCGTATCCAAGTTCCTGAGTCGAGGCAACTTTGGTGATGACGGATATGTGGCCTTAGGCACGAGTCAGGGTTTCCTAAATTTCCCAAAACAAAATATTTAGGTAGCGACTCTGTATCTAGCAAAGCAGTCCATGTTTGGCACTTCTTTATTAAAATCGATTTTCCAAAATGATTTGCCGGATTTGGACTCTTTGGTGATTTATCGGTCTCACATTGCACTTTGTGAGATTAGATTCAGAACCGTGACACGAGTCCAAACTGTAGTAGCTAAGAACAAACGATTTCGTACCCTTGCGTGCAGAGAGCGGAGTTTTGAGCGGTCTACGGGAGGGGAGTAAAAACTCTTCGATTCCGGGATGGACCGGTATTTTGTGAAGGTTGTGAAGTTGTGGCAGTAGCAAAGGGATCAGCTATCTTGGCCGTTGAAACAACAGTACTAACATCCGCATGCTGTGGAATAGTGCTACCGCTAGCATTGGTATTCCAAGAGAATGGCCTTCTTGCGGGTTCACTTGTTCTGTGGATGATACCCTTTTTGAATACACTCTCAATTTGGACCCCCAGCTCATGTAAGGAAGTAAATATGGACAATGGTGCCACTATCATTCTCTACAACATGTCTAGCTCAAGGTTTTGGACTACCAGTCAGACTTGTTCTCTTTCGGTAGGCCTGTTTGTTATTCAGGCTGTCTTGGCTCTCCATTGGGCAACAAAATCAATGAATGATTCTTTGGGGTTCTAGGTAGTAGCCTCCAGCTCACTAATGGTTACCTCTATTAGGGTGTTATATGAGTATTGATTGACAAACGCCTCAGATAGCTTTTCCCAATTCCGTTTTGTTGATTCCTTCAATTTAGTATACTAGATGGCCGCCACATCAGACAGAGTTCTCCCAAACAACAAGAGCTTCTGCGCTTGAGACAAACCCATGGGCCTCAATATGTCTGAAAACAATTGGAAATGCACAATTGGATCCCCACTCCCATTGAATCTGTCGATGTGGGGCATCTTAAATATCTCTGGTAATTTGATCGAAGCCTCAGTGTACTCGTTTTCAATATCTAGAATGGAGTTGAAGCCCTGGGATTTCTTTAATGTTTTCTCTAATCTAGCAATCTTGACCAAGGCTAGATCAATTTCATTGATATCAAAAGGAAAGATTCCTGCGGGAGGTTGAACCAAAAGTTAATAAGCTGGAGCTGGGGGAAACATGTCCTGAGGATCCGAGATTGGCAGATTTTTAAACGGTGGGGGTGGATCCGGGTTTGGCTGAGCAGCCGGGATAGGATACACGGTTGATGCGGATGCCCCAAATGTACGTCGTAGATCGGCAATAATTTCATCTTGTGCAGCCGTCCTCTGGTTTACAGTGTCCATGGTTCTTTGGAAAGCTGTCATCATGGTAGCGCATTCCTCTATGTTCTATGCTATGTTTTGTGCCATTGCCGGTCTAGGTGAACTAGATGCTAGTGAACTGATTGAGTGAGAGCAGATAGGTATTTGTAGAGTGCTTTGTACTGGTGCTACCGACCGTCTATTCCTTCTTCGTCGGGTGACTGACGGAAGCGAGACTAACACGGGTTGACCACCAACAAGGTCTTGAGCTTTACAAAGCCTACCAAAATGAGTCCACACAATTCGAGGAACATCGGGTCTTTTTGAAGTTATGATGGTATACTACCTAGTAAAAAGAAAGAAAGAAAAACAAAATAAAAATCGGACGACACTTCGGCCCCAATTCACAATAATCATAACACATAGCTGAACTGTAATTCCCACTGAACTCTGTTCTCAAATTTATACTGATATGAACCATCCTATACAATCTCACTGTAAAAGCACATATCAAGTAAAAGGAACCAAAACAACCCCTATGAGGGGGTAGGGTTACCCTGTCCTAGATTTTGGCATGATCTAGGCTGCACTATTTCATACAATGAGTTTCACAACATCCTGCAAATGGGTGGCATCCTATCCTAAGTTGGAATAGTCACTATAGCTTCATTATATGCAATTAGATCAAATGGTCAAAAGGGTACCTTAGCAAGATTACCTAATATACCTCTCACATCTAACACCGAGAAGTGAAAGGTGGATCAAACGTTACAGTGGTAACCCAGTTCCAAGGGTTGTGTTTCCAATATGGCAGAGCCCATGACTGGTCAGCCTTGCAGTAAGCCTTTTGGGCAAGCCTCCGGCAAACCATCGAGGAATAGCAGATGGAAAACACAGTGACTTAAAGTAACCATGCAAATGCAATGCAAAGAACATATAACTGTAGATAAAATTTCACATCATGAGTTTCAAGTCAAGTTCTCTAAATCCCTAGTGGAGTCGCCAGAAATAATGGCTCGTCTTTTCATGCTACTTTCGAAAGACGTATAGCCCTATAGTTCAGACTCCCGTGGTTCTGAATTTGATTTCACAAGTACAATGTGAAACAGTGAAAACATAAAAAGAGTCCAAATCTGGCAATTCTTTTGGAAAATCGATGTTTGAATCAAATGTCAAAAATGGACTGCTTTGCCAGCTATCAGAGTCGCCACTTAAATATTTTTAGAAAATTTAGAAAACCCAAGACTCGTGCCAAAGGACATTAGTCCATCATCACCGAAGTGTCTTGGCTCGGGAACTTAGGTACGAGAGGGGAAGGTCATGAATTGAGCACTCCACTCGCCTGATCAAAGATCGGCCTCTACTAATTATAATGTGATTTTTATTTACACTATATGTTCTTGTTCCAATTTATTGAGTTATTTTTACTATGTGACGCACAAACAAATATAGACTAATTTGCAAGAATTTGAACATTTGATTTCATGTTTTATTTGAAATTATTTTATGAATTTGCCACTTGAAAAAGTGGGTTCAAAATGGACATTTAATCAAATTATCCCAATTCAAGCAACTAGCCTTCATCCACAGGCATTCAAACAGTTATATCATTTAAGCAATTACCCTCATGGAAGTATGCTTGGACATGGAAGGACTTTATTCTCAGATTATGATGTTGTTTAATTAATCATTACTCTCGATTTATTGTAATTATTCTCAGGGCGTTACATGAAGATGAGCTCAAATTTATGAGCCTAAACACTAATCTCATCATATATAGTAGGTGATTAGCTTAGGCTAATTATGCTTGATTAAGGCTAAGCAATCTTACTTAAGTTTAATCAATTTAATCTAATTAATTTGATTCCAATCAATATTTAATTTGATTTCACTATAGGCTCTAAAAATTATGCTAATCATAATGATGTGGTCAATTTTGTTTTCTGTCACCTCTACGGCCCTCAATTTCTATTTTTTACATAATACCGAACATATTTTCCTATGATAAACATATATGAATTCAAAAGTGCATATAATCACATGCTTAACATCCAAAATCATACTAAGCACATAATCACCAGTATAATTAAAGATGAACAACATAACACAAAACGGGGTTATCACATTCTTCCCTCCTTTAGGAAGTTTGGTCCTCCAAACTTATGTTACCTTCCATTGGAAACAAATGTGGGTAGTGTTGTCGCATCTCATCTTCTTTCCCCCACGTGGCTTCCCTTCCATAATGTTCTTTCCATTCCACTTTCACCATTGGAATGGATTTGTTTCTTAGTTGCTTTACTTGTCGGTCAATGATTTGTTTTGGCCATTCTTAATATTCCATATTCTCATCAAGTGCTATTTTGTGATAGTCTATAACATGAAATAGATCCCAAAGGTAGCCCCTCAACATGGACATGTGGAACACGTTGTGCATTTGTTTCATACCTGGCGGTAACGCTACCTTATAGGCAACAGGACCAAGTCTCTCCAACATTTGGAATGGTCCAATATAATGGGGTGACAACTTACCCTTCTCACCAAATCTCGATTGACCTTTCATTGAAATCACATAGATGAACACATGATCACCAAACCGATATTCAAGAGGCCTTCTTCTAACATCCACATAACTCTTTTGTCAGCTCTGAGTTATCTTTAGTCTTTACTAAATCATTTTAATCTTTTCGGTGGTAGTTTGCACAATTTCCGGCCCATGCCAAACTCTATCCCCTACTTCTGTTCAACAGACCGATGATCTACATTTTTTGCCATATAGGGCTTTATACGGTGCCATGCCAATGCTGGAGTGGAAGTTGTTATTATACATAAACTTTGCCAGTGGTAAGTAATCTTCCTAACTCCCTTGAAAATCTAAGGCACACATTCGAAGCATATCTTCTAGAGTCTGTATGGTTCGTTTTTATTGTCCATTGGTTTGTGGATGGAATGCAGTACTAAATCTTAGTTTTGTTCCCATTACTCTCATTAGGCTTCTCCAGAATCTTGACACAAATTTCAGATCTCTATTCAACACAATAGACATTGGTACTCCATGTAAACGGATAATTTCATCAACATATATAGTGGCAAGTTTATAAGCATCATAAGTAGTTCTTACAAGAAGAAAATGTGCAGATTTAGTAAGTTTATCAACTATAATCCAGACAGAATTCATACCGCTCGGGGTTCGAGGTAGACTAACAATAAAATCCATGGTTATATACTACTATTTCTATTCCGGAATAGGGAGAGATTGAAGTAGATCTGTCAATTTCTGATGTTCAGCTTTAACTTGTTGGCTTTGAAGACATTTAGATACATATTTTGCAATGTCCCATTTCATGTTAGGCCACTAATAACTTGTTGTTGCCTAGATGCATTGCAAACATTGACTTGAGAGCTTCATCCAGAATTCTCTTCTTTACATATGAGATGTTCATAACACACAATCTGTTTTAGAATTTCAACGCTTCATTCTCCACATTAAATCCCGATTTCGGATTCATTTCAAACTCATCAATTATCTTCTTGAGGAACTCATCCTCCTTTTGTTTCTGTTTGATCTCATCAATTATTGACGGTTCAGTTGAAATGGCAGCTATCAATCTTTCTTGCTTATGTAATACCACTTCAATTTTAGATTTCTCAAAATTGTTTAGTACTTCTTCTTGTTTAGTAAGCAAATAAGCTAAGTTCCCCATTGACTTTCTGCTCAAAGCATCAGCTACGGTGTTGGCTTTACCTGGGTGATATTGAATCTCGAGATCATAATCTTTTATCAATTCAAGCCATCTTCTTTGCTGCATGTTCAGTTCTTTTTGGGTAGAGAAGTACTTTAGACTTTTGTGATCTGTATAAACCTCCCATTTTTCCCCATACAAGTAATGCTGCCAAATTTTCAAAGCAAACACAACTGCAGCTAACTCTAGGTCATACTTCAGGTAGTTCTTTTCATGTGGTCTCAATTGTTGGAAGGTGTAGGCAATTACCCTTCTATCACGACCCAAATTCGTGCCTATAGGTTTAGAACCATAACTGGCCAATAATCCTTGGATTACCAAAGGCCTCTAAATAGATTAACATGTAATCACGGGCTACAGAAGCAAATATAGAAACATACATAGTCCATAGAGCTGTGCAGACATACATGAGACAGATAATTTAAAACCTTGTATATATATACATATATGACATCATAGACATCCATCCAACCTTGTCATTATACACAAAATTGAACAAAAGAACTAGTCGCAAAACAACAAAGTCTCAAGCTTATGTCATGGTTTACAAAACTCAATCGTTGAACTCTTTTCGAAACGTCCTTGGGAGGCACAATGGTTGTTCGACAAAACAAAGACTCAAAGTCATCAACTCTGAGCCTGGTCACGCGCCTGGTCGCCTACATACATAATATATATAGTGCGTGAAGCTTAGTGAATAATAACAAAGTAAAGATTTTAATGCATGATGTCCAGTTTCGTATTATATCAATCAGAGAGATAAGCATAGTCATATCATAAACAAAGTCATGTTCATATTCGTATTCAAATCATGTGTGGTACTTCCATTAGCATTAACATATCACTTTGGTCAAGCATATCAAATTCCATAATGGAACCTCCGGTACTAGGTAACATATCTCATACCTGGGCCATGGTATTGTTTCCCCCAGGTGAGGGCCTCATGACCATAAGTCGTAGTATTATGTCCCCTGGGTGAGGGCCTTTGCTAAGGATACCACAAATACATTTCAAAGATATGGATCATTATTCATGGAATCACAAAATAGCCTTTTGTATCATTCAGAGACAAAAAGTATTTCATATCAAACATAGCTTTACTTAGCTATTACTCACAGATAACTGCACAGATAGCTTTGATAGCAACCAATGGATCAATAGCTCACGGTACGTAACCTACGTAAACATAACAAATACATATACTGAAACCCATGCTTGGACCGTACTTAACTTATTTAATTTTGTTCTTCGTGTGTTTCTAAGTCTTATTCTTTTTATTGTGTCTTAATCATGGCTTAAGAATGCCTAGGATGCAATGAGGATGTCAAAATGTTTTGAAAACACTTAGTCAGTTATGCTGAAAATAGGGGCCTCGCTTGAGCATAACTTCCTTCGCTCGAGTGGATGTCCAAACATGTGAGTGGTCGCTCGAGCGCAACTTTGTTCGCTCGAGCAGTCTGTAAACTTTGCAAAAGTAGTAGTTGCTTGATTTTTCCGCTCAACGCACGCTCAATGGTCACTTGAGCATGAGACTGAGGTCTTCACCTGAGCGCAACTCTTGTTGCTTGAGTGGTCTGCAAAACATGGAAACTTCTAGGAGCATGCAATTTACGCTCGAGCTAACTTTTGGTCGCTTGAGTGGAGGTGCAAAACATAGAGTGGTCGCCCGAGCGTAGGATCTGTCTTTCAAGTAAAGGAGTAGAATTCTGGACTTTCCAGATTTGCTTCTAAGCTCAAAATTCGACTCCAAAGCTGCAACTCATGATCTTTTGGGCCAAAAACTTAAGGAAACTTATATAAACTTGTGAAACTTCATGAATTCAAAACCATTTCGCAAAATCAAGGCCCAAAAGTATGCCAATTATGCAAACTCAAACTTAGAATTCAAGAAGATAGTATGTATGAATTTATATTGGCTTTAAAGCTTTCAATACATGAGTTATTGAGGTAATTTGGTATGAAACTTCATGAATTCTCAAAACAAAGGCAAGATGAACACATGCATGTGGAAATTCTTTGAAATCAAACTCAAAACTTCATGAATTATGCATGCATGCAATGACTCTTCCCAAATTCCTTAATCTAAGTTCAATTCTCATGTTTAGCCACCTTAATTTCTTGAACTCTCTCTGATATGTCTAGAATGCAAAGTTTAGGGACAAGATTCTTACCTAGAGTCTTAAATTCACAAGTGTAGAAGCTTAAACTCCCAAATTCTCCAACAATTCCTAGCAATTCCCCTTTCCTTAGCTTTTGATCTCAACTTTCTTTCTTCTCTCTCTCTCTCTCCCATGTTTTTGAGCTTAAAGAGTATGGAATGAAGGTGCAAAATGAACTAATGGAGTCAAATTAGCTTTATGTAGGCCCAATTAAGGACGCTCAATTAAACTTGACTTAGGTTAATCAAATTGACATTAATTATTCTAATTTAATTCGTTTCGAGTCGGATTTCAATTCAACCTATCATAAAATTCTAAAAATTCCAACTAACATATAACCATAGTCAATTTTGTGATTAGATGATGATAAGGCCTTCAATTCACAAAACTAAACAAAAATACAAACAGATATTCCTATAACAGATAGATATAAATGCAAATACCAAATAGTTCATGCAATTAACACATGATTTTATCTTAATTACTTATTAGGCATATTTAATCATGGATTAATAGTTAATCACAGGTCGGGGTTGTTACACCTTCCGTTTTGCATTAACACACAACCTAGACCCTTGTAAGAAGCACTACTAAATATCACAAAATTTTTCGTACTTGAAGGCAATATTAACACTGGTGCAGTAGTCAATCTCATTTTTAGTTCTTGGAAGGTAGATTCCCTTTCATCATTCTATTCAAATAGTTGTCCCTTGCATGTAAGTTGGGTAAGTGGTACAACTATCTTGGAGAAGTCTTTCACAAGCCATCTGTAATACCTCACTAAGCCCATGAAGTTGCGGACTTCTGTTACATTCGCCGGTGTAGGCTAGTTCACAATTGCCTCTATCTTCTGTGTGTCTATAGAAATCTCGTCTTTATTGATGACATGCCCTAAGAAAACAACCTCATCCAACCAAAATTCACATTTCTTCAGTTTAGCAAATAATTTCTTTTCTCTAAGTGTTTGTAAGACAGTTCCTAGATGTTGTTCAAGTTTAATTCTACTCTTTGAATATACCAGAATATCATCAATAAAGACCATAACAAACTCATCAAAGTAGGATTTAAAAATTCGGTTAATAAGATCCATAAGCGCTGCAGGTGCATTAGTCACCCCAAATGGCATAACCAGGAATTCATAATGTTTGTACCTTGCTTTGAATACGGTTTTCTCAACATCTGCTGCTTTCACCTTTAACTGATGGTACTCGGATCTCACATTGATCTTTGAAAACACTTGTGAACCCTGCTACTGGTCAAATAAATCATTAATTTGGAGTAATGGATATTTGTTCTTGATTGCTACCTTGTTCAGCTCCCGGTAGTTAATACACAAACGTAGGGTCCTATATTTGTTTTTTATAAACAACACTGGTGCACCCTATGGTGAAGTGCTCGGTCAGATAAACCCTTTATCAAGTAAGTCTTGCAACTGTGCTTTAAATTCTTTTATTTCAATAGTAGACATTCTTTAGGGAGTTTTTGAGACGGGCTGGGTGCTTGGTATAACATCGATAGTAAACTCTATTTCTCTATCAACCAATTCTCCTAGCAGTTCATCAGAAAATACATCCATAAATTTTCTAACAATAGGAATACCATCCATTTCAACATTCGTAAATTGCTTAGTGAAGATACTACACAAGTAACCTTGATACCCCTTCCTAAGCAGTTTATATGCTTTCATTGCTGAAATTAGATAAGGTGGAGGCACTACACCATTACCAACAAATTCAAATTCATCATGTCCCTGCGGTCTAAACATAACTCGTTTTGTTACACAATCAATAGTGGCACAGTATTTAGACAACCAATCCATACCCAAAATTACATCAAAGTGTCTTATGTCCAAGGGTAACAAATCCACATATAAGGTAGCACTGCCAATACACATATCACAAATATGATACACAGATCTACATAACATAGATGTCCTCAATGGAGCAGACACACACAATAGACATGGTAATGATTCTTGGGGTCTATTCAATCTAAATGCAAATGTAGTGGACACAAAAGAATGTGCGGATCTGGAATCAATTAACAGAAAAGCATCTTGATTACATATAGAGATGGTACCTGAGACAACGAGTTCTGTGTTTCGCGTGTCACTTGGGACAAGTGTAAAGACTCTCCCTTGTCTCATTGTGTCTCTGGTAGTAGCAGGCCTTGTGGTATTCCCCGATTTTGGGATGGATCCGGTCGAACTAGTAGCCGGTTTCCCACTTCTTTGTTGCTCTATTTGGGTACAATCTCTTTCCATATGTCCCATTTTACCACATTTAAAGCAAGCCCGGAGATACGATAACAAGCCCCACGATGTTTCTTACCACACTAGATATATGTTGGTGCCGTATCTCTGGTGGAGCCTGAAGTGCTTGAGGATCCTGTATTTTGTTCTTTGAGAAGAAGCCTTGTCTCTTACTTTTTCAGTCAGTTGGTGGTTTACTCTGATTGGCCATGTTAGTTTCCAACATTAAAGCCCGATCCAATACATCAACATAAGTAGGTTGTTTCAATACATTCGCTCTTTTTTGAATATCATTGCCGAGACTGCTCTCAAATTTTCTTGCCTTCTTATAGTTAGTGTCGACCATATGCGGTGCGAACCTAGCCAATTCTGTAAACTTTGGCTCATATTCTACCACAGTCAGATTGCCTTGTTTAAGCCCCTCAAATTCAATCACTTTTCTATCATAGGCACATTGCAAAAAAATTTTGTCGTAGAAGATCTCAAAAAACCATGCCCAATCAATACCTTTGTTATTCTCACGGATTAACATCCATCACCTCCTCGCTTCGTGTTCAAGCGTAAATGTTGCTAACTATACTTTTTGTGTTTCAAGGCATGGAAATACTTCAAATAGCTTTTCTATGTCGAGGACCCAAGCCTCTACCTTCAATGGATCCACTCCCCGATAGAAAGTCGACAGTTTCATTTTCTTGAACTCCTTGGTAAGAGCTATTGTTTAGTCATCATTTTGCAAATCTTGCACAAGCTATACCAGAGGTGTGGGTGGCGGTTGTTGTCACTGTTGTTGCCATTGTTGTTGCCTCAGTGTTTCTATCATGTCCTGTATCAACCTTTTCATTCTATCCAGTCTGGCAGTAGAGGATTCCTCTATCTCCTCAGCTCTTATTCTTACTATTATCTGATGAGACTTGCATTATATTGCATACAAAAACCATACACAAAATATTCGTAGACAGAAAAAGCATGCTTATATAGATAAGCAACAATTTATATAATTTAAAACACTTTAAACATATTCTTAATGCATTTAATCAGTTATTTATCAAATGAATGCAACTTAAGTCTTTTCTAGACACTCTATTGCTCACTTGGACAAGTGTGTGAGTTATTACTTATGCTCTGATACCACTTTGCCATGACCTGAATCCATCCCTATGGATTAGGACCATAATCGGCCAGTAATCATGAGATTACCTACACCCTTAGACAGAAATCAAATCATGATTAATAATAGGGGGCCAAAAGCATAAGCAAAATGTAAATCATTGTCCAATGAGTTGTGCATATATGGCAAAATAAAAACCTTTTACGCATATATAGTAACTCACACATCACATACATAACCAATTTATACATGTCCAAGATCATCAAAAGTAGTCTTAACAAAAACCAAAGTTATGTACAAACTTGGTCACACATGACCACAAAAGAAAACAAAAAGGAAAATCAAAAGCCTCATACGTGAGGCAACCTTGGCTGACATCAAAATCTCAGTACTCTTTCATAATTTCACTAGGGCTAGGGCTGGACATCCTGCCGATACATACATATAGATAAAAGTGAGTTAACGCCCAGTGAATAATTCCAGAGTAAAGGGGTTAATGAATGAGATTTGTATTTAAATAAATCATACTAATACTTAATACATAAGGAACACAATTCTCATTCATAACGAAATTAAGTAAATCATAATGGAACAACCTTGGGTCCAAAACGTATCGAAGAGACGAAACGACCTTGGTTCCAAACATTTTTCATATTCTTGTCCATGCGCATATTCAAATTCAAGATCATGTACACATTCAACGAATCCATGCATATATGACCATTCGGTCCTTCAAATTGCATGTACAAAATGACCTTAGGTCCTTTATTTCCAAATGCATATTCTCGCATGCATTTATAATCATGATCATGGTCACATTTGTATTCACATTCAAAACAACCTTTGGCCCAATTAATTCCTTATTCAAAATGACCTTTGGTCCATTTAGCAGTCATACAAAACGACCTTCGGTCCAATTCATATGTAAAATGACCTGAGGTCTATCTTGTCAAATATTCTAAATGGCCTTGGGCTCATTGCATATTCTCATCAAACATCCCAAACAGCCTTAGGCCCATTGAATATTCATACAAAATGACATTTGGTCCAATTTTATAATGTCGTGATTATTAATCACGTCTTAAGTCTTTTACAAATCAGACGAGTAGATTACTCATTCACAATACAAATTTATGAGTTTGGAAAACTTACCACATAGGTAGTATTTAGAAAATAGCATACATGAAAATATATTTACTAAGATATTATTCATAGTGGTCAGATGGTTGATTCACCCTCGCGATTGACCCTACACAATTTATAGCACATATGGAAATCGGGTCATAATACAATTCAATCTGTTCTTTAATTTATTTATCTTTCTTAGACTTCTTTCTAACTCTTTAGTTCATTTAGGATGCTCAATGTATGCGTAAGAATGCTCAGAAATGAAAGAGAATGGAAGTCAAAACAAAATACATCTTTTCAAAGTTTCCTGAAATAAGGCACTTCGCTCGAGCGAAACATTGGTCACTCGAGCGAACTCCTTGTTCTGCAAAAGTACTGGATGCTCTCATTTTACGCTCGAGCCAACTTTTTGGTCGCTTGACCCAAGACTGAGAATAAAGGGTTGTCGCTTGAGCGATCTTTTGGTCGCTCGAGCTAACTTCCAATGCCTGCAAAAGTGCCGGGAGCTCAAATTGTATGCTCGAGCTACAGTTCATTACTTGAGCAAACTGCTCGAATTCTAGAATTTTCATAATGCTGTTTGTGCTTCAAAACACAACTCCAAGGCTCCAAATTCATGCATGACTCACTCAACTAGGCAAGAACACTCCCAAATACGCATATTTGAACCTAACTTCAACCCATAGTTCAAACCTCCATGAATTCAGCAAGATTCAAACCTTAAACTTTATGTTTGTAAAATCCATGTTTGATATCTTGCATTTACAAGTTTCAAAACTTAAAATTTGGCTTCAAAACGTAGCAATTCATGAATGCATGTGTCAAACAATTCTCATTACCACATGGATTATATGATTCATGCTCTATAATGAGATTCCATAACAAAGTCATGCATGCATGTGCAAATTGATATCAAATTCATTAAACTTAGCTTGATTCATGTGCTTAACTTCATAATCTTCTTTAATTCATTTAATTATGAACTTAAACTCACAAATTATGTTTCAAAAACTTACGTAGAGGCTTTAATTCTTCCAATCCTATCTTGTTCTTGAGCCTAGCTTTCCAAATCTTCAATCTCCAAGTCAATTTCTTTCTAGTACTTGCCTTTCTCTCTCTAAAATGGTGCTCTCTCTCTCTCTCTCTCTCTCTCTCTCTCTCTCTCTCTTTAAATGGTATAATCTCAGCCAAGACTTGAAGATGAGCTCAAATTTATGAGCCTAAACACTAATCTCATCATATATATAGAGGGCGCTTAGCTTAGGCTAATCAAGCTTGATTAAGGGAAGCAATCTTACTTAAGTTTAATCAATTTAATCTAATTAATTTGATATGAATTAATTTTTAATTAAATTTCATCATCGGCTCTAAAAATCATGCTAATCATAATGATGTGGTCAATTTCGGTTTCTATCGCCTTTATGGTCCTGAATTTCAGTTTATTACAAAATACCAAACAAATTTTCCTACGATGAACATATATGAATTCAAAAGTGCATACAATCACATGCTTAGCATCCAAAATTATATTAATCACATAATCACAAGTATAGTTAAAAATTAATAGTATAACATAAAACGAGGTTATCACACTATTATTATTAACGCAAATAAAGAACTAGCACAGTGTATATCCTTAGTTCTTAGGAAATAGTAGCATGCAATTTTTGTTTATAATAATTAAACATTAATCTTCAAAAATTACATATGAATTTGTTTTAAGATTATTGGTATTTTTCCATAAAAATACAAGAAAAATATATAAAATGAATTAAATAGAAATGACAAAACAATTTTTTTATTAAAGAATGAAATACAAAATAAATTACACAACTAAAGATACAAAAATGAATTAGATTATATTACTATTACTCCATCCGTCCCAAAATAATGGTCCCTTTTGGGGAATCCAACTTTTTTTGGTAGTACAATTATTGCTTTTGAAAAAAGTTGATTTTCTAAAATTATCCTTTTGATAGTACATTTTTTGGGAATATCAATGTCATAATTGTACTTTTTATATTGTTTATTAATTTAAAAGAAGGGCAAAATAGGAAATTTATATTATTTTTGTACTTGATTTTTAAAGAGGGACTAATATTTTGGGACAATGAAAAATGGAATAAGGGACTAATATTTTAGGACGGAGGGAGTATAACAAATTGTTAACATGGATAACCAAATATTAGAACTCATCCAGGTAAACTAAATTCTGAAAAATTCAAGAACAAACGATTAGGAAAGAAGTAAACTAAAACCTGCGTGATATCACAGTTTCCTTAAAATAGACTCATCACCTCCCGATGGATGTTGGAGGTATGGCAAGGTTTGTCTCCCAGGATACGATGATCGAAACCAGTCAATGCAGAAGCACCTTCTGAATAGCTTCGGTGAGCTTGACAATGGTTGCACTCTCTCTAACAAGAACAAAAGAAGGGGCTATAGAAAAAATTTTCTTTGGTATAAAAAAAAATCTCCAACTTTTTTTTATCTCAAAACACCATCTCCATTTTTCATCAAAAATCTCTCCAAAATTATCCTACCAAGTTGGAGGGGAAAGGCCTCTATTTATACAAGTACGGGAATTCTTTGCCATGAAGACTATATACATCAACAGGGCCATCAAATGCCATTAACCAATGCCGTCAACTCTAGTTATTAGGGCTAGAGTTACAAAGGTTGAAAACCTATGGCTACTAATATGGTCATCAACTCCATCAGCAAAAGATGAGAGTTACAAAAATTTACATTTCTCATGTGCTTAATATATACAAATAAATATGTATATAATGATGTTTGAATAAACCAACTAGATAGGTTACAAAATGGATACTAATGTTAGGTCGCAACCCGATCCAAGCCCAATTCTCAAACACATGCATAAGTTAAGCCCAACATAGCATGGCTTAGCCCAAACTCAAGATTAATTCAAAGTCCAAGTCCAAGACCAAGACCAAGACCAAACCCAACACATGTACAAGCACAAGCCTAGGTCTAATCCAAACCAAGATTAAGTCCAAATCTAAACCCAACTTTATTGATGCCCACTTTATGAGATAATTCTCATTCATAACTCAACGGTTTTGGCCCATTATTTTTTAATTACAATCTTCTTTATTAAGAGAATAAATAACCACTCAGACCCACCTCAATCAGCGGTTGGGTCCCACTTTAATTTCAAATTAAAGTTGCTGAAAAACCATTATCTCTAACAGTTATTAAATTTTGAAGTATTTAAAAATTTGAAATTTCAAGGATGAAATTTGTTTAAAGGGGGATAGATTAAGAAATCCCAAATTTATAGAGATTCTGTTTTAAACCCGAACCATTCATTGCTTTGGATACGGGTTTTCTTGTCTTGATGGTTGTTCATATCTTCTTCCATCTTATTCCTTGTTGAATTTGATAATTGGAGTGTCTTGGTTATGTTTGAAATAGGTTGGAAGTTAGTTTTTCAAAACTATTATTCCTACCCAGATTTTGGCTTGTTCACTCGAGCAAACTTTCTTGTGCTCGAGCGAAATTTGAGAACTTCTAGTACTTTTGCAGGTCTGCAAAACTACTAGGAGTATGGCATTCTTCGCTCGAGCAGTGTTTCTTGTGCTCAAGCGGTCTTGGCTCGAGCAGTCTCTCTTATTGTGGTTGCTCGAGCGACCATTCCTGCGCTCAAGCGGTCTGCGTGTATATCAGTTTTGAAAAGTTAGTTTTTGAGTCACTTTTTCACATCTCTTTCTATAAACACTCCAAAATCTCATATCTTCTCTCTCTCTCTCTCTCTCTCTCTCTCTCTCTCTCTCTCTTGTTCTTGAACATTTGACCCAAATACTCTCCATCCATACATTTCCTCACCTTAGTCCCTTTGATAAAAAGGTAAAGCACATCGAGGGCTTTGTTTTAATTGGAGAAGTTTGCTTTTTCAGAACTGTCAAGTTCTACAAATCATTCCTTGGTGTCTTGTTGTTTGAGGTAGGGATTACGTTAACTCTTTTTATAATTTTTAACTTGGTTATTTGTTTTTTAAAAAGTATATTGTGATTTGGGGATTTTTCATAAAAATATAGGGTTTTGGTTTGAAACCAAAAGAGGGGTTTTCAAACTGGGTTCTTGAACATGTATATAGGTTTGTAAATGTGGTTGAGTTATGATGAAATGGTAGATTTTTATCCTTGGAATTGATTTTTAAAGAAAGGGGATTTTGCCTTAAATTGTGAACTTTTGATTTTGTAAAGAGGAAATGGAATTGATGTTGGTTTTATGGAATTGGAATGATGATGATAATAGTGGTGAGTTGGATATAAATTATCACTCCTATTTTGAAATGTTGGAAAGTATATCTTTATTGGAATTTATTTATTTGTTTAGAGATATTTGTTTTGGGCTATCGGTGGAGGACAGCTGTGATTGTTGTAGAAATTGCATAAGAATTAGGTGAAATGAAACTAATTTTTCATCCATTTGCATTAGGCATTGTGTAGCTCGACTTTTTCGCGCACCGCTTTTGGAAGTTCGAAATATAAGCCCTACAGTTTGGACTTCCGCAGTTCTGAATCTAATCTCACAAGTGCAATGTGAAATTGATAAACACCAAAGAGTCCAAATCCGACAAATCTTTTGGAAAATTGATTTTGAATCAAATTGCCAAAAATGGACTACTTTGCCAGATACAAAGTCGCCACCTAAATATTTTTGAAAAATTTAGGAAACTCATGACTCGTGCTAAAGGCCACGTGTCCATCATCATCAAGATTGTCTTAGCTCGGAAACTTAGGTACGAGAGGGGAAGGTCATGAATTGAGCACCCCACTCACCCGATCAAAGATCGGCCTCTAGTAATCATGATATGATTTTTATCAACATTATAAGCCCTTGTTCCAGTTATTAAGCTAGCATTACTATGTGATGCGCACACACAAGTATAGACTAACTTGCAAGAATTGGGGCATTTCGAGTCATGTTCGTCTTGAAAATCGTTTCGAAAGATGTACCACTTGAAAAAGTGATCGCATATGAACATTTACTCAAATTATTCTAATTCAAGCAATTAGCCTTCATTCACAGGCATTCAAGCAGTTTAGCACTTAAGCAATTAGCCTCATGGCAAGCATGCTAAATATGGCAAAAATGGCAATCATACTCATGGAATATGCTAAAGCGAGTAAAGGCTCACCTAGTACTCTAAGCCAAAAATAAACATGAGTTAGAAAAATGCATGATCTTAATTATGCGACATGACTAATGCAACATATGCGATATGCAATTAAATAGACTCGGCTACTAATATGGCATATGAATCAATAAAATAGCATGCGGTCTAAGCACGTAGTCAAAGAAATATTAAACTAACAATGCAGTTAGAATGATGAACCGAGCTTTGGTGCATGCAAGACAAGTGTATGCAAACATGGAGAATCCTAATTGAAACATGATGTCCCTAAACTAACCATCATAAGCAGTTAAATAAAAGGGAGAAAGACATGGAGTTGGAAGACATACACATTATTACATTGCTCTCTCACGAAGGAGAATCCGAATGAATAAACTAAGCTAATTAACTAACTAATTAGGCTAATTAAACCAACTATTACAAACCAAATTGAATAACTAGCTAAACTAATTAACTAATTATTACAAGACTTGAATTAACTATCTAGTTAACTAACTAATTAAATAATTACAACACAAGTGCAATTTAAAGTAAGTAATTAAACTACACAACTAACTGCTACGCCTTGAGAAACGAGGGATGTTCGTGCACATGCTCAGTTTTCACCCGAAAAGCCACTGTTTTGCCTCTGAATGCCTGTATTTGCACAGTTGAACACCAACACCGTTCCTCACTCTGCTCTACCTTACAAACTCACTACTAAACTTTGCAGCAATGGCTGGCCAGCCACTGGTAAGGATTGTCGGCCAACTACTGGCTATCAAAGGTGGTCTGCCGACCACCTGCCGACCAAGGAATCTAGCCTATTGGCCATTGCTGCACAAGTTCATCTTGCTGCAATAGAGGACAAAAATAGCATATACAGGGTATTTCAAGGGTATGTTTGCACAACTCACCTCTCATTTTCACGAACAAATCAAAGGAGTGGTGCATTTAAGCCACAAACCACCAACTCAAGTAATTTCATTACATAATGGCTTATGACTCAAGATGTGCAATCTCAATAAATAAAAAACAAGACCCGAACCTCCTCCCTTCATGAATGATCAAGGGAAGAAGTTGACCTTGGAGACTTAAATCATTTCATCACTAACAAGCATGAAATGGTCCAAGGTTCCATGTGTTTAATTAACGTCTGATTGAACACAACCAAATTATTATCTTTCTCATTTTTAGTTCCAAGTTTTAGTTACTCATTTTAATTTATCAATCATCCTTTAATTCGATTAAGTCCAATAGTGAATTAAAGTCCTCTAATGGAAAGAGGGCTCAAAACACAAGTTGCTTTGGGGATGAAAGAAGCATCATACCGTTGGTAATGAACCTTCTAAGGGATTAAACCATTAAGTATGAAACCTCAGTTTCATACTTGGGTAAGCAAGTGACTTGAAACCATTTTCAAAGCAAAATAAAAGGCCAAGAATGGAGGGAGGTTGTAGAGATTATTAGTACTGAAATGAGGTATGAAAATCCCAAAATAAGTGTTATAAACTCAAATAAGTAATGTCTAAGACCTAAAACATCAAGCTTATGAGGACTATTATACTAGAAGTATGCAAAACAAAGCTCAAATGCAAACAACAGCACAAAATAATGCTAAAATAGTCTAAAATAAATCCTAAAACATGCTGGAATTGAGCTAAAAAACTATAGATTAAAATGCTAAAACATGGCACCAACTAGGCTAGTAAGCAAGATATAAGGAGGGGAGGCTAACCCCTCCAAATTTGGACTTCAAAATATGATTTTGTCCACTGAAAAAGCTTTGAAAGTTAGTGTTTAAAATCTTGGAAAAAGATAGCAAAAGGATGGGAAACACAAGGGCAAAGGCCTCCAAAACAAGGTACAAAGAAGGGCTATCAACCCCTCAACCTTTAATGCCCAAAAAATACAGAGTTTTGACAGCCCAAAACAATGGAAAAACACTAAGAAAGAAAGTAGAGAAAGCAAGCAAATAGGTAGAGCCTTATACCTTTTGAAGAGAAGAAGCAATTCCAAGCAACAAAACAAGCAAACAACACCCTCTAAAGCTCAAAACAAGCTCAAAAGTACCTCAACTCAAAGATGAAGAGATTTGGTTAAGGGTGTATAGGCAAAGGTTGAAGAATTGTAGGCTAAAGTGTAGAGATTTGGTAGAGAGAGAGAGAGAGAGAGAGAGAGAGAGAGAGAGAAAGAGAGAATTGTAGAGAGAGAGGAAAATTTTTAAAGCTCAAAATTTTCTAAACTTTAAAACAACATGAGAGGTCTTCTATATATAGAGAACCAAGCAATTCCCTCAAAAACATCCAGCCCTACACGTGGGTAAAGATACATGCATCTGTGGAAACAGTTGGCACAACTAGCATAAAACATCGGCAAAATACACTAGTGGTCGGCCGACCATCAGTGGTGGCCAGCAAGCACATCAGTGGCCGGTGGCCCAAAAGTGATGGCCGACAGCCTCTAAAAGTGGCTGGCGGGCAACCAAAAGCTACAGGCTTGAAAAACCAAGGCTTGGTCCAAAAATGAGGCAACAAGGGTACAAGGTTTGAAAGGCTCAAAGTCGTGGCATTCCGCTGAGGACTTCAAGCACTTGGCGAGCAAATAAACTCATTATCAGGTGTGCATGCGAGGACATCCAAGTCATAAAGGCTGTCAAAAATGGGGTGTCTACACATTGTAATGTATTTAACACATTGAAAATGTTTATTGTTTTGAGAAAAATGGGTGAATACCTTGGTGAATTTGGGTAGAGAGTGTAGTTGTGGTATTAAGTTGGTCTGTGTGTCCTTGGTAAAAGTCCAGAAACCCGCGCGGATAGGTGTCGAGCCTTTTGAATAATACCGGTGAAAATGGTAGTGCTTATAGCCTACTTGCAGACACATCCTAGAGATTCCCAGTGTTGTATCCACTGCCTTGTTTTCTATGGTGACACAAATGATTTCATGAACTGTGATATAAACTTGGCATAGCATGGTTTTGGTAAGAGATATAAACTATTTTGATATGAGCATTGTATATGCATTCACATTATAACTCTGTTAAGATTCATACACTGTGCTAGAATATCTTTTTTGGGTTTTGGCTCATCCTATGTGGAAAAGCATTTTCAGGTGCTGATGATATGCCTCCGCCAAGGTAGTAGCTTGGGAGGACTTGGAGCCAAGAGCTTTTTTTTTTTTGTTATTGTTATATTTATGTTGTGCAAGCCTATGACTTTATTTTTATTGAGTTTAAATTCACTTTTGTTGTAATCAAGCACCATCTTGGAAAGTTATAGCCTTTAGAGCATTTAATTATCTTTTTAACTTTCGATTCAAATCTTTTGCTTATAGCACATGCTATAGATTCAGGGTTAGGGCTTATGAATGTATAATTGCATATGTCACTGTTTGTATAATGAAACCTTATGAATGGGAGGATATTATATTCAGAAATCTATTATTATTTAATATCTATCGTTGGATGATTTTATTGTAATATTTTCGGGGCGTTACAAATTTTTTGTATAATAAAAATAATATTTATTTTATTACTCACATTATTTTGAATTTAAAAGTCTGTATATTTTATACTGACAATTTATTAAAAGAAATTTGGAGTTTATATTATTATTCAATATTATTTTCTAACTCATATGGTATTTTTATATTTTTTTCAGTGTTTTTCTCAAACCAAATTACATTTAAACGTAGCATTTTTTTACCAAAACTAAAATCCATGTGTTTGCCCTCCCACATTCTACTCTTTCTTTCCTATCAATAAACCATCCATATATTCATATATATATATATATATATACAAATCTACATATACATCTTCAATTTCACCCGAATTACTAAACCATAACATACTAGAAGAAGAAAAAGAATGAGATGAGGTGTTAATTTGGTTTATCAAAAATTCGCTGGAAAAGGTGATGGATCATGGAAAAAATTTCAAAGATCAAAGCATATGGGAAGGAAGGAATTTTTAGCCAAATTGGAGGTTGTCTGTTGGAGGCATGGGCAGACTAGGCGTGAAGAGAAGAAGAGAAGAAAGTCTGAAATGGCTATTACATGACTGATCCAACCCATGAACACCATAATTGTGCCTGCGATCAGGGACCACTCCCAGACCTATTTAAGACACGCTTGACAGAATTGTTGCGATTCTCTTTTATCTGATGACACACTAGTTCACAAGTATTATCGATTTGTTTAGAATTTTTGAAGTTGAGTTTCGGTTTACTTTCGGCATGCAGAAACCAACCATTTCGTGAAGAAGTGAGAAAACGAGGTGACATAGGATGAAGTATTAAGTAAAGTGGAGAGATTGGAGAAAGAAAAGAGTAAAACCGTTAGGAGTTGAGAAAGTTATGGAATTTGGAAGATGGGCCGAAGAAATGTCAAAATTGGAAATGTCTTATTTTTAGTTAACTTTTAGAGCTCCGACGGCATGCGAGAAGAAACGGGGACGAGGCACATGAGAGTGGAACAAAAACTAGTTTGCAAGGAGAATCCAATGACACAAAATGAGGTGAAATGAAGTTACGATGAAGAAGATACAATGACCTAAAGTTGAGGGTTTGAAACTTAATTTCTGGGTCTTTCTGCCGTGCATGTTGTTGCTGTTTGGAGAAGATGAAGTTTGGTTTTATCAAGTGTTTCTGGGCTTATGGTGTTACAATGCATCCGCATTAGTCAGGTGGTCTAATATTTTCCGAGAATCACTATCATAAGGTTTCTCAACGAGTAGAATCCATTTTTAAAGTTAGATTCTGCAAATCCCAAGTCCGAGTTAGAGATCCATAACCAATAAGATTGGAAGAATAAAATGGGAGATTAGTGGTGAGATCGTGTTCGATTGACATGAGATTTCGGTAGGTGTAGACACCCCATTTTTGACCGTCCTCAAGACTTGGACGTCACCATTTGAACACTCGGTGATTATCCATGTTTGTGTTCGTTTGGAGTTCCCGGAGTTCTCGGCTACGCACCTTGCCTCAGGATATCCGAACTCGACTGTTTTGTGTCTGGTTTTGCACCAAACACTTGTGTTTTTCCTTGGAAGAGCAAAGAATGCCTTGTGAGGCATCCCCACACACCACCGGCACTAGCTAGAGGCCACCGGCTAGTTTTTCTTGCCACCGGCAATGTACATTGCCGGTCGGCACTCTTTGTTGCCGGCCAGCAGTCATTTTTGTCAAAATGACATTTTTGCCCACGACTCTTGCTTTTGCTTTTGGAAATATTTTGACATGTATGGCTTTGACTTCCCTCCATACACGTGTATGGAGGATGCACTTCTTGTCTTGCTTAATGCCTAAGCTTACAAGATTGCCTCCTCTATAAGAGGAGGCCTTCCCCCTTGGCTTTAGGGTTGGCTTTTTGGAGAGAAAACAACTCAGAGAGAGCTCTGGTTTTAGGTCTAGGATTGATACATATTATATCTCTATACCTCTCTCCCTTAAGGGTTCTAGGTGCATTTGTTCATACTATTGTACATCAACACCTAGTGTTTCACCTTTCCTTGGTTTCTGAGGTTCCAAGAGGTTGTTCTTGGTGTTCTTGGCTGGATTTGAGCCCAAGGAAGCAACAACATCAACACTTGTGAAGGTGGTCAACAAGGGTGAGAAACTTGCCTTTTATTCCCCATTTTTTTGCATCCTATTTTTTACCTATCTTAAAGCTGTTTTTGTGTTTGGTGTATAACATAAAAAAGTTCTGTTGTTAGGCCTTCTTGATAGTTTATTAAGAGTGTTTTGTGCTTTGGGGAAGTTTGGCCCCTCTTAGGCCTTGAAAGGCCTCATTTTGTGCCATTTTGTGCAAGTTTCGAGACTTTGGTGTTTGGGCCTCTTCACCACTGAAATCTTGAGGGATTTCAGTGGTGGAGATGGTGCCTTAAAGTCTTAAAAAGGGGAGGGCCACCCCCTCTCCTTGTTGTCCTTGAAAAGGACCTATTTTGCTTCCTTAAGGAGCCTTATGTTCAAGTGTGTATTGATCATGTCTAGGCTGCATTTCATGCTTATATGGCCATGTTATAACTTTGTATTAAGTTGGTTTTGGTACCCCATACATGTTTAGTATAGTTGCCATGTAATACCTTTTTGATCCCTTAACATGTCTTAGGTTGTTAGCCTTTGTTCAAGCATGTTTTGGCCTTGACTTTGTGAAGTATTTGTGCTTATTTTGCCATGATTTAGCTCTGTCCATAGTTATTTGGATCGATTTTGGCATGCTTAGTATAGCTCCTTTGTATTTGTGGCTTGTTGGGCTTGTTGGCCTCAAGTATATGGATGTGTAGCATGTGTTGATTGCATCATTTTGGTGGTTTGGAACCACCCAACATGTCATTTCAGTCCCTTTGGTGTGCTTGTATGCTTGCCTTAGTTTGTCTCTTTGTTGCTTTAAAAGTATGTGTTGTATGCCCTATGTTTTGACCATTGTGCATGCCTTTGGATTCATGTCATTTAGATGCCATCTAGGTGGCCTTTTGGGCTTAGTTTTATGTGTTAAAACTCTGTTTTTAGTTGCTTAAGTATTGCCATGTGTGGTTGTACTAAGTGTGGTTCAAGCCTTCATGACTTGCCTTGCATACTTGGACTATGTTTGCATGCTTTTGTTTGTCTTGTTTGAGTTGGTTTGGCACCACATTTTGACATGATTTTAAAGCTCATATTGCATGCTAATTGTTCATATTCGTGCCCTTTTAAATGTGTTTAAAAGTCGCCCCATTATGCTCAAAGTATTGGGCCATGAGTGCTTGCATAAGTTTGTGCATTTTGGCCTTCTTTTTTTAGGCACTTTGGCCACTGATTTTAGGCCTATTTGGAGTTGCCTAAGTCATGTTTAAATCCACTTCTTTGCTTAGTTTGCATGCTTGCCTTGGATGTGTGTTTGCATACTAGCATTCTTGTTTGCATCCCATGTTGCATACTAGTTGACATGCTTAGGATTGCACACATAGACATGCATGCCTTGTCCCTTGATATGGTGATGGGGATTAGGCTCTTTGATTGTCTAGTTTGCATTTCATTTGACATGAAAATTGCACACTTGATTCTTTGGGCCATCATGTATGGAAATGCGTGATTGGTGGCCCGAGAATCGAGGCACATCTTCCTTTGAGTTATAAACATGATAAGGAGTGTGTTTGGTGCATACATTGCTTGAATAACATTGCCATGCAAGATTTTGCCCTCGCCTTTGTGAGTTGCGAGTTCTCAGAATTCATTGCCGGCAATGTTTAGTGCCGACCGCAATAAGTTATCACCGATGGATGAATTACGTGCCGATGGCCATATATAGCGACGGTGGCTATTACATTTAGCCGTGGTGATCCCGATATCAAGGAAGTAGTTACGAGACTTTGGCGCTTCTCGAAGGCGGTAGGGAAAACAGAGGCAGTCTAGGCATGGCAGTGCAATTCCGAGCAAGACCCGAGCACGTGCTACATTTGGCTCTCCTCCTGAGGCGGTTTACTGTTTTTCTTAGTTTAGTTAGTTTGTCAACTAATTAGGCAATTTGTAATATTTAATTAGCTTGCGTAGTTAATTATTTGTATTATTCTTTTGGTCCCTCCGAGCGAGGGGAAATCTGTAATAAGTGTGGGTGAGTGGTGTGTATGTCTTCCAACCCCCATTTCTTTCTCCCTTTTATTTATTTGCTTTTGATGGTAGATTGGGCACGTTTATTTTAGCATACCTTATGCTATGCATGTGTGCATCCATACATTTTTCTTGCATGCACCGGGCTCGGTACATCATACAAACCGCATTGTATTTTCAATTTCCAACTTGAATACGTGTATCAAATGACTACATTTCACATGCCATTTTAGGGTTAGTCGAGCCTATCCTAATTATATGCTGTATGCGATGCATTAGTCATTCTAACATGAACTAGGTCATGCATGTTTGCTAACTAGTTTCTTATTTTGGCACGGAGTACAATGTAAGTATTTATGCTTTAGCATATCGCATGCGTGTGGATGTTAACATGACAGTATGCTTACCATGCGGCTAAGTGCTTATGCGAGATAAACTGTTTGAATGCCTGTGGGTGGAGGTTGGATTGCTTGAGTTGGAAAAACTCGTTGAAATCCGTGTTTTAGCCTACTTGCGAGTAGCAAATTCCAAAGCGTTTTCAAAATGAACGGATATGCAATGCTTATTTCCAAATTAGGCGATCTAGTCTATACTTGTTTGCTGCGCGCATAACATAGTAATTCTAGGCTAATAACCGGAATAAGAACATATAAAGTTTTCAAAATCGGATATCACGGTTAGTAGAGGCCGGTCTTCGGACCGGGCGAAAGGGGGTGCTCATAGCTGACCTTCCCCGATCGTACCCAAGCTCCCGAGCCAAGACTACTTTGGTTATGACGGACACGTAGCCTTCGGCACCGAGTCAGGGTTTCCTAAATTTCCCCATAAAAAATATTTAGGTAGCAACTCTGTATCTGGCAAAGCAATCCATGTTTGGCACTTCTTTTCAAAATTTGTTTTTCTCAAAAACGATTTGCCAGAGTTGGACTCTTTGGTTCAGATTATGAACCGCAACAAACAAAAAAGGAGAGTCCGAACTGTAGTAGCGAGGCCCCCCACGCGGGCGCTGTTACAGTAGGATTTACAACTATCACCCTCCTTAAATATATGTTTAATTTCTTTTATGATATATATGCTACATGTGAAATTAAGTCTTATTATTTGATATGATATTTCAAATAAGGAAGATACGATGAAACTAAATGGTGATTTTTAGCATGGTTTTGATCTTTGATCTGTTTGCAAAAGCCTTAATAAATTCTAGAATTTTTTTGTGTAAAATATGAAATTACAGGACCTTGTTTAACATATCTCTTATTTCCCTGAATTTTTATAAAACCATCAAAGAGTGTTTTACAACTGAAACAATTATTTTTCTAAACTACTACAAACAACCTCGCAGAGATAGCTATTTCTAATGAGTGCCATTTTCTTTACAAAATTTATTTTTGTGAAAGACCACTTGGGAAGGTTAGAATTTTGAGTTTTCTTTCATTTTCCACTGGTTTCACTAAAAATCGATGACTATCGAATGAGTAATTTTAGTTTTGCCAAGTGTGACAGATTCTGTCCAATTTTCTTAGAAAAATGTTTTCTCCATGTTAAAAAGATTTTCAGGTTTCAAGTTCTGTAGAAAAAGTATTTCTAACTCGAATATCTAGCAAAAATTTAAATCTCACTTCAGTTTGATGTCATTTGTAGCCTATTTTCATTTTTCAAACTTGAACTCCCTGTTTTGAAGTTGTTGGAATCCCCTGTTTGAAAATACTTGTTTTCTGCGGAAAATAAATTCTCTAGCTTAAACGGATTTTTAGCCTTCAATCCCTTTAGTAAAATCTTCCTAACCTGTTTATCTAAATTTGGAATCTAGAGTCGGCCAAGTTTGACACCGTTTGGTATTTCTTTGATTTTACAAACATGGATCACCTGTGCTGAAATTTGCTGGAAATAATTCAGAAGATTTGTAATGATGTGTGTTATTTTTGTGTATCTCATTTTTGTCCATTATTTGGTATATTATTTATTATGGATTTGATTTATGTGGCTTGATGTTATAAATGATATTGTTTACATTATACATGGTTACTACTAATTTAGAGGTTAAAATCTGGACTAACTAAGTAGTTGGGTTTTGAGCAATCTGTGATCCTATGATATGTTCCTGTAATGTGATTTGGAGAAAATTGGTGGTTATTATTGACAGAGTGAACTCTGTTATGAAATTCTTGCGGAAGTGTGTCGCGTTACTCAAAGATGGCATGTAGTGTATTCTGAACTTCGCGAATTTATGGTGGATAAAGGGGGCAGTGAGGGTCTCACACAGAGAGAGTATTTCTGGAAGGCCGTAATTCTTGGCGGTCCATTGGTGTTACAGTTCTAGTATGTAACCCGAGGTGTAGGCATCCTTGGTACTAGATTTATGTAGGACCAAGGAGGGGTCTAAATAGCCTCATGTCCATTGCTTAGTGGTTGGGTAAGAACGATGCTAAATGGAGAGTTGCTTAGAATTATTGACTTGCTGACAGCTAACATGATTATTTATTGTCTTTAAATGTTTTGTTTTCCCTGCACTCACTTATTTTATTCTATTGATTATTATGCTGTGCGTATAACTATATTATTAGGATAGGTCGATTATCGTGTTCTAGTATTCTATTAGGCTATCAAGCTCATGTTTTTCGTTGTATTGCCTTGGCGTTTTATGCTTGGTACTGAAGAGATTATGAAGATGGAGACATTGTAGTAGACTTAGAGGTGATTAGATAAGAGCGCTAAAGGGAATATTTTAGATATGATTGTTATATCAAATGTGTTATTTTAATTCCTTTTGGACAGAGATGTACATTATATTCTTATTTGGAGAAAATTTATTGTAAGTTGAAGTTATTTGGATTTTTAAACGGTCCCGAAAATTTGAGTCATTACAGTTGGTATCAGAGAATAGGTTCAACCCTTAGCCCACGTACTTCAGCCTGCAACTCTAGATGATGTTGGAACTGTTAGTTTAAGTTTTTTGTACCGAACCATAACGTAAGAAGTGTATTATGAAAGTGATGATTGGTGGTTACTCTTGCTCTTTTGTATCCGAAAGCATTAGTATTAAATACTTAAGGATTTTATGAAGAGGATTAATCTCAATTGGAGTTTAACGTCATGCTTAGAAAAACAGGCTTATGTGATCTATGTTACTCGCGAGCCACGTATTAGTAACGGTTATTATCCTAGTTAGACCTTTAGGTTAAATCCCTACCTTAACTTAGGAAAATATATATTCCCACTTTGTCGTACTAGAACCTTACCAATTTTTGCTGAATATTATCAACTGACTACCTTGGAATATTCGTATAAATCCGTTGCATTTGCTATATTAAAATTTTTGTTAGGTGATAGAAACTGATATTCAGTTTGAAACGCTTTTGGCCAACGTAGTTTCAAGTCAGATATCTATTTTGGTCGGAATTTCCATTACCTTGACTCTATTGAAAAATCCATGATCCAATCCATTCTACCATTTATTCAAATTTCATTTGAACCTATTTCTAAATCTTGTGCAACCTAAGATTATTCAATTTGAAACATCACAGTCTTTTATATCTTTTAACTATAAGTTTAGATTCTGACTTGTTAGATTTCCCTATATCAAACTTGAATAGATCTTCTATATAGAATTTGAGGTTTAGGAATTTCCAATTTGCATTTGGTCCACGATCAACTCATAAGGATTTCTTAGAGACGCTATGTTAGAATGAGTTTCCAATTTAAGGAGGATAGACAAGATTCCTGTTTTGAACATTTTGTGGGATTGTTGGCTGGTGCAATCTGAAGAGAATGGAGATTATAAGCACAGTGAGATTTTATTTAAATGACCCCAAAGAGAGAAATAATTTTAGTATCAATTTACAGTTGTTCATAGATGGATTTATGTAGAAATTGATGGTTAATTAATTTTATTGAATCTAAAACCTAGTTAAGAAATCTTGAGCTTGGCGGATTAAAAAAAAAAAATCTAAAATACACAAATAATTACCACACTAAAATTGATAATTAGATTAATAAAACATCCAGAGTCCACACCCAAAAATTACATTCCGATTGAACAAAAAATACAAATCTAAAAATTTATAATACCGAAAGCCATGAATATCTGGCCTAACATAGCGACAACGAGTGTATTGGCAAAAAAAAAAACAGGTAAAGACAACTGAAAAACAATACATCATACCAGGTGGTTGTAGAGGGTATAAAATAAAGCAAAGTCTATTAAATATAGTCATGAAAAGAAGATTACAATTTGTAACAATAAACTTAGCATTCTAATAGATGAACGATGACGGGAGATGAGAAGATCGGCGGTGATCGACGATGTTGGATTTGGGAAGATCGACGGTGGATTTAGGAAAAATTAGCGACAAAAATGCATAGTTTGGTAATGGATTTGGATGGATCGGAGGTCAAATTAAGAGATAATGGCCAGTGTTGAAGGGGATTAGAGAATCAGAGTGAGAGCGAGACCGGGAGAAAGAGAAACGGAGAGTGAGTGAGCAGAGTGAAAGAGAGAAAGAGGGGGGGAGTAAAAAAAAATAAATGAGAAGAAGGAAGAAGAAAAGTGGATGCCAACTAGCCTCAACCAGTGAAAAAAAAAATCATTATTTATATTAGAGTGCACAGCAGGAGCATATTATTTGCGAATTTATTCATTATTAAATTTTGGAGTATTCAAGAATTTGAAATTTCAAAGGCGAAATTTGTTTAAAGGAGATAGATTGTGAAACTCCAAATTTTTGTATAATAAAAATAATATTTATTTTATTATTTACATTATTTTGAATTTAAAAGTTTGTATATGTTTATAATGCAAATTTGTTAAAAAAAATATTTGGACTCTATATTATTCAATATTATCTTTTGAATCATATGATATTTTTATTTTTTTTATTTTTCTATATTTTTCTTAGACCAAAGTACATTGAAACGTAGCATTTTTTGTACCAAAACTAAAACCCATGTGTTTGCCCTCCCACGTTCTACTCGTTCTTTTCTATCAATAAACCATCTATATATATAGATACAAATCTACATATACATCTTCAATTTTACCCGAATTACTAAACCACAATGTACTAGAAGAAGAAAAAGAATGAGATGAGGTGTTGATTTGGTTTATCAAAAATACGGTAGAAAAGGTGATTGATCTTGAAAAATTTTCCAAAGATCAAAGCTTGTGGCAAGGAAGGAATTTTCAACCAAATTGGAGGCTATCTGCTGGAGGCGTGGACAGATAAGGTGTGAAGAGAAGATGAGAATAAAGTCTGAAATGACTAATCCATGATCGATCAGGCCCGCGAACACCATAACCGAGCTTGCAATCAAGGACCATTCCCAGACCTATTTAAGGCAAGCTCAACTGAATTGTTAGCATCCCTCTTTTGTCTGGTGATACACTAGTCTGAAATGGCTGATGCATGATCGATCAGGCCCACGAACACCATAACTGCACTTGCAATCAAAGACCACTCCCAGGCCTATTTAAGGTACGCTTGACTAAATTGTTGGCATCCCTCTTTTGTCTGATGATATACTAGTTCACAAGTATTTCCAATTCTTTTAGAATTTGTGAAGTTGAGTTTCGGTTTACTTTAGGCATGCAGAAACCAACCATTCCATGAAGAAATGAGGAAACGAGGTGACATAGGATGAAGTATGAAGTAAGGTGGAGAGATTGGCGAAAGAACAGAGTGAAATCGTTAAGAGTCGAGAAAGTTATGGAGTCCGGAAGATGGGCAGAAGAAATTTTGGAAACAAAAAAGTCTTATTTTTGGTTAACTTTTAGTGCTCCAATGTAATGCAAGAAGAAGCAGGACGAGACATGTGAGGAGTGGAATAGAAACTAGACCGTGAGGAGAATCCAACAATGCAAAAATGAGGCTAAATGAAGAAGATATAAGGAACTAAAGTAGAGGGTTTGAAACTGAATTTATGTGTCTTTCTATCGTGCATGCTGTGGCTATTTAGAGAATATGAAGTTGGGTTTTATCTAGTGCTTCTCGGCTTATGGTGTTATGATCCATCCGAGTTAGTCAAGTGGTCTGATATTTTCCAAAAATAACTATCCTTAGGTTTCTCGATGCTATAATCCTTTTTTGAAGTTAGATTCTGCAAATTCCAAGTTTGAGTTAGAGATCCACAACCAACAAGCTTGGAAGAATAAAATGGGAGATCGGTGGTGATATCGTGTCTGATTGACGTGAGATTTCAATAGGATCTATAATTATCACCTGCTTAGATATATGTTTAATTTCTTTTATGATATATTTGCTACATGTGAAATTAAGTCTTATTGTTTGATATGATATTTCAAGTAAGGAAGATAAGTTGAAACTAAATAGTGATTTTCAGCTCGGTTTTGATCTTTGATCCGTTTGCAAAAGCCTTAATAAATTCTAGAAATTTTTTGTGTAGAATCTGAAACTACAAGAGTTTGTTTAGCATGTCTTTTACTTCTTTTAATTTTTATAAAACCATCGGAGAGTATTTTACAACCGAAACAATTATTTTTTCTAAACTACTGCAAACAATCCTGTAGAGACAGCTATTTCTAATGAGTGTTATTTTCTTTACAAAATTTATTTTTGTGAAAGACTGTATGGGAAGGTTAGGATTTTGAGTTTTCTTTCATTTGCCACTGATTTCCCTAAAAATTGATGAGTACCGAATGAGTAATTTTAGTTTTTCCAAAGTGTGACAGATTCTATTTGATTTTCTTAGAAAAATGTTTTCTCCATGTTAACAAGATTTTCAGCTCTCAAGTTGTTCTGAAAAAGTATTTCTAACTTGGATATCTAGCAAAAATTTTAAATCTCACTTTAGTTTGATGTCATTTGTAGCCTATTTGCATTGTTCAAACTTGAACTCCTTGTTTTGAAGTTGCTAGATTCTCCTGTTTGAAAATACTTGTTTTCTTCCAAAAAATAATTCTTAAGCTTAAATTGATTTTAAGCTTTCAATCCTTTTTAGTAAAATCTTCCTAACCCATTTATCTAAATTTAGAATCTAGAATCAGCCAAGTTTGACGCCGTTTGGTATTTCTTCTGATTTTACAAACTAGGATCACTTATGCTGAAATTTGTTGAAAATAATTCGGAAGATTAGTAACGATGTGTGTTATTTTTGTGCATCTTCATTTTGTCCATTATTTGGTATATTGTTTGTTATGGGTCTGATTTATGTGGTTTAATGTTATAAATGATATTGTTCACATTATACATGGTTACTACTAATTTGGAGGTTGAAATCTGGACTAATTGGATGGTTGGGTTTTTAAGAGATCTGTGATCCTGTGATATGTTCTTGTAATGTGATTTGGAGAAAATTGGTGGTCATTACTAATAAAGTGAGCTCTGTTCTGGAATTCTTGCAAAAGTGTGTCGCGTTACCCTAAGATGGCACGTGGTGTATTCTGACCTTTGTAGATTTATGGTGGATAAAGAGGGCAGTGAGGGTCTCACATAGAGGGAGTACCTCTTGAAGACCATGATTCTCGGTGGTCCATTGATGTTATAGTTCTGGTATATAACCCGAGGCATAGGCATCCTTGGTACTAGATTTGATGTAGGACCAAGGAGGGGTCTAAATAGCCTCATGTCCATTGCTTAGTGGTTGGGTAAAAACGACGCTAAACGGAGAGTTACTTAGAATTATTGACTTGCTGACAACTAACATAATTATTTATTATCTTTAAATTTTTTGTTTGTCCTGCACTCACTTATTTTATTCTATTGATTATTATACTATACGTATAACAATATTATTAGGATGGGTCAATTATCGTCTTCTAGTATTTTATTGGGTTGTCAAGCTCATGTTTTTCGTTGTATTTCCTTGGCGTTTTATGCTAGGCACCAAAGAGATTATGAAGATGAAGACGTTGTAGTAGACTTAGAGGTGATTGGATAAGAGCATTAAAGGGAATATTTTAGATATGATTGTTGTATCAAATGTGTTATTTTAATTCCTTTTGGAGAGATATACATTGTGTTGTTATTTGGAGAAAATTTATTGTAAGTTGAGATTATTTGGATTTTTAAATGGTCCCCGAAAATTTGGGTCATTACATGTTCTTCATGTAGGTTCATTGTTGATGTGAAAGTTAGGTGTTTGTTGCATTTTTTGGCCCATGGTGGTGTGATTTTTGTGTGTGTTTTGTGTATGTTTGAAATGCACATGTACATGGATACGCCACTAGTGATATATCATGTTACGTGAGACAACCATTATGCATAAAATGACCTTATCACATGGGTGGTGTGTTCAATTTTATATGGATTATATGCTACAAAACATTACACACGAACTTTGGGTGTTGCTATTTTACTTTGAATTGGGCTTTGAATAAGTTGGTGTGATCGTAATGGGTTTGGTAGTTTAGTTTTCAACATTTTGTTTTGTGTGTTTGTAAAATGTCATCGATGTGTTTAAACTACCAAGTTATGTTGCGATGCTACGTTGTGAACCAAATTGAGTTTAGTGTCATTTTTTTTTTCTTTTTGTGCAACAGGTATGGACAATGTTATTTTATTGTTGTGCACTTATGAACAAACCAATGCCATAATTCAGTTGCATTACGCATTGACAGTCCCACAGCTGGTCGATGTTATATGTGAGAAATTCGATGGGTTAGTCCCTGGTGCGGTGCACACGTTGTTTAATATGCCGAGGTACAATAAGTTTAAGGTGGATAGCGATGATGATATTGAAAACATGGTGTGCCTTGTCAAGTCGTTCGTTCTAAAACACACTGACGTCCTCATTCGGTCACGGGGTGTTGGGTCAGGTGGTAAACATGGGGGAGTGGGTTGCACAAAAGAGGGTGGGAGTTCATATTTTGGTAATTAGATGTTTGGTGTGGACGACTAGATGGACTTGTTACCAATATATTGCCCTGACAAGTCAAAGTCATTTTTGTCTGTTGAATGGGCGTATGGGATTACCCACGTGGGGCAATGTTTTGCGGTGGGGCTAATGAATTTCATGAAGTTCTTTACAAGTATGCCATGGAATGGTGATTTCAGTTCAAGTATATGAAAAATGATTATCTGTGCATTACAACTGTGTGTAAATTTGTAGTGTTAACGAGCTGCAAATGGTTGGTACATGTGTGTTAGCATCGAACAGGGTTCTGTATGTTAAAAGGTTTGATAGTTTGCATACTTGTGGAGCTGTTGTATGAACACATAGGAACTCGCGCACCAGGTCTGATTTGGTATCAAGTGTTGTCGCAAATCGAATGCATGACCACCCACTGACATGCTCTATAGACATGGTGTTTGATTTAAAAAACGACTATGAGTTGGAGATTAGTTACTAGGTCGCATGGCTGCCGTAGCTCGCCTTTTTTGTGTCCCCTTTCGGAGGCTTGAAAGAAAGTCCTATCGTTCGGACTCCCGCGGTTCTGAATCTAATCGCACAAGTGCAATGTGAAACTGGTAATCACTGTAGAGTTCAAATCCGGCAAATCTTTTGAAAAATTGATTTTAGGATCAAAAATGCCAAAAATAAACTGCTTTGCCAAATACAGAGTCGCCACCTAAATATTTTATTTTGGGGAATTTAGAAAACCCATGACTCGTGCCAAAGGCCACGAGTCCGTCATCACCAAAGTTGCCTCGACTTGAGAACTTAAATACGAGAAGGAAAGATCATGAATTGAGCACCCCTACTCGCCCGATCAAAGATCAGCCTCTAATAATCATGATATGATTTTTTATCTACATTATGTGTTCTTGTTTTGGTTATTAGGCTAGCTTTACTATGTGATGCACACAAGTAAGTATAGACTAGTTTGCTCAAATTGGAACAATTTAATTTCATGTTTGTTTGTAAAAAGGGTTTGAATTTGCCACCTCAAGTGGGCTTAAAGTTTGCGAATTTGCCACTAACAAAGTGGGCTTAAAACTGTGAATTTGCCACTAGACATAGTGGGTTTAAAACATGCATTCGTTGAATCGTTCCAATTCAAACAACAAGCCTTCATCCACAGGCATTTATACAGTTTAACAAGTAAGCATTTAGCCTCATGGCAAAGCATGCTAGTGATGGCAATCACTCACACTCATGCAAGTATGCTAAAGCATTAAAAACTCACATAGTACTTCAAGCCAAGAGAAAACAAAAGAGTTAGAAAAATGCATGATTCCTAACTTGTGCAAGATGTCTAATGTAACACATGCGATATGCAATTACTACGCTTGGCTACTAATATGGCATATGAGGCAATTTTGATAACATGCGGTTAAACACGTATTCAACAAAGTATTTAAACAACAATGCATTTTGAATGATACGCTGAGCCTCAGTGTATGCAAAACAAATGCATGGATACAAAATATGCGATATGCTAATTGAAACATGTCCCTAATTGTCACGACCCAAACCCACCCCTATGGGTTTAGTACTGTAACCGGCTAGTAATCCGAGATTACCGAAGGCCTGCTTAACAGTAAAACAGTAATACATAGTACAGGGGCATGGCGGAAGCCAATACAGTAATTAAACAATGTCCAATGAGCTGTGACAGTCTGTATGCAAAAGACTTTCCATACATATACATAAATACATGAAAAGTACAAACCAGTATGTACAACATTAACAGTCGACCAGAACAGGGACCTAATCCCTGATAAACGGTACAGTACAGTGCTATCAATCTATGCAGTTATTACAATAGATACAAAGACAGACGGGGAAATTAAAACACCCCTAAGCCATGGCTTGGCAGGCTCGAAACCTCGCAGTGAGGCACGGTAGTTGGCTTGACAAAAAGGGGAGTCTAACCCACACTCCTAGCTTCGATTTGGTGCCTAAACACCTACATATATATATATATATATAAACAGTAAGCTAAAGCCCAGTGAATAACATAATGCGTAAAGAGGTTAAGAATGGATGTCCTTACAGTAGTGAAAATAGTTCATTGATTCAGTATAACAGTCATTCAGTCATAACAGTCATATGTGGTACATCCATTAGCATAGCAAAGACAAGAAATGAGGGTCGTAAAAGACCGAATACCAATGATGGCCATCAATCAAGAACAATAGTGGTTCCAACAAGGAATCGACAGAGATCTCAGAATAAGAATAAAGAAATGTAGCGTTTGCTAAGGATGCCTGTCTGCTTTAGAATATAGGACATACATTCATTCGATTAACAGTATCAGTTCAGAAAGCAGTTCAGTTAAACAGTCAGAAATATTCACAGTTGAACATATCTTTACACAATTGTTACTCACAGAGTTCCGGGCTATAAACAGCTAGAGCGCGTCTCCGAAGGCCAACCCTATACAGTGACAGAACGAACACACACTAAGTTCACATTCGGAAATCAAAGACTTAGTCCTTACTTAGACTCGATGTGATTCTATATCTATATCCTCATTAAGATGCCTTAAACTAGGCCTAAGAATGCTTAGGATGGAATGAGGATGCAAAGATGCACTTTAAAAGCATTTTCAGAATTTTCAGAAAACAGGGGTCCCGCTCGAACGTGGAGTTCCCCGCTTGAGCGTATATGCAGATAAAGGTTCCCGCTCGAGCGGACTGCAAAACATGGCAAAAGTACTGGATGGGTGAAAATCACGCTCGATTGGGCGCTCGACACCGCTCGAGCGTAAGACACAAGTTCTTGCTCGAGCGTCAATTCTTCTGCTTGAGCGGACTTCAAAATAGTGCAAAGTACTGGGAGCACGAATTTCCTGCTCAAGCGCCACTTTCCCTGCTCGAGTGGGAGTCCAAAATCTGGAATTTCCAGATTTGAACTTCCAAGCTTAAATCAAGTTCCAATGTATCAAAATCAATCCCTTTGGGCCCATTTCTTGGAAAACACTTGTAAATACATAGAATAACATGATTCAAAGCTCAATTTGTAAAATCAAGGCCCAAAGGTAGTTTAATTAAATCCAAATTCAAACCAATTTTCATGAACATGCTACAAACATGACATGCATGAGTTTAACTCCAATCAAAGCTTCAATTTCATGCTCTATTGAGCTCAATAGCCCCAAAACAAGATCAAATCATGATCCAATGTAAAATTATGAACATGCATGTGAGGAATTATGAATGACGACCTCAAAACTTCAATATATATACATGCATGCAACAATTAAGCTTCAACAGAACAATTTGAGCCATCAATTGGCTCTAGTCTTCAACTTTGCTCTAAACCATGCAAGAAACAATTTAAACACAAGAATGAGAAGATGAATTTCTACCTTAAGTCTTGTATTATAGGCAAGGAAACTTAATTTTGCAATCCACTCTGCAATCTTTCAATTTCAAGTAAATCTCCAAGTTTGAACTCAATTCTCTCACTCTCTCACTCTCTCCTCTCTCTTGGTCGGCTAAGGCTCAAGTAAAAGGCTGAGGAAATGTTTTGTAATGCATATGAATAAGTCTCAAAAGTGTCAAGTAAGTGGCCCACTAGGATGGCAATTTGGTAATTAAAGCCAACTACGCAATTTAGCTTATTTAATCAAATTTAATCATACTAAATCACATTTCAGATAAATATGCCATAAAATCTTATAAATCTCAATTAGCGTAACACACGAATCAATTTCCGGTTCGGCAGTCGATAAGGCCTTCAATTTGCAGTGTAATACATAAAACATGAACAGATAGTTTACCAAACGAACAGATAGACATGCAATTAAACAGATATACTTAATCAATTCAATCCCAAATTTCAGTCAGTCAGTTCAGTATTTCAATCAATTCAATTACCAATCATAATCAGTCTCAGTTTAGCGGTAATCAGTAGGGTTATCAGTAATCAGTGGTGAGGGTTATTATACTAATCTAACCATCAAAAGTGGATAAATAAAAGGAAGAAAGACGTGGGGTTGGAAGACATGCACATTATTACATTACGCCCTCACAAAGGAGAGTCCAAATCAATAAAAGCTAAGCTAATTAAAGCTAATTAAGCTAATTATTACAAAACAAATGAATAACTAGCTAAACTACTTAACTAATTATTAGAACACTTGAATGAACTACTTGAATGAACTAACTAGTAAGCTAACTAATTAAGTTACAACACAAATTCATGCAAACTAAGTAATTAAAGTCTCTAACTACTCTGCCACTACTCCGCCTCGGGAAATGGAAGATGCACATGCTCGGATATCATCCGAAAAGACCTTTGTTTCACTCCCGAAAGCCTTTGTTTGCAGAGTTGAGCACTTTTAGAACCATTTTGCTTCACCTTACCAACTCTCAGCTGAGGTTTGCATCAAAGGCCAGCTAGCCACTGAAAAAGATGGTAGGCCAAGTGTCGGCCATGGAAGTGGCCTGCCGGCCATTTATAGTGCTCTGCCGACTACCTACCAGCCATAGATAGTGGTCTATCGGCCACTGATGCATTGGTTCAACTTGCTGCAACAGAGAATAAACAGAGCAAAAAGAGGGTATTCCCACAAATTGTTTGCACAACTCACCCCTCCTTTTCATGAACAAATCCAAGGAGTTGTGAACTCAAGCCACAAACCACCAACTCAAGCAATTTCATTGTATGATGGCTTGTGACTCAAGAGTTGCAAGTTTAATAAATGCAAAATGAGACACAAACCTTCTCCTTTTCATGAAAGATTAAGGGAAGAAGTTGACCTTGGAGGCTCGGATCATTTCATCAGTAACAAGTACGAAATGATCCAAGTTCCATGTGTTCAATTAACGTCCGATTGAACACATCAAAAACACAACCAAATTCTTATCTTGGCTTACTTTTAGTTTCAAGTTTTAATTACTCATTTTACTTTACTAACCATTCCTTAATCCAATTAAGTCCAAAAGGTGAGTTAAAGTCCTCCAAAGGGAAGGAAGTGTCAAACAAAGGGTAGTTTAAGCCGTGAGAGAAGATTCATGCTGTTGGTAATGAACCCTCAAAAGAGGATTAAACCATTAAGCATGGACCTTAATCGCAAGCTTAAAGAATCCCAAGTTTGAAACAACCCTCAAAGCAAATTTAAAAAGTCAAGAAATGAGGGAGATTGCCGAGCCTTAGGTGCTGAAATGAAGTGTAAAACAATACCAAAACATGCAATCAACTCAAACAAGGGGTGTCTAATGGCCTAAAACATCGAGCTTGTGAGGACCTTTACACTACAACTATGCAAAACAAGACTTAACTGACCCAAACAGCCAAAAACAAAGCTAAAGCAGTCTAAAACAAAGGCAAAAGCATGCTGGAATATAGCTACAAAAAAGCTAGAAAATCATGCTAACATATAGAATTAACTAGGCTAGCAAACAAGACACAAGGAGGGAAGGCTAACCCCTCCAATTTTGGATTTGAAAACATGTTTTTTGCCATTGAAAATACTCTAAAATTCAATGGTTAAAGGCCCAAAAAATGATGGTTTGAAAATGGGAAATAAAGATGCACTGGCTTTGTAAACAAGAAATAAAGAGGAATGAAACACCTCCCAACCTCAAATGGCCAAAAAGCACCAATTTTAGCCCATAAAAAAACATGTTTTTTATAGCTCAAAAATAGCCCAAAAACAATGGAAAAAGATAGCAAAATGAGTATGCAAAACAAAGTGTACAAGACAAGTGCTATACCTCTTGAAGAGAAAAGTAATTCTAGGCAACAAACCAAGCCAAAACCCACTTAAGAAGCTCTAAGATAGCTTCAAGCAACCTCAGCTCCAAGACAAACCACTTTGGTTAAGGGTTGATATGTAAAAGTATAATGTATCTAAGCAACTAAGCACAAAATTTCAAGAGAGAGAGAAATGTAGAAAGAGAGAGAGAGAATTTTGTTCCAAAACATGAGAGAGGGGGTCCCTATATACAGAAAACATGAAATCTATACAAGGAGATCCAATCCTCTACGTGTGGACAGATGCAAGCATCTGTGCAAACAGTTGGCACAACTGGCATAAAATATTTGCAGAAAACATTCGTGGCCGGCCGGCAATTAGTGATGGCCGGCAAGGCACATCAATGGCCAAAAGACAAGAAGTGATGGCCGGTAGCCTCCAAGAATTTCCGGCAGGCCATCAGAGATTGCAGGATAGAAAAACCAAGGCATGGTCCAAAAAAGAGATAAAAAGAGGTGCAGGGTTTGAAAGGCTCAAAGTTGTGGCGTTCTGCTGAGGACATCGAGCGCTTGGTGAGCAAATAGACTCATCGTTGGTTGTACCTGCTAGAATATCCAAGTCTTGAAGGGCTGTAAAAAATAGAGTGTCTACAGATACCTCTCTTTGACAGAACTCGGAGTCATGAAATGACGTGGGTAAATGTCAAAGCCTAGAGACGACCCATTTTGACAAGGCTATAATACTTGGAAAAACAATCAAGATAGAAAACAAAATGGTTATGCCCGTAGGCTGCTTATGTATCTCTTTGCAATGAATCAAACCAGCGTAATTCTGGGGCAAAATGAAAATGATATGCATGATGCAAGAACATAACTTATGATCATGCAATGAGGGTGTACAACGAAACATTTGAATGCAAATAAATGCCACAGTTAAACAGACTGAAACAAGGCACAACAATTCCAATCACAAAAAGAAGTAAGTAAACAAACATGTCTCGCGCGAGAAACGCGAGCCCAAACTACATTTCATGTAGAAAGGATGTAAGAAAATTAAAGCTTAACTACACGACACACAGGAAAGGTAAAGGGCAACATAACCTTCGAGCACACCCAAGGTCTTAACTAAGATCCTAACGCATTACACGCGGAAGGAGAAAAAGGATGGTGTGAACACCAGGACGCACCCGAATGTTTTTAACCAATGCAAACAATCCTAGCACGTCTCACGCGAGAGGAGAAGAGATAGTGTGAACATTAGGACGCACTCGAATATTTTAACCAAAAGCAATCCTAACACGTTTCATGCGAAAGGAGGAAGGGGTGGTGTGAACACTGGGACGCACTCGAATGTTTTTAATCGAAGCAATCCTGACACGTTTCACACGAGAGGAGGAAGAATGGTGTGAACATCGGGACTCACCTGAATGTTTTTAACCGAAGGGTTGGTGTGAACACCGGGACGCACCTGCATGTTTTTAACCGAAGGGTGGTGTGAACACCGGGACGCACCTGAATGTTTTTAACCAAAGGGGGTGGTGCGAAAACTGGGACGCACCCGAATATTTTTAACTGAAAGGTGATGTGAACACCGAGATGCACTTGAATGTTTTTAACTGAAAGGTGGTGTGAACACCAGGATGCACCCGCATGTTTTTAACCGAAAGGGGTGGTGTGAACACCAGGACACGCCTGAATGTTTTTAACCAAAGGGATCCTAACACGTCTCACGTGAAAGAAGGAAGGGGTGGTGTGAATACTAGGATGCACCAAAATGTTTTTAACCGAAGGAATCCTAACGCGTCTCACGCGAGAGGATGAAGAGTAAAAGGATGCGATTCGAAGGGGACAAATGGTTTCACCTGAAACTCCTCTGAATGAACCGTACATACAATATCATGCACATGTAGAAAAGAGACTTAACAAGTGCGATACAGTATGAATGCATGTTCTATGCAATACAAACAACCAAGATAGAATGTTAATGGCATGTTCTATGTGAGAAACAAAAGCAGAAGCATGTTCTATGCATGATTCATAGTGGAAGCATATTCTAAGCGGATGCACATTCCATGCAAGATTCAAGAGTGAATACAAGATGCGCATGCAATTCCCGTGAGATGCACACCTCACAACAACATATACAAAATGCACATTCTATGCCACAAAGTGAAGTACATGTTCCATGCAACAACGAATAACAAAATGCATGTTCTATGCAAGATATCAAAGCATGATTTGATGAAAACAAACTCAGTAGCAACTTCCGATTCACCTCTCGGAAGAGTTACAATATGTTTAAAGGATACACCTCATTTATGTTGACAAGTGACGAACATCGCGCACTGAAAACATAGTTTTGAGCTTTCATAGAGACAATCTGAACTCAACAGTGGACACAAAACATCATCAAGAACCCAAAGGAAGCTATCGGCCACCTCCCAGCCACAAGGGAAGGCCGTCGGCCAAGTGCCGGCCATTGGTGAGCCTTGCCGACCATTGATGGCAGATTCGAGGCTTTCTAGTCATTTAGCCTTGGGTCTTTAAGTATGAGCCACTATGGCTCATTTCCTCACTCACCCAAATCCAAAATCTTCCTTCATCTCTCTTTAGACACTCATTCTCTCTAGATTTACACTTTTTACTCGTTTTTCAACACCCCATGCGAAGTTGATTCACTAAAATCTTTTTATTTCCTTCACTTTGAACTGAGTGAAACTTGATTTCGGTGCTTGCTTCCTCACTTCCACCCTTCTAGGCTTATTCCCCTCGAGTTTCTCTCGAGTTTTGTGCACTTTTTCCGGCTTTGACTTTTTCCTCCATTTTCTCTCTCGTAGGGTTTGACTTTTTCCAAGTTTACCATTTTTCTTCATTTTTCACCACTTTTCACCCACCTCACACCCATTTTCAGATGGCGGATGAGATTCCTCACGATAGGGCTCCTCTGGAGGTTCCCCTAGTAGTTTTACTTGTGCCGGAGGTAGAGGAGCTGATAATTGACCTTGAGGTCGACTTGGAGGCGGAGTTCGTGCCCGAGGCCGAGCCAGAGCCATTACCACTGAGGGTACTGCCTTTCAATCCGGCGAGATATCACCTACAGACACACATATTGCCCACTTCTAGAGGCATCAGACGCTTCATCGAGTTTGTTTGCGGTGCACCGGAGGACCTTTTGCTGAGGGAGCTGGATTCTCACTTGTCAGCCATTGCCATTGAGGTAGGACCTCTATTTTTCACGTATTTTACCTTTCATTATTTGCAATTCCTGTAATGCCTTGTATTAAATTCACCTGACTGCATTTCATACATTGCCTTGTATCTGAGTATTCAATGTCTTTATTTGATTTGCATTTCATGCACTGCCTTTATCTGATTTGTATTTCATGCACTGCCTTATATTTGACTGCATTTGTCTTCTACCACGGGGTGAGTCTCGCGCCTTTAAAGGCTACAATGCTACGACCGCTCAAGACTGGTATGACGAGCTCCCAGCTGGAGTTCGAGACATCATTGATGAGGTGGGCTTCAGCCTCTTCTACTCTAGCTTGACTCGAGTCACCGTGAGCCGTCCTCTCCTAAGAGCGCTAGTGGAGAGGTGGTGGGATACCACCAACTCTTTCCACTTTTCCACCGCAGGAGAGATAACGATGACTCCTTACGACTTTGCCATGATCACCGACTTAGACCTAGGGGGCAATCTGATCCCTATCGATACAGATATGGAGGAGTGGGAGGCGACTTGGCTCGAGCTGCTGGGGGCATACCCACCCATATATCGGACGGGGATGGTTAGATACACTTGGTTCGCTAAGCAATTGAAAGGGACCAAGCCCGAGACGATAGAGGAGATCGAGCAGTACGCCAGTGGCTTCCTGATGTTCGTCTTCGGTACCACCTTGTTTTCAAACAGGTGGCACACCGTTGGCCTGTATTTGCTGAGTGCCCTAGTGACCATTCCTCGGGTTCGTTTCTACAACTGGGGCGGAGCTGGCCTCACCACGTTATACGAATATATGAGCTCTACCTTTCGTCTGTGGAGAGACTTGATTGGAGGCTACTGGCGAGCCTGGGAGGTACATGTCTCAGTTCTCTCTTTGCACTTGATATTTTCTTTACAGTTTTTGCTTTACATCCATTTCAACACATGTTTTCTGTTTCGCATTTCTGTATCTGCTCAAACACTGTTCATACACTGTGCTTTCTATTTTGCACTTTCTGCATCTGCTTGATACTATACTGATCACATACCATTGCATTTTTCCTACAACCATGGGTATATGCATACTTTCCAACTCTCGCTCCGGAGCCTGTAGAGGAGCTTCCGTTGACAGTCCCCCATTCACGGATATATGACAGTCAGCTTCACCGTAGGACCTGTCAACCTTTCACATTCTTCCGGCAATACTTTGACATAGTAGTTGCCTATGAGGTAATCCGAAACATAGTTATTTTTCCTTTGAAACTGTTTGTTTAGCAACTGACAGCAACTAATAATCTGTACAACTTCTGTTTGCAAATCATGTGGCAACCATGGGCCTTGATGCCAAGGGGGTCCGGGACCAGTTTGCCAGTGCTTGAGCCATCTCTCGCTACCACATTCTACTCGAGATCCCAGCTTGTCGAGCCTGGTTCTTGGGCGAGGCTTCGTGCATCAGATTATAGGCTTGCCAAATTCGATCGTCCAGATGGCTCCACCAGAGTCCATGCGGTCCACAGAGAGCCTATCTATTGAGGAGGTCATCCAATTCATGGTGGGCCTAGATGCCGACTTCTTCCGAGCGGAAGGCAACTATGCAGTTTTCATCCAGACACACTTGATGTTGCCCCTGACCGGTGTTCGTCGAGTTGAGGAGGCGAGAGCTCCTGCCGCAAGAGCGAGGCGTGGAGTGACCCGAACAAGCAGGGCCCATTGAAGAGGGGCTTCCCGAGCGGGGCAGAGGGCTGATTGGGCAAAGCATCCCACCACGCTGACTTGTTGGTGACACACCAGGGATGCCTACCAGGTCCTAATTGAGCCCGCAGCGGCTGGTCATGAGCTTGTCGAGGTTTGGGACCCGACTCTGATATGAACCACACTTTAATACTTGCACTCCATGTTTCATTTCAAACATATTCACTTGCAAATATTAATCATTCAAACTGCATTTGTAGGCACTCATCGAGTACATAGGAGGCGCCCTCGAACTGATAGCCTCGCTGATGGAAATGGTATAAAGAAGAGAGGCGCTACTCAACCTTTACGGTGTTCAGGTAATTTCTTTACTTTTATATTCCAGGCATCGAATTTCCACTGACACATTGACACTGACATTTCAACTGAAAACTTCCCAAACTGCACCGATACATTACATCAATAGACCGCATCTAACACACTACGCTTGCATACTATATTCACATATTGTATCTGACTTCTGCATATACTCATTTTGCACATTCTACTTGCATCTGATACACGCGCTATAACTAATATGTGATAACTATCTTTTCAGATTCCACCCATATTGATGGCACCAAGAAAATTATACCCGCACCAAGAGTACCTTCTCCAACAGTAGGGAGGAGAGAGAGACAGGCTCCGACACGCGACCAAGGCAGAGCTAAGGGTACCTGAGCTGAGAGTGGTTCTTCAGAGCCTATTCTGAGTGATGATGATGTTGAGATGAGTGACTCTGAGAAGACAGCGTGTTATTATTCAGAGTCATCTGAGAGTGGAGGTGATGACGCCAACTTGGGTTCCGAGAGTGGAGGTGATGCTAAGGCGAGCTCTGAGGTCAAGAGTGATGATGACACTAGCTCGAGTTCTGGTCTAGGTTCAGATAGCGGCGCTGACGAAGACAGTGCCCTAGAGTCCTCTCCGCTGAGAAAGAGGACGAAGAAGGCTTCTCGAGCCTGAGGTGACCAGCGCTGATTTTTTTTTTATATTTTTGCTTAGTTTCTTTTTGTTTATAGTTTGAACACATTGTACAACTTCAGACAGGTTTTATTTTCTTTAAAAACTTTTACTGCACTTTTGTAAAAACAACCATGATCGGAATGAAAAGCAGTTTTTTTTTTTTTTTTCTGAAGAAGAAGTGTTGTATTTTGCATCATGAGCACCACATGGAAATGAGATTGAATTTGATAATGAAAACTGAGCACTTGTATTGGCACAACATTCTTAATCGGATAATAAACCGAAAAACAACTAAAATAAAAAGCAATATACAACTCGACAAACAACACAACAACAACTTGATAAACAACACGACGACAACTCAATAAACAGAACAACATACAACTCGATAAGCAAAACAACGCAACGACAAACGACATACAAACATAACAAGCCTACTAAAGCCGAAAGGATAGAAAACAAGACCTTAAAACAGACTAAAAGTAGAACAAAACACATGCTTTCCGCATTGTTCAGCACAAAGAGGGACAGCAGGTCAAAGTGAGAGACTGCCGGCCACATACCGTCGATAAGAGATGGCCTGCCGGCCATCAATGCCTCTTGTCGGCCATCAATGTGGCTTGCCGACTACCTGCCAGCCATCAATGTACAGGACCTCCAAATTGTTGACACCTGGCTTCCACTCACTGCCTTATCTTGTACAAAAGTTTGAACTTTGTAGTTTCTTTATTTCAACTGTAAATTCTTCACAAATGGAGCCATTTTTCGCCAAAAAACTCTCGAATTGGATTGCAACTTTAGATGGCTCAGAAAAGGTGAATTTTCCGGGTTTCGACATAAATGCACTTTTATTGTTGAGTCATTCTCCGCTTTGTTTTCCGTTCTTTCATGCCACGGCTAGATGTTGGAACCCGATTACACACGTCTTTAGCTTTGGGGGACAAAGGATATGCTTGACAATCGAAGAATTTCAAGTGTTAATGGAATCCCGACGCGATGAGGAAATCATACCTCAACCCCGCTTTGGCCACATCCAAGCTTTGGGATGGATGCGTGGGCTCACTCTACGCGATGCGCAATCCTTGGTTCACAACAGAGAGCTAGATATTGCCAGCTTGATCCATTGATTTTCTGAGGTTGGCGACCGCGATAATCTTCTTTGGCGGGATTTTCGGCAACATGCCCTTTATTTTTGTATGCTGGCACATTTCCTCCTTGCCCCTAGCTTCAGCGGATTTAGCATTCGACTAATTGAAGTGGCCTAAGGTTTGAAAGAGGGCAAGAGTTGCATTGACTTGGTGCTGGTCGAGACTTTAATGGGCTTAAACGCCTTCCATCGGTGAGAGACTACCAACTTCGCAGGGAGTCCATTACTTCTTCAGGCAATGTTCTCCACCCTTTCTAATATGTGTTTCTCACATCACTCGACACTCATGCTTTGTTTTTCTCTCAATGTCGTTTTCTTACTTTTTTTCTCAGTATACATCTCTCTATTCTTTAATCTCTCTTTTCTTTCATCCCTTCACAGGTATGGCTAATGGACAAGCTGAAGGTAGTGGACTCTTGCCCTGTATACTCAGCTCGAGCATACTTCTTCCGCTAACAGCTAGTAGATTTCCTGAATGAAGGATGGTGATGCCACTAGATGTGCAACAGGTCTACTGCTAACATTGCTTGGCGTTGCCCCTGGCTTAATTTGACCGAAATGAGCTACAGTATGACTCGACAACCTGGTATTGAGCTGATCGGCCTTACACACTGTGTATTCTACTTTCTGTTTCTGGTTCAGGCATTAGTTTGGACATAATCAGACTTGCCTAGAGGAGGGGGGTAGAGTACCCAGTTTTATTCCCTATCCGAGGTTCACATTTGGCTAGGTACCTCACTGCTTGGAGGACAAGAGAGCTTCTAGCCCCTGCCCCTAGTCTCAGCCGTGCCCTTTCTAGCAAATGTCTGACTTGGCTCGAAGATGAGGCACAAATCGGGTCCAGTTTGGCATCAGAAGCTTCCACAAGCACAAGTGGAGGACGCAGGAACACCTAACTCATCTATGCCCCTAGTTTACTACTTTGATCTTACTTTTCAAGTTTTATGAATGTAATAAAAGCAACTTTGATGTGTATCGAGAGTTAGAGAACTTTGTATTGAAATCAATAAAATAAAAGTTGTGAGCACTGAAAGCTTTCCTTTGGTCCATAATGGTCTAAGTTGTAAAAGGTAAAATTTGAGCAAAAATCAACTTTTATCAAAAACTTCTCAAAACCATTTTCGATAAGGACCACCACTTGACATGCATAGAATCTATCCTCAAGATGTACCACCTCAAATCCAAAGATCACAAATTGCCCCTTTACTGAATAGCACTGCTTAGCACTGTAACCAGCTCTTCTCTCAGAGTAAGGATCACAACCGAACACTCGGGTAAAGAACAGACAAAGATGACCTGATCGGACACATGGACAGGACAGTTGAATTGGAGGTGTTTACGACCGAACTTTGGGATGAAGTTGCCTACGTATCCCGAAGATGGGAATCAGGCCTTACGTAGTTCGATTTGGGTTCACTCGAGTATTAACACTCTCCTTTTACACTCTAACTTTTGCCAAGGCTGCCCCTTTAGGGTTTTCAACCTTGCGAGCTCAATTTTTCTTTATTTCCAATTTTTTGTGCTCTAACTTTTGCCTAGGTCACCCTTCCCGGTTTTCAACCAAGCAAGCCTCTTAGGGATAGTATTTCTTCAACTTGTCTATGTTGATCGATTAGAAAAATTCTAGGCCATCCAAGTCGATAAGAATTATAGCTCCACCCGACTAGATAGTTTTGATGATGTAAGGATCAGTCCAATTGGGTCTGAACTTGCCCCTAGGGTCATAGATGGGAGCCCGGTTGTCTTTCAACACCAAATTCCCTTCCTTAAGATTCCCGGACTTAACTTCCTTATTAAAAGCCCTAGCAATCTTGCGTTGATAACCTTGAACATGGTACAGTACTTTCAACCTTCTTTAATCAGATAGCATTAGTTCTTCGAACCTGCACTATTGTCAATCCGCCTTTGCTATTTAACACTCAGCCATGACTTGCAGCGATGGGACTTCTATTTCGATTGGCAGAACAGCTTCTATCCCATAAACAAGAGAATAAGGAGTTGCCCCTGTAGACGTCCGGATTGAAGTTTTATAACCCCAGAGTGCAAATGGCAATTTGACTGGCTAGTCCCTGTAGGTCTCAACCATCTTCTGTAGAAGATGCTTGATGTTCTTGTTGGCAGCCTCAACAGCTCCGTTGGTTTGCCGCTGGTGTATAGATGACTTGTGAAAAGCCATGTTGTATTTCTCTAACAAGTGGATCACTTCTTTCTTGAAATGAGAACAATTATCTGAAATGATCTCATTTGGGACTCCATATCAGCAAATGATTTTGTTTCGGATGAACTTAGCCACATGCCTTGCTTTCAATACTGCATAAGACAAAGCTTCCACCCACTACGTAAAGTAATCAATTGCCACTAGAATATATTCATGCCCATTTAACCCTTTTGGTGTGACTGCACCGATGACATTGATTCCCCAGACTAAGAAAGGCCATGGTGAAGTCATGTTGTACAGCTTCGATGACGGGATGTTCATGTGATTGGCATGAATTTGGCATTTGTGGCATCGCCGAACAAAACCGATACAATCCTCCTCCATAGTAGACCAGTAGTAACCTTGCCTGAGAATCTTCCGGACTAACGTTACTCCGTTCATGTGCGCTTTGCACTCTCTTCCATGGATGGCCTTCATTAGGCGCTTTGATTCCTCTACGTCGACACACAACTTGTGCATTCCTAAATGACCCTTCGGATACAGTTTACCTCCACAGATGATAAATTGAACAACTATCCGTCATATTGCCCTTTTGTTTTTGGCATTTACCCCTGGTGAATAAACCTCCTTTTCGAAGAAGTTCCAAATATTATAATACCAAGGGTTTTGATCTTGTGCTTCATCTATTGCAGCGATAGTCTCGTAGGCTGACATATACCTCTGCTCAATGATGATTGGACACATCCGAACTCTAAGTGGGATGTCTATCATAGAAGATAGAGTTGATAAAGCATCAGCGAACCTGTTGTTCTCTCTTAGTAGATAAGTGAATGTCAGTTTCTCAAACCTAGGAATCAGAACATCCAAGGTCTGGTGATAGATCTTCATCTTTTCTTCTTTGACTTTCCAATCTCCTTTTGCTTGAGACACAATTAGGTTCGAGTCCCCAATGACATCCAATCTTTTTGCCCCTAGTTCTAGGATGGCTTCTAAACCAGCGATACATGCCTCGTATTTTGCTTCGTTATTGGATACTTTGAATCAGAGTTTGAAGGCTAAGGGTATATGGGAATTGTCGGGTGCTATCAGAAACACACCTATCCCATAACCGTATTGATTAGATGCTCCGTCAAAGTACATTATCCAAATCTCTTCCTCGACTTGCAGAATAGCTTCATCTGGGAACAGGTATTCTACCACTTTATTCCCTTCCACTGGGTGATTTGCCAGGAACTCCGCTACGGCTCTCCCCTTGACAAACTTGCGAGTAACATACTTCAGATCAAATTCAGAGAGAAGAAGCAGCCAACGGGCTAGCCTACCCGTAAGCGCTAGTTTCTCAAAGAGATATTTGATGGCATCTAATCTCGAAACTAGGATTACGGAGTGAGCTAACAAGTAGTGCCTTAACTTCCTGGTAGCCCATACCAAGGCTAAGCAAGCTTTTTCCAGCAGGGTGTAACGGGTCTCATAATCCTGCATTTTCTTGCTCAAATAATAGATGGCTTTCTCCACCCTATCCTTGGATTCCTGAGCAAGCATGCATCCCATCGTTGTGTCCGTGACTGACAGATACAAAATCAAGGGCTTCCCCGGCTCTGGCGGCAACAACACAAGCGGATTTTGAAGGTACTACTTGATCTGCTCGAAAGTGAATTGACATCGATCATCCCATTGGAACTTCTTTCCTTTCTTCAAGAGACCAAAAAGTGGTTCACAAGTCAAGGTTAATTTTGAAGTAAATCGTCTTATGAATTGCACTTTACCCAGAAAGCCTCGCACCTCCTTTTCAGTCCTTGGTAGTGGCATTTCTAGAATGGCCTTGATTTTGAAAAGATCTACCTCAATGCCCCTCTATGTGATCAAGAAACCGAGCATTTTCCCTGTTGTCACGCCAAAAGTACACTTCTATGGATTCAACCTCAGCCTGTATTGTCTGATCCATTGAAAGAATTTCTTCAAGGCAGTGTAGTGGCCCTCTCTTTCTCTAGACTTGACAATCATGTCGTTCACATACACCTCGACCTCTTTATGGATCATATCATGCAGAATAGTGCTTGCAGCCTTTTGATAGGTAGCCCCGGCATTCTTCAGCCCAAACAGCATCACTCTGTAGTAGTAGGTTCCCCACGACGTAGTGAAGGCGGTTTTCTCTTTGTCCTCGAGTGCCATCAAAATCTGGTTATACCTAGAAGATCCATCCATGAAAGAGAGCAATGCGTGGCCCGCGGTGAAGTCCACTAATTCATCAATGTGTAGCAGAGGAAAGTTGACTTTCAGACTTGCTCTGTTCAGATCTCTGAAGTCCATACACACCCGAATTTTGCCATCTTTCTTCGACACTAGAACAATGTTGGTGAACCAAGTTGGACACTCAGATACTAGCAAGAACCCTGTGTCTATCTGCTTGGTGACCTCCTCTTTAATCTTTAAAGCCCAATCCGAGCGTATTCTCCACAACTTCTGTTTGATGGGTAGGGCCTCGGAGTCAAGAGGGATCCAATGCTATACAATCTCAAGATTGATTTCAGACATGTCTTCGTAGGACCACGTGAAAACATCTTTGAAATCTTTTTAAAAAGCAACTAAGCGCTCGCGCTCCTCCAAAGACAACGTGGACCTAATCTGGACCAGACGAGGATCCTTTTCAGTACCCGCATTAAAAGCAGTGATTTCATCAGCAAGGGGTTTTGCAAATCTCTCATCTTCTCGATTAATCAAAATTTTCAAAACCAGAGAATTCCTTCCTCTTCATTTTCATCAAAATTTTGAAAATCATTATCAATGCAATAAATAAGCAGCACAGAGAAATTCTCAGAATCTGCAGTGGTATTCTCATTCAAAAGGTCCAGCTTATCCAGTTCCTCAATTACAACCGACTCAAAGGAAAAAGAAAAAGATGACTTGGACAAAACCTTGGCATCCGAGTTATCAACCCCAGGAATACTAGACCCAGACTCAGAAGAACCGAAATCTGATTCCAACTCCACAAACTCTGTGGAATTAGATTCTGGTTCACTACCCGACTCAGAACTACCAGACAGGTAGCCCTCCTCTAGCTACCATACGAGAGATGGTGTGTTAGATGCATCCAAGATGTTGATAAAAAGGTTCACCCGGTTGGTCTCCGATCATGGAAACGGTTAGGTTATCCGCTAAGCTCTCTAGGTCAATTTGAGGATCTGAAAGGAGACACACCAGTGCTGCTTCTACTTCAAGCTCATTGTTGTCGGAATCACTTTCTGTGCTCTTCGCAGCTTCAGCAATAATTAGCTCTGCCTTTTCCTCTATATCATTGTCTTGTAGCTGCAAATCAAAGAAAATCTCAAAGTTGGGAACACGCTGCTTCTCAGAATTGAACCAGGTTTCGAGGAAACCACAAAATGGGATTTCTTCACCCTTCCAAACAAAATGACCATTCAAGGTCCCCCATATAGATCGGTGCACAAATTTATAGCGCTTCTCGGTCTGCTTAGCTCTGGCTCTGCTGGCCATCTCTTTTCCTTTCCTAACCCAATCCTCTTTGGTGGGCGTATAGCCAAGACCAAAGGCATGCGGGTTATGTGGCACATCGGCCAATGCAGTGATGCCTTTCTCGCTACTTCTTTTTAACCCCATTCTTGGCATATGTTGGAGTTTATTCATGAAATAGATTGATTGGGCATTGACACACAAGCCCTCATCAGCTGCTAAGATGGTTTGCACTACCCGGGCTTTAGCTAAGGTAAATCTAGAGAGGAAAACATCCTCCTCGCCATGAACAATTTCCAGAATAGGTGTAGTTACCTATGGCGAAGGATGTATAGATGAATTTTTGAATTCAATGGCCACTCCTTTTCCATGGGGGTATTTCAACATTTAGTAGAGGGTAGAAGAGATGGCTTTCACCTGCTGTAGCTAGGGTCTCCCTAGCAGCAGATTGAAAGTGGCCGGGACATCTAGGACATTGAACTTAATATCCTGTTGAGATAGGCTCAGTTGAACTCTGATCTGTACTGTACCCATCACCTCTCTGCTTGTATTGTCATACACCCGAATCACCTGGGCTGTAGGCATGAAATTCGCCGGTTTTAGATTGATGGCATAGGTTGTACGAGATGGACAGACGTTGATTGCTGACCTAGTATCAACCAATACCACTGGCACGTACTTTTCTTTACACTCCACTGATATGTACAGAAGTTTGTTATGTGTTGAGCCTTCTGGCAGCAATTCTTTGTCTGAAAAGGTTAAAGCTGGCGCAGTACCTCCCGGGAAGACTAATCCAACTAGCTATTCAGGAGTAGTTTCAATGGACAATTTGGCATTATCCATCGCTGATAGCACAGCCGATCGGTGCATGCAAGAAGCCATGAGAAAACCCCAAATTGAAATATCGACCTGGATCTTCTTTAACTGTTTCAGCACTGTTTCTTCTTCCAACTGCTTTTCCCTCTACTTCTCAACCTCTTTGTCCTTTCTAGAGGCTTCAGCTTGGTCCAAATGTGGAGGCTTGAAGTACTGCCCACTTCTAGTCATATGGTCCACCTCTTCAGAGTACCAGGTATTATCTGGCAAGTCTTCACGGCAATCCTCGTCAGTGTGGGCAAGATACAAATAGTCATCTTCCCACCATATTCATCCGGCAACCAATAAACAATTGTCTGGTTTCGGTCTAATTATTCTCTCAGCAGAAACATTCCCCTCAGGGTGTTGAGCTATTCCAGTTTTCTATTTATCCTGATCCCTTGCACAAACTACTTCAACGCGGCTTCTTACTCTGTATCATCAGTACTTCCAACACCCTAGTTCTTGACCTAAATTCTTAGTACCAGTGCTCTTCGGCAACTTCTCTTCGTCCTTGGCCATTCGGACCACTGTAGCTATTCTAGCTCCATGTTCTTCGGGTTTTGGTTAAGTTTCCTCTTCTTCGTCAGGCTCGTCACTAAGCCACTCGGAGTTGTTTGTCGACCCATTCAGATCAAACCAGTCAATCTACACATTCCCTTAATCTTGTTCGTCATAGAACTACAGATTGTCTAAATCTTCTTCCAGCTCTGCTAGATCATCCAGACCTTGGCTTGGGCCATCCTCTCGAACCACATTAACCTCCACTGTCCTTAGCAATACCATTTCAGGTTTGGCTTGATCTACTAGCACAATATAGCAATATGGGTCGTACCCTTCCTCAGCTAAGTTCGCAGAACTCTCAAGCAATGGGCTAACACTCTCTTCCAAGGCCAACTTCTCTCCTTCTGCCAATGTCGCCACCGCGGGTTCAGGTTATAGAGTAAAAGTGTTCATCATGCACAAGTCCGTGTTTTCTGGAATGAACACAGCTGGTTTGGGTAGGTGAGAAGGGGTTATGTATACGCTGTGGTCAAATGGGATGGCCAATGTATGTATTAGATTTAGGTTCTAAGGTGTGAGAACTTGGTTGTGGGCTGGAAGAGAGTTGGTGGTCACATTTGGCTTTTTGGGTGGCGCTATCACTTTGTTGTCAATGAGATCTTGAATCTCATGACGTAGCCTGTAGCATTGGTCAGTGTCGTAACCATGCTGCTAGTGAAAAGCACAGTATTTGGTCAGGTTGTGTTTAGGTGAGAGAGGATCGAGTAGTGGGCGTTGTTCTAATGGCTTAAGATGCCCCTTTTTGATTAGGACCCCTAGAGCTTTGGATAAAGGCATGTAGAGCGGGGTAAAGACCCTTTGAGATCGGGCTTGGCTAGTTGAGGTCTGTGGATTTGTATTAGCGAAAGGGTTGGCAGTTTTGGGTGTCGTGGTGATGATATTCACATCAGACAACCGTGCAGAGGTGCTACCACTCGTGGTTGCATTTGAACTGCGTGTAAAGGGCCTCTTGGGCTGTTCCTTCTCATTAGCTATCAGCCCCTGTTACATCACATCTTCAATCTGAACCCCTATCTCATGGAGCTCAGTGAATATGAACAATGGCAAAACAATCATATTATGCAGTAATTTTCCTTGCAGATTGTGGACCATCATTTTGATTTGGTCTTTTCCTAACAGCCTGTTAGTCATCATAGAGGCCTTGGCCCTCCATCTCATTACAAAGTCCGAGAAGCCCTCATTTTGCTCCTGACAGGTCGCTTCAAGATCACCGGTTGTGACCTTGATCTGGGTATTATAGGAGTATTGTGCGATGAAGGCCTCAGTCATTTCCTCTCAGCTCCGTTTCATAGAGTCTTCCAATTTTGCATAACAGATAGCCGCTATACCCGACAAGGTCTGGCCGAAAAGTGACAGCTTTTGAAGTTTGGTAAGGCCCATTGGTCGTAGGATGTCTGAAAATAACCGCAAATGGATCATGGGATCCCCAGAGCCATCAAAACGGTCTATGTAAGACATCTTGAATTTGTCGGGCAGAGTTGCCGCAAAGTTGGTGTATCCATCTTCGATGTCAAGGATTGAGTTCACACCCTGTGCCCGCTTGAAAAGCTTTTCCACCTTGTTGACCTTCAGTGCTGTGGGGTCAATCTCGAATTCAAATGGCGCCTCCATTTGGTACACTAGTGCCTTAGAGGCCTGAAGTGAGATAGGATCTACCGGGATGCCCAGATTCTCTTGGACATTGACAGTGACTGCGAGTGCTAGAATACCCACAGGAGATGCATAGGATGCGAAAGCTACTACCGGCTATGGTTGCTGTTGTTGTTGCTACAGCCTATTTATCACATCCGCTTGATGGGCTGTAACTTCAGCTTGGCGGGCAACATCTAGCTGCATGGTTTCAATGGTCTGCTAGAGATGACGGAGCATGTCTTCCATACTGGCTGTAGGGTATTGAGTCATTTAAACAGGCGAGTGATCTCTTACTGGCCTAGATGTAGAAGATTGTCCCTGACTAAATGTAGGTGATTGTTGCACTGGGGAATTATTTCTAACCCTTCTCTGTCTAGTAACCGGTAAAAGTGATACAAACACTAGCTGTTCCCTAACAAGATCCTCGAATCTGTAAAGTCTCCTTACACGAGTCCAGAGTGCTTTGGGGGTAACAGAATTGTCCGAAGCAATTGTGATGCAAAAAGAAATAAAGCAAAAGAAAGCAAAAATCAGAAACCGCACAACACCTCAGATGTGAACAAGACACAGTTGTAATCATAAGTTGTAGAACTACACTCAACATTGGTTTTTGTCCCCAAAAACAGATACCCAAACTTGCAACTGATACATACATTCCTATAGAGTTTCACTCTAAAAGCACATACCAATTAAGTGAGAGCCAAAACACCCCTACGATGGGGTAGGGTTACCCTGTCCTAGTTTCGTCAGGAGCTAGGGTTCACTATTCAAGCAAAATGGTTTCACACAATCCTTTATTCAGGTGAGCAACCTATCCTAGTTTTGAACAGTCTCTATGGCTTTCGATATACAGCTAGGTTAATTGGTCAAAAGGGGTACCTCAGCAAGACTACCTAATATACCTCTCACACCTAACACCAAGAAGTGAAAAGAGGAGCAAACGGTACAGCGGTAGTCCAGATCCAAGGGTTGTGTTCCCATCATGGTAGAGCCCGCAACTAGTTAGCCTTTTGGCAAGCTTTTCCAAGCAAGCCTCCGACAAACTGTTCAGGAATAGTAGATGGCAAACACAGTGAATTAGGGGCAACAATGCAAATATAAATGCAAAGAAATACATAAGTGTAGATAAAATGTCATATCATGAGTTCGAGCCAAGTTCTCTAAGTCCCTAGCAAAGTCGCCAGAAATTGTAGCTCGGCATTTTTGCGCCCCTTTTTGGAGGTTTGAAAGAAAGCCCTACAGTTCGGACTCCCACAGTTCTGAATCTAATCTCACAAGTGCAATGTGAAACTGATAATCACCAAAGAGTCCAAATCTGGAAAATCTTTTGGAAAATTGATTTCAGGATCAAAAATGCCAAAAATAGACTGCTTTGCCAGATATAGAGTCGCCACCTAAATATTTTATTTTGGAGAATTTAGGAAACCCATGACTTGTGCCAAAGGCCGCGTGTCCGTCATCACCAAAGTTGCCTCGACTCAGGAACTTAGGTACGAGAGGGGAAGATCATGAATTAGAGTACCCCCGCTTGCCCGATCAAAGATCGACCTCTACTAATCATGATATGATTTTTTATCTACATTATATGTTCTTGTTCCGGTTATTAGGCTAGCTTTACTATCTGATGCACACAAGTAAGTATAGACTAGTTTGCTCAAATTGGAACAATTTAATTTCATGTTTGTTTGTGAAAAGGGTTTAAATTTGCCACCTCAAGTGGGCTTAAAGTTTGCGAATTTGCCACTCAACAAAGTGGGTTTAAAACTATGAATTTGCCACTAGACATAGTGGGCTTAAAACATACATTCGTTGAATCGTTCCAATTCAAACAACAAGCCTTCATCCACAGGCATTCAAGCAGTTTAACAAGTAAGCATTTAGCCTCATGGCAAAGCATGCTAGTGATGGCAATCACTCACACTCATGCAAGTATGCTAAAGCATTGAAAACTAACCTAGTACTCCAAGCCAAGACAAAACAAAGAGTTAGAAAAATGCATGATTCCTAACTTGTGCAAGATGTCTAATGTAACACATGCGATATGCAATTAATAGGCTCGGCTACTAATATGGCATATGAGACAATTTTAATAACATACGGTTAAACACGTATTCAACGAAGTATTTAAACAATAATGTAGTTTGAATGATGCGCCGAGCCTCGGTGCATACAAAACAAATGAATGGATACAAAACATGCGATATGCTAATTGAAACATGTCCCTAATTTAACCATCAAAAGCGGATAAATAAAAGGGAGAAAGACGTGGGGTTGGAAGACATGCACATTATTACATTACGCCCTCATGAAGGAGAGTCCGAATGAATAAAACCTAAGCTAATTAAAGCTAATTAAGCTAATTATTACAAAACAAATGAATAACTAACTAAACTACTTAACTAATTATTACAACACTCGAATGAACTACTTGAATGAACTAACTAGTAAGCTAACTAATTAAGTTACAACACAAATTTATGCAAACTAAGTAGTTAAAGTCTCTAACTACTCTGTCACTACTCCGCCTTGGGAAATGGAAGATGCACATGCTCGGATATCACCCAGAGATTGTTTGCATAACTCACTCCTCAATTTCATGAACAAATCGAAGGAGTTGTGAATTCAAGCCACAAACCACCAACTCAAGCAATTTCATTGTATGATGGCTTGTGACTCAAGAGTTGCAAGTTCAATAAATGCAAAATGAAACACAAATCTCCTCATTTTCATGAAAGATCAAGGGAAGAAGTTGACCTTGGAGGCTTGGATCATTCCATCAGTAACAAGTATGAAATGGTCGAAGTTCCATGTGTTCAATTAACGTCCGATTGAACACATCAAAAACACAACCAAATTCTTATCTTGGCTTACTTTTAGTTCCAAGTTTTAATTACTCGTTTTACTTTACCAACCATTCCTTAATCCAATTAAGTCTAAAAGGTGAGTTAAAGTCCTCTAAAGGGAAGGAAGCATCAAACAAGGGGTAGTTTAAGGCATGAGAGAAGTTTCATGCCGGGGTAATGAACCCTCAAAAGAGGATTAAACCATTAAGCATGGACCTCAATCTTAAGCTTAAAGAATCCCAAGTTTGAAACAACCCTCAAAGCAAATTTAAAAAATCAAGAAATGAGGGAGGTTGCAGAGCTTTAGGTGCTGAAATGAAGTGTAAAACAACGCCAAAACGTGCAATCATCTCAAACAAAGGGTGTCTAATGGCTTAAAACATCGATCTTGTGAGGACCTTTACACTACAACCATGTAAAACAAGACTTAATTGACCCAAACAGCCCAAAATAGAGCTAAAGAAATGTAAAACAAAGGCACAAACATGCTGGAATATAGCTACAAAAAGCTAGAAAATCATGCTAACGTATAGAATTAACTAGGTTAGCAAACAAGACACAAGGAAGGAAAGCTAACCCCTCCAATTTTGGACTTCAAAACATGTTTTTTGCCATTGAAAATACTCTGAAATTTAGTGGTTAAAGGCCCAAAAAAAGATGGTTTGAAAATGAGAAACAAAGGTGCAAAGGCTTTGTAAACAAGGAATAAAGGGGGATGAAACACCTCCTAACCTCAAATGGCCAAAAAACATGAATTTCAGTCCATAAAAAAATAGGTTTTTTACAGCTCAAAAATAGCCCAAAAACAATGGGAAAAGATAACAAAATGAGTATGCAAAACAAAGTGTACAAGACAAGTGTTATACCTCTTGAAGGGAAGAGTAATTCTAGGCAACAAACCAAGCCAAAACCCACTTAAGAAGCTCCAAGATAGCTTCAACCAACCTCAGCTCCAAGACAAACCACTTTGGTTAAGGGTTGATATGTAAAAGTATAATGTATCTAAGCAACTAAGCACAAAATTTCAAGAGAGAGAGAGAGAATTTTCTTCCAAAATTTTCTAACCCCAAAACATGAGATTGAGGGTCCCTATCTATAGAAAACATGAAGTCTATACAAGGAGGTCCAGCCCTCCACGTGTGGACAGATGCAAGTATCTGCGCAAACAACTGGGACAGTTGGCATAAAATATCTGCAGAAAATACTAGTGGCCGACTGGCTGTCATTGATGGTTGGCAAGGCACATCAATAGCCGGAAGCCTCCAAGGATGGCCGGTAGGCCATCAGAGATTGCAGGATGAAAAGAACAAGGCATGGTCCAAAAAAGAGAGAAAAAGAGGTGTAGGGTTTGAAAGGTTCAAAGTTGTGGCATTTTGTCGAGGACTTCGAGCGCTTGGCGAGCAAACAAACTCATCATCAGATGTACCTACAAGCACATCCAAGTCTTGAAGAGATGTGAAAAATGGGTGTCTATAGCTGCGGGTAGAGAAAGCAAGTGGTGAAGTGTACAAGGATCATGCTTTGTCGTTTGACTAACTCAAGTGATATAGCGATGCCGTGGTGGAAAAAAACATAAACAATTACATTAATCTTGAATTTGATCAAAAAACTAAGAGGTTTATGAGGTATTTCATATCGTTCCGTGCATGTAGAAATGGATACAAGCATTGTCAGCCTTTGCTTTTCTTGGATAGGACGTTCTTAAAAAGGCAAATTGAAGGGGAACTTCCTTGCAACTACTGTTAAGGACGATAATCAAGGTAAGGGATTATCCTCATTATATTCAAATACAATAAACACATAAGCATTTCCATTACAATCATGTAAACATATTCAACCTACATGAACCATCCTTAGCTTCTTTTTTTTTTTCTTTTTTTTTTCCAAATAAAAAACACATTAACATTACCTAGAACACTTTCTATGAACTTACTGAACACAGATTGCTTGCCTATAGGTTTGTTTCCGATAGCATTCGCAATTTTTGATTTCGAGAATTCTGCTAATTGGGAGTGGTTTTTATGGCATTTGGCAGAAATTGTTGATGGTAATCAGGTGTTGACATTCGTGTCAGACCGTAACACCGGCCTCCTACAATCCATGCCAATGTATTTCCATTGGCACACTATAACGCTCCACTTTTAATTACCCGGATAACATTACCAAATTCATCATTATAGTCCATTTCATTAATACAATACATAAATAAATATATATATAAAATAAAAAAATAAAAACCAATGGCATCAATAAGTACATAAAAGTTCTCTCAATCGTACATACATACAGAAATGCAACATGATTTACAAATAATTAAATCACGTGTAGGCTTACATTATTACATAAGAGAGAAAGGGTCCAACCCTCAATACAATAAAGGCCTTCCACCAACAAATAAAAGCCTCATGGCCAACACATAAGGAAGATCACCGATCTTGTATCACTTACCAACTTGTACTTGAAAAAGGATTAGCAATTTGGGATGAACATAAAATACAGTAGAGATCCCAACATGATCTTAAACAATAATAACATACAGATAGTTATGATCATGAATGTTTCATATCATACAATATAATTAATATGACCGTTTATAATCAAAATATACTTACATAAACACTTTTTCCAAAAATTGTCCAATTTACTCAACAATATATATGTAAGTTCTCTTTTCCTTCTCTTACATTTTTCATTTCATAAATATATAAATATATTAACAACTCATTTTTCAATAACGTGTTCACAAAACCTAATAACCTTTCATTCCATACACTCCCCATCTATCATATACACCCATTACTAATATGTGAACCATATTTTCTAGACCTAAGCCAAGGGTAATGGAACCTTTCTACAACTTGTTTGATACACAAATGTACATACAATTACCTTTAATACGAAAAGAAAATAACGTGCATGCCATGACTACTCCACAATCATATAAGACAATCCAGCCTTATCAACCAAACCACCGTATATGATATACACTGATAAGCCGATTCAACATCAAAACACCAAATCCATACTTTACTTGCTTTAAGCACAGTAAGCATACACTTTTTACAATGAAACGCCAATTTACCAGGCATAAACTAGAAAAAAAAATGGTTCCTCTGCCAATTTATCACCATCTACCGAAGGTAATCGCATTCGCCAAGTTCTCCCAAGCGCTTAGCCGGAAGGTAATCGGTACCTCTCATTCTCCACGCTGCCAAGTTCTCCACGCTCTAGCTGAAAGGTTCTGGTACCTCTCTTTCTCAGCGCATTTACATTACTAACTATCACATGTTGAAAACATAAATAATCACAAGTGTAATACCTACACATAATCTATTCAACACATCAATGTCATCCTCCACCAATGACCAATGACAAAATCTCTAAACACATGTATTTAATACGCGTAAATATAATAATTCAAATCTCATGGGACACTAAGCTCGACAACAACAATAGCATATCAAAATGTTCAAATTTCAAACTTCCGTTTATATTCAATTTACAAAAGAGTTATAATTTCATTAATTTCCAAAATTTAAATCCATTATTTTCCCAATTCATAATGCTCCAAATATTTTCCCAAAATCCATTTTCTTTGTTTAATCAAAAACCCAATCCATGGATATCAAAGCCATAACCCACTCAACTTAACTCAACAATTGTGTAATTTAAAACAATCCCAATATCTTGGTTAACTTCCTCTTTAGTAATTAATACATTAATACAACTCATATAATACATAACGTAACTATTATTTAACTTTACCTCATTTTCATTCATTCGAGCCAATAAGAAAATGAAAATTAAGGCTTTTTCCTCCTCTCAACACAACATCTTTAACTACCTTCCAATTAACCAAAACAACCACCAATTTTACAAATCCAACTCCCAAAAGTCAAACCCTAAATCCCCCTTTATATGATTTTCAAAAATCCATCACTAACATGATTTTAACGCAATAAAATCTATCATATGTCTATCTATAACGAGGTATTGAAAAGGAATAAAGAAATCCTTACCTCTTAAAGCGATGAGGAGAAAGTTGAAAATCCACGGCGATGAAAACATGATTCGCTCAAATTAAAATAAAGCTCTTGTCACCCTCTACATTTTGGCATATGGAACTAGGGGTAGAAAGTGAGTGAAAATAGATCAAGCTAGAAAGCTTGAAACCCTAAAAAATGGCGAAAAAGAGAAAAATGAGATAGAAAATGATCTAGATTTGACCAAAAAGTAACTTTTTAAAGTATTGATCCCAAACAGACTGCTCGAGCGATGAAACCTGCGCTTGAGCATCAGAGACACAAAACCGCTCAAGCGATGAAACTTTCGCTCGAGTGCAAAACTCACACTCCCAGAAGTTCAAATCATCAAAGAACAGATTGCTTGAGCAAACACTCTTGCGCTTGAGCGAATAACACTAACTCTCAGGATCTTAGGCCTACAATCAAAAGTACTAGATGCATCGAAAGACTACTCGAGCAAATAACCTATTGCTCGAGCAAAGAAAAATTTTCAAATGGTTACATACACCACGCATTTTGTTTGTTACATCTTCAGATGAATTTGAGAGGCCGAATAAAATATGTGAACTCACCCCACAAAATTGGGTTGATGCACAAGCTACAAGAATGTGCTTATGAGCCGACTGTAACACGTTTCAACCAGAAGCTAGAGGTACTGAAGCAGTCTAACCTTGCGTTTATCGAAGATTTTTTGAAAGACTTGTATCCAAAGCACTGGGCAAACGTGGTACCTAGACACTTAGGCCAACTTAACCAATTCTAATCTACATCCCCTATCTAGACTTACCAAACGTATTTACACCAAAACATTTCAAGATCATCATTTATTTTCTCAAAACAACAACTCAATTTCCAAACCATATTCGTAATAATCAATATTCAATAACTATGCAAGTGAATGGAATGCAAATTCAAATATGTAACCCCATGGTACATTTTTCTACAATTCTCAACATTCTTCTTTAATGTTCCAAAAACCAATATCTAGATACATGTGACATATGACACATTTTTATATTCACAATTAATGTCAATATTTTGTTTCATGGTCCAAGCATATATTAATCATGCTATCCATACCAATTTCACAACAACAAAATTCATCCATCCCATGAATATATCAACAACATAACAATATGAGAAGGTTCATCATTTTCCCAAAGAAAATCCCAACATTTGTACAAGCCTTTCACAAAATTCAATTTTTTCCAATTTGAAAAAATCTAGGGTTTGATCATGAAAAGAATTTCTCTCATTTTCAAAAGACATTTTTCCCCAATGAACCTCCAAGAATCTCAAAAGTTCATAAAACAAATCAATTTGAGTAATATCATAAGAAAATCACTTTTTCAACATTCTCAAAACTTAACACCTTAAATCCCAAACCTCCAACACAATAGTCACATCAAAATAGACCAAGACATATCAAAATCATATATATAACTCTATGAAACTCCCTACCTTAAGCTTAGAGAAGAAAAGATGAGAAAAGTCCCAAAGTCAATGGTGTCGAAATCCAATCTCCACCATACATGTCGTAACCCTCGATGAGCTCTCCAAAAATGATGAAGAAATAAAGGTCAAATCTTGAATGGATTTGGAGAGATCAAGAATTTAAGAAGGTTGGCGGGTGTTAATGTAGCACTCCATACTTTTTGGTATAATGGAATTATATTTGACTATTTGATTATCATGATTAAGAACCTTCTTAGTCAATATTTGAGCCTTGGTTGAGGTGCTACCATAGTGGCTGGGCAAGATTGGATCAAAAACTCCAATTCGAATAGTTGTTATTGAGTAGTCGTCCCTTTTTTTATCATTTTATCTCTCCACATTTTAAATCTTGATGTGAAGCTAGAACCATTGGAAAGCTTACTTCTAGGGCAGCAACTTGGACACAAGAATGACCCCAAATGTAGTTTGGATGTTTGGGATGAGAGAGTTATGCATGTTTGAAGTTTGCGAATCTGTGATGTGTGCATAGTTCGCTCAAGCGCAAATTTCACCAATCGAGCGGTCCATAAACCCTTTCAGCTTTGTTTTTCAAATTGTTTAAGATACTACAAGCCTTGATTCACCTCTTGAGTGGTCTATTTGAGTTAGTATAGATATTGAGAGATTTCATTCACCGTTCGAGCGTAGATTCGACCACTCGAGTGGTCTGTTCAGGATCAGATCTTTAAAAGTTACTTTTTGGGACAAATCTCTTCACTTTTCATCCTCTCTTCTCTCTCTTTCTGCTATTTTTTAGCTTCTAAGCTCTTTAACTCTTGATTTCATCTATTTCTAAACATCTTTGACCGCTAGTTCCATTTACCAAAACGTAGATCTCAGCAAGGGTTTCCATTTAATCTAAGAGGATCGTCGTTTCGTCGCTGGTGATTTTGGGTTGTCTCCTCTTCACTTCAAAACGTAGGAATTTCTTTACTCTTTTTCAATATTTTGTTATCGATAGACATGTGGTAATTTTTATTGCATTTAAAAACATGTTTGTTAAGGGTTTTTTTTTTCCCAAAAGCATGAAAAGGGGTTTAGGGTTCAAGTTTTGAGAGTTGAAATTGTATGTTTTGGTTGTTTTGGTGAATTGCGACATGGTTGGTTATGGTTAGGTTGTTAGTGGTAGAAAACCCTAATTTATTATTAAGAATTAACAAACAAAAAGGGATAAAGTTGGGTAATAATTGTGTTATGTGTTATGAGATTGAATTAATACTTATGAGATGGAACAAATGTTTTAGAGGATTGAATTAATGCTTTGGTTGCTAAAGGGGATTAACCGAGCCTTGTGTAAATATTTGTATTTGGGAAGATGGTTGGATTGTTTTGTAGTTGGATGTGATGTTTGTGAGAGAAAAAATAAAATGATTATGGATTTGGTGTGACGTTTTGTCTTATTGACTATTTTAATTTATTTTGTCATTTTGCAGATTTTAAGCGCCCCCCCCCCAAAAAAAAAAAAAAAAAAAAAACCTTTCCCAAACACCCCTTATGTTGGTAATTCTTTTGGTTTAATGAAATGAAAATGATTGATTTGAAATGGTGGAATTAGTTGTGAAATCAAGTAATAAGAGTCTTGTATTTAAATGTTAGATGTTTTGTCCTTGGTCATCGGTAGAGGATGAAATTGTTGCTGTTGAAAAGATTATGTACATGTAATACACTTGTATGGTAGCTATGTGATCTAGCATGTTGTGATACGGTTGGAGGTTCGTTTCTCTTTGGTTAAGCTGGTAAAGCAACCTTGACATAGGCTCCTCTCCCTTCCAGTTTGTGCCCAGTAAAGTATGAAATTGAGGTCCAATTCTCTTCAAGAGACTGGTAAAGTGTGGCACCTTGAGATAGGTTCCTCTCCTTTCCAGTTTGCGCCTAGTAAAGTGTGACCTTGGGGTCGTTCCCTCTGAGTGAGGTTGGTAAAGTGTTATGTGTTATATGGGTTGTATCATTTGCCATCTGTGCTGTAGGCCGATAGAAATGGAAGTATGTATTACGTTCAGTTATTTATATGTAGAAAAATATATTTTTTGGTATCCTATTATGGGTGTTCCTTGCCTTTAAGCCTATGGCCAGGGAAGATAGTAGATGTGTTATTATATAAGTGTGTGTAGTGGGTTGAGTTATAGGATTGGGTTATGACTCGTATATGTGAATGTGTTCTCAAAACAAATGTGGAGATGGAATTCTTTTATATTAATGTGGAGGTTTAAAGGAAATATATATATATATATATATAAGAGTTATGTTAAGGAATGATTTTAGAACTAAATTGGATAATTGGAAAAAAAAAAAAACAAATAGTTTTGCACCTTGTGGTATTCAAATGGATTTTTTGGACAAAATATACTTATATAAATATATTTTGAATATTAAACTGTCACATTATTTATATTGTATGTCATGGTACATTCATGAACATAGATATCTGTATGTTGTTATTGTTTAGGATCATGTTAGGATCTCTACTAAACTTTATGTTTGTTCCACGTTGCTAACCATTTTTCAGGTGCAAGTTGAGAGATGATTCAAAATCAGTGATCTTTCTTAATTGTTGGCCACAGAGCCTATTCTTATTGGTAGAACGCCATGGTTGTAAAAATATTAAACCCTTACTTCTGATGTAAATATGTAAGCCTATGAGCATTTTGTTTAGATGTAATTCATGTTGCATTCCATATATGTACACAATTGATAGGACTTTCATTTATTTATAGATGTAATGTATGTATAATTCCGCATGTTCTTAATGGAAATGGATTTATGTTAATGGATATGGTAATGTTATTTGGGTAATAAAAAGTTGGGCATGACAGTTTTTATAGAGAGAGATGAGAGAAAAGTGAGTAGAGTGAAGTCTAGAGAGAGAGAGAAAGAGAGAGAGTGTGAAATGAAAAGTGAAGAAGGGGGAGATTTGCGTAAGCTTTTAAGTGATTCGACACACTTTGCGAATCTGAGTCCTGACAGACCACTTGAGCGATGGATCCTACACTGAAGCAGTGAATTCAAACTCCAAAAATCTCTCTCCTCTGCAAATAGACTGCTTGAGCGGTAAAACCTTCGTTTGAGCGATGAAATCACACTCCCTATATGTCAAATTTCAGAACAAAGAACTAGAAGGATATGTTTATCGCTCGAGCAACAAAAAGACCGCTCCCAAGAGAGACTAAAATCAATCTTATAGTGTTCCCACCGTTCTCGGACTCAATCCAACACCCAAAGACACACGTTGACGTATTGGAAAACACTATGGGACGGAAATGAATAATCATAAAAGAAGAATAGGTGATAACATGTGACTCGTGAGGTTCAAAAAGCAGCAAAGACTCCAATAAGGAAATAGAAATTTTGAATCAATATATTCAAATTGTTTTAAAAAGGCTTGGGACAGCATAACATGGGAAATATTTTCCATTGACTTTCGTTTTCCATTGTATCAAACACTATAAAATACGAAAAATATCTTCCACCCAAACAAACGAAGCCTTGTAATCTCGTTTGATAGAAATTAGGAAGACTTACGGGCTGGTTCTATAGGTTGTACTTAATACCTAACAAGTGCTATTCCAAATTAGTAAATCTACATTTTCGATTTTACCCTCACAATCTAACTTGTTAACCCATAATTCTCAATTTATACCGATTTTCACAACAAATTTTTTTTTTTCATTTAATTTTTTTTTTCCCCTAACGATGCTCAACAGCAAAAAGTAATATTTTTAGTTTATTTAGGTTAGTTTGTATTGATTTATGATGTAGAAATTAAAAATAATTGAATTGTATTTTAAAAAATATATTTTTACAATAATAAATTTATTACTGAAAATCAAAATAAGACTTTTAATAAATAAATCCAATCCATAAGATAGGCTCGTAACTGCTGCCGAAAATTTGGTTTAATTTTTTTGCTTCTTCATAATAAGCATCACTGCAAGTTGTATATGATTTTAGGCATGCAAATTGGGCCCTAGAGTCATGGGGCTGGGTCTGAGCCCGGCTTAGGCCAGACCTATTCAACATAACGTAGCCCAAAATAAAAACCAACCCAATAAAAAGCCCGGCCCAATATACTTAGGATATAAGATTTCCATCTAAGCGGGGTGAAGTAAAAGTCCAGTTGTCCTTTTTGAAAAATGATATAGAAACTCACATTTTACACTTATTTCTAAATCTAAAGATATGTAAAAGATATAATTAACTGATGATAAGAGAAAATATGAAAAGGAAAATTGGTTTAGATATTCTAATATATTGCTACACTACTGAATTTAAAAAAATGAGTTTAATTTTTGGGCATAAATATCACTACTCCTTTCTTTTTGGATAGATCAAAGAAACCAATGTTGCACCAAAAGAAATAACTTAGCTCACCAAATTAGAATTTTGAAATTTTAATTTCTATTATACATTAATATAAATTTATTAATAAGGACAATATATATTAAACCTTAAAATAAAATATTATGTTTTCTCATGGTATACCTTATTCACTTGTACATATTTTTCATATTCAAGTCTTTTTATCTTATTCTCCAAGTTTTAATTATTTTATCTTCTTTTTCTTTCTCACTCTAAAATTTCAATCCACCCTATCAAAATTCACCATTATCATCAACATAATTGTTTATTATTGTGCTGTTACTTGCAAGTAAAAGAAAGTTTGAACAAAATCAAATAATGGATTAGAATAAAAATCAAAACTGTTTTTTGAAGCAACCTATCAAAGAGGAAGTAAGTATTCACATAGATATCAAAGTACAATTCTTGATTTGTGTTTTTTATTTTACATAAAAATTAATATCCAACCTATTTTATATCAATACTGTTTGGACTTTCGGATTTGAACAAATTTACTTTATTCAACAGTACACTTTCAAACAAACTAAATTTGTTCGGATTTGGAAGTCCGAACAAAACAATCTTGTTCGGTACTAGAAGGCCAAACAAGTTGACTCGGATCTAATTTTTGTTTCGTTCTTCTCTTTTTTCACTAAGATCTAATATGTTTCTTCTTCAGTAATTGACAATAAAAAGATTGAAGAGAGGATGACGTAACTAAGATATGCCTCAGAGTAGCTGCAAAGAAGATGTCGTGGTTGAGATGAGAATATGGAGAGTTTTTTTGAATTGATTTGATATTAAGGTTATTATTTGGATATACCATAAAATTAAAATATTATATTATTCAAGAATAATATAGAAAAATTAATAAAAAATGTATTACGAGTAAGTTATATATTTAAATAATTTAATAGAAAATACTGAAAAGCAGAGTGTACGAAATGATTTTTTCGGGTAAATAGAATCGATATAGATGGGATTTTCAGTCTACAACCCTTTGGAGTAAGTTTGCTATAATACCTGACATGCCGTTTGTTAGTAGTGGTGGGTGTCTGCGGAGGTGGGGTTACAAAGGCACCGAGGCCAGTGGTAATAAAAACTTTAGTCTATAAAATATTTTCTATCCTTTTATAATAAAAAAATATTTTTTATTAAAATAAACTTATTTTTTTTAATTATTTCACTACAAGAAAAGGGGGTATAAACACGGAAGTTTTTGCGACGGTGCGCGTTCCCGTCACAAAAAATGACTTTTTGCGACGGTAGATTAACCCGTCGCAAATAATTCCTTTAGCGACGGCCTTTTACCGTCGCAAATAAAACTGTGCGAATAGTGGAAAAAGTGCGCCAGTATTAGCGACGGCGTTTTTTACCGTCGCTAAAAGTTTTTTTTTTGAGACGGCGTGCGTTGGCTGTCGCAAATAGTGGAGCATTTGCGACGGCAAAAAGGTCCGTCGCCCAAAAAACTTATCAAAACTGCGTCGTTTAGATAAATAATTTATCATTTGCGACGGTGTATAATTTACCGTCGCAAAAAGTAAAATTTTTTTGCCCCCTCTGCTTTTCATCTTCGCGCTCCAACATTTGGATCATCCCTAAATCTTCGAAATCCCTAATTGTTCGAGGGCGACGAACTTGGCATCTCTGTCGACGAGCGAGGAGCAGGCTAGCGGTGGTGCGGTGGTGCGGCGACGGCGACGGCGACGGCGACGGTGACCGGCGACGAGTTTCGTGCAGACCGTATGCTCTCTCTCTCTCTCTCTCTCTCTCTCTCTCTCTCTCTGTATATATATATATATGTATGTATTAGCCTATTTCTATGAATACATAAATACATAAATACATGTTTTTTTTTTTTTTTTTTTTTTGTTGTTGGAGAACAATACACAAATACATTTGTTGTTCTCCATTTGGGTAATAACCTGCTATATTCAATCGAAAGTGATAGTTGTTCCATAAAACTCCAATCCTTACTTTTATTTCATTTCATTTAAATATAGGGAAGGGACCAATTTCTCTCCATTCTTGGGTTAAATTACAGAGGTCTAGTTTGGCCCACGGAACCCTTATTGATCTTATTTTAATGATTTTAATCCTTTATTTTCTAAAAATTTATTTGTAAATTTTTCATGAAAAAATTATAAATTAGTGAAATAGTGCAATTCTGATACACAAAAAATTTGCACCAAGCATAGAAATAGGCTTACACCATGTACATAGGAGACTTGTACCACTATGAAAATGAGATTATTTTTTCATTACTGAAAAATAAATTTCCCAAAAAATTATATTGGTTCAATTATTCTACTTATATTATTTCATCTTATTTATCGTAAAAGGTAAATGATAAAATTTTAAAATCATACTTGTCAATAAAATCTTGTGGCATATAATTAACAAATCAATTTATTATTATTTTAAAAAAAATAATATATACATAAATTTATAAGATGTATGATTTAAATTGTTACAACAGCGTAGTATGTTTGTCTATAAAATATTCTGAAAATTGTATTAAGAAGATGTATATTGCCGAAATAATCACAATTTGTTAGTTGAGTAAAAGCGGACTAAATGGAATGGAACAATTTGAAATGTGACTTTAGACTTTTGAGTAAAATTAAAAAATCAAAAAATTCAGATTAGTATAAAAAATCCATCAGAGTTTGTGAGATATTCTTCAAGCATAAAAAATCCAACTCCTTGTACAAAGGCTCCTTCAACCTGTTAGCAGCAAGTAAATAAAGATTAAACCTTCCATTTGTGAATCAAATCATGAATCAGACTTGAAATTGAGAAATATATTGAATATAATTTCTAGGAATTTTAAATGTCATCATGCAACAAATAAAAACATGACAGTTGGCAATAGGCGAAGAATTTCTTAGTCAAACTTAAATAGATGAGTTTTGAGTATTTTTTCGAATAGGTTTGAGTTAAAGGTATTATATTTAGAGTTACTTTGATGAGATATTTTTGTGGATGTGTACAGATGATGGATAAGAGTTGGATTGATTTGCCAAATAGGATGTCGAGCGAATACATTAATGGGATTGATGAATTCCTTGTGTTTGCCTACACCAATAGGGTTGAAGGTTCAATGATCAGTTGTCCCTGTAGGAAGTGTGAGAATCGATACTATTTTGTACGAGAGGGTGTACGGGAGCATCTGATTTTGAATGGTTTTTTTAAAAAATACAAACATTGGATTAATCATGGGGAATCTTACGTATCTCTGCATGGTAATAGAGAGAATGAAACATTAGCTAATTCAGACATTGGGGATGATATGATTGGAATGATACAAGGGGCTATGGGAAATCCACATGCCGGTACAAGTGCTGAGGGTGATGAACCACAGGGGCCTGATCCCCATGCATCTGAACCCCAGCTCGGTCCAAATGCAGAGACTGCAAAGTATTTCAAACTTCTTCAAGATGCACAAAGTGAATTGTATCCGGGTTGTCAGAAGTTCACATCTTTGTCATTCATTGTGCGACTTCTACATTTGAAGGTGCTTAATCAAGGACGTAACAAGTCTGTTGACATGTTGCTTGAGTTATTGAATGAGGCGTTCCCGTTGGGTGTGAAACTCCCGGACTCATACTATAAAGCACAAAAGGTCACAACAGATTTGGGCTTCACGTATGAGACGTGGGATGCATGTCCCAACAGTTGCATGTTGTTTCGAAACGAGGACGCCAATCTCGATAAATGTGTCATATGCAGCTTCTAGATGGAAATCAAATGGTGATGGTGGTTCAAATGTTCCTAACATGTGGCAAACAAATAGCGCAAAACAGATGAGGTATTTTCCTTTAAAGTCAAGGTTGCAGAGGTTGTTTATGTCATCCAAGACGGCCAAGTTAATGAGATGGCATGAGGAACGAATCGATGATGGTGTCTTCAGCATCCCGCCGACTCCTTGCATGGAAAGATTTTGACCGTCGAATATTGACTTTAGTAATGATTGCCAAGTGTAAGGCTTGGCTTAGCATCTGATGGTTTTAACCCATTCAGGACGATGAACATAGTTCATAGCACTTGGCCTGTTGTGCTCATTCCATACAACTTGCCGCCATGGATGTGCATGAAGCAACCATTTCTAATTTTATCCGTGCTTATTGACGGCCCGAAAGGACCTGGTGACAAGATTGATGTGTATATGCAACCGTTGATTGAGGAGTTGAAAGAACTATGGAATGGGGGTGTGTCAACATTTGATGCATCAACAAATCAAATGTTTCAAATGCATGCAGCTTTACTGTGGACAATTAGTGATTTTCCTGCATATGCAAACTTGTCAGGATGGAGCACTAAAGGCGAATATGTATGTCCTTGTTGCAATAAGCAAACTACATCGTGTTGGTTGAAGCATAGTAGGAAACAATCATACTTGGGTCATCGCAGATTTTTAGCTACTGGCCATAAATTCCAGAAGGATAAAGTATCATTTGATGGTAGTCGGGAAGTTAGACTCAAACCAAATTTGTTGTCTGGAACTGAGATGTTGCTACAATTACAATCTGAGGGTGTTTTAACCCAATACAAGAGGGATGACCTTAAGGAGAGGCATAGGAGACAGGTAGAGAAGGAGAAAGCTGGACATCGCACCCATAGTTGGAAGAAAAAGAGTATCTTTTATGAATTGCCATATTGGGAGCACAATCTAATAAGACACAACCTCGATGTGATGCATATAGAGAAGAATGTTTGTGACAATGTGTTGTGGACAATATTAGGGGTTGCAGGAAAATCGAAGGATGGTGTTAATGCTCGGCGTGATTTACAAGATATGAATATTAGAAAACCCCTACATTTACAGTTAAGAGGGTCGAATAAAGCCTATTTACCACCAGCACGATTCACGATGACCAAGGATGAGAAAGATTTGTTCTTGAAAGTGTTGAAGGAAGTAAGAGTTCTGACGGTATTCATCCAATATATCACGCCGCAGCGCTTACGATAGAAGCATTGGGGGTCTTAAGAGCCACGATAGTCATATTCGATGCAACAACTTATTCCATTGGCTATTCAAGATCGTTATCGAAGAATGTAATTGAACCCTTGATTGAATTGAGCAATTTCTTTAGACAATTGTGTTCGAAAGTGAATCGTGCGACGGATTTGCAATATATTCAAGATCGTATCGCTATAACACTTTGTCATCTAGAGAAAATATTTCCTCCGAGTTTTTTTGATATAATGGAGCACTTGCCTGTACATCTAGCTGATGAAGCCTTATTGGGTGGAGCGATTCAGTTTCGATGGATGTATCCAATTGAGAGGTATCTTCTTACTTTGAAGCAATACGTGCGTAATAGAGCTCGTCCTGAAGGATCAATTGCTAAAGGATATCTTATGGAAGAATGCATGAATTTTTGTGCACAATACCTCAGTGATGTGGAAACCAAATCTAGTCGACCCGTGAGGAACTATAGTGGTGCTGATAATTTGGGTCATGCTACTGGTGAGAACACAAGCTTTTATCTTGATAATACTTCTTGGGTACAAGCTCATCGGTACATCTTATGCAATACAAGCGCGGTTCAACCATTCATAAAGTAGGTTAAGTCACTCACTCAATATTTTATTATGTTGTATTGAATTTTCAACTAAATTTTTTGTATTGCTAAAAATTCAATCTACACAAAGAAACACCTTGAAGTACTTAAGCTCAAAATGCCTCGTGTCGACGATCACCAACTTCGGCGTGAACATTTTGAAACTTTTCACATTTGGTTCAAGGAACATGTATGTATTTAACTCTATAGATTCTAGTTACTTACGTCGATATACATTTTAAATTTTACATTTTCGTGTTAAATAGGTCCAAACTTTGCGAAGGACTACTGATGTCATATTTTCTGAAGAGATTATTCTATTGGCAAATGGTCCTCATAACCTGGCAAGGAGGTTCAACAGGTATATACTGAATGGGTTTCGGTATCGAGTAAAGGCCATGGATGATCGTCGAGCCACACAAAATTGTGGTGTAGCTTTGAAGGCAAATACCGTAAGTTATGCTAGTCGAAAAGACAAGAATCCTCGTGTGGGGTCTGTGTACTATTATGGACAATTGACAGATATTGTTGAGATTCGATATTCCAATGAGAAGAAACATGTGTTGTTTAAGTGTGATTGGATTGACAACATTCACGGAAAGAAAGAAGATGTCTTCAATTTCACGTTGGTGAACTTCAATCATTTGTTGTACCGAGATAATCGAATTACCAATGAACCTTTCATCTTGGCGTCCCAAGCAGAGCAAGTTTGGTATGTTGCAGACCCGTTACAACCAGACTGGCAAGTCGTGGTGAAGATGTCTCAAAGAGGTTTATTTGATATGAGTTCGACTGATCCACAAATCGACCCATACATGAGCCAACAATTGGAAGAAAATATAATGCTTCGTGATGAAGAAGTTGGTTGGGTGAGGGAAGCCGTAGAAGGGGATACAGTTGATGTTCAAATAGGCTGATATTTAATCAACATTAGTAATTCAATTAAGGCTAAGGTTGTAGTTAATCATCAATTTCTGAATTTACTTTGTCTTTGTAATTGTATTAGTTCAATTAATGTCATATTATAGTTGATGACAAACCATTGTCTATGTTTCTAATGTCAATTAATGTTATATTGCTTGCAGATTATTATGGGAAGGAAGAGGAAGCCTGATCATCCCCGGCGCATTATGTCTGATGTGCTACATAACCGGACATTAGTAGCACCACCATCAGATGAGGCATCACATCGGCCACTATCGGAGGGGCCATTAGTGCCACCACCATCTGAGGGGCCATTAGTACCACCGTATCGACCGCACCTACCATTAGTGCCACCACCATCTGAGCATCTACCATGTACTCAGCCTCCACACCTACCATCGGTGCGTCCACCATCAGTGGCACCACAGCAGCTATCATCATCAGCTTATGAGCCATCTGCAGGTATATAAATTTGCTTTGATTTGTATGAAAATTATTTACACATACATTTATTTATGCTTATTATATATAACTTGTTTATTCTCATTGTATTTTGCAGACCCTTCGACTTCTTCACAGCCCACCTCAGGTTTATTTGATATGATTTATATTCACATTATTTAAATTTGCATTTGTTTATTACCATTGCATATTGTTTATTACTATTGTATATCGCAGGTTATGTTAGTTCTTCATCAACCTCGACTAGGCGTGGTAGAGGATGTGCCAAGGGCATTAAAGAGTAATCTTGGTAAAAAGTCGGACATACAATTTGATGGAAATTCTCGCCCAATAGGGATAACGTGGCAAAGTTAACTACTCAACTTGGCATTATTGTGCGGAATGGTAACATTGTTCCTCTTACTTTTCTTGACTGGAACAATGTGCCTGATGATATTGTTGATGCTATCTGGAAGGATGTGAAGGTAAAAGTATATTTTTGTTCACAAATTCGAATTCCAAATTTGTGTTATACTTAGCCTTAAACTTTGAAATTGTGTTTTATAGGACAATTTGAATATATGTCCAGAGGAGTACAAGCCAATCTGCATGAAAAACTGCAACAACATATGGAAGGATCACAAGAACAAGCTTAAGGCTAAGTATTTCAAGCCTAGAAGCTCTGATCATAATCTGAAGGATGATGTTCCCATGAACATTGTGCCAAGCCAGTGGGAACAACTTGTGGAGTATTGGCGTACTTCCGATGCTGAGGTATACAATTACATTATATTTATGATATGTAAACATACAAATCATATTTACATACTTACATTTGTTGAACTTGTTATAGAAAATTGCAAGTAGGAACGCTAAAAATCGGCGAGCTCACGGCATAGCTCATACCACAGGGCGTACTTCTTTCTCTCAGATACGGCATGAGGTTTACATTTTATTGTTTTATTTTTGTATATAAATAAACATTGTATATTTGCAAATTATTTGGATTCTAATTTTCATATGTCGCCCAAAAAATGTAGATGACCAGTAAAGGGGAGTTTACTGATAAAATGAATGTTTGGCTTATGACACGTAGAGTAGATGACCCAGAGGTTATCCAGACCTTGGTAGTTTTCAAACACCTTTGATTGTATTTAAAGTTTATTTTTTGTGTGTCAACCATCTTAATTTGGCATATACTTGTATGTCTTATTGAATACAGGATGAGTTTAATCGTCAACTCTCTATGCTACCTGAGGATGGTCGGACTTTGGAGGCTAGGAATGCCATATTCCATGAGTTGATGGGTCATGACGGACATGGATATTGTCGCACATACGGGAGAATTGTGCCTCGGAGAGCGGTGTATGGAGATGGTGCTGGGCCATCACAGTCAACACCCCAGCCATCGACTATTGATCAGATCACGCAGAAGGTTCGTGCAGAGCTAAGGGATGAGTTGAGGGAGGAGCTGCGAGCAGAGTTCTCTACACATTTGCAGCAGATGAGAGCTGAGATGATGGCCCTTGTGTCACAGGGGCCGAGTGTGGATCACAACAGACAGGTTCCATATAAATTAAATTGTTTGATAGTTCAATTTTCACTCAAGATTATGTATAAAATCCGAATATGATTAACACATTATGCATTGACTAACATAGGTTCCTGATGCATCGAGTGGCCACCGGGCATTTAGGGAATCTGCAGAAGACGAGAATCCATATACACCACCACCAGAAGATCAGGTATAAAATGTATCTTTGCATTCTAAGCTAAAATGTATCTTTGCATTCTTTACATTATAAGTTAAGAGACTTGTGGGAGAAGACGGGACTAGTTAGAGCCGGATTTCGCATGAAAATTGGCACACACGACCTCCTACGCACGAGAGACATGTGGGAGAAAACGGGGCTCGAATCGGGTTCCCGGTTTGGGAGTTAGAGCCGGATTTCACTTTAGGCAAACTACTTCCTTAAGAAACTTGAATCCGCGGCGGGCACGCCCCAAAATCCTGCAGCGTCGTTTAGGCACAAAACTTGGCACACACGACCGCCTAGGCACGAGAGACTTGTGGGAGAAGACGGGGCTCGAATCGGGTTCCCGGTTTGGGAGTTAGTGCCGGATTTCACTTTAGGCAAACTACTTCCTTAAGAAACTTGAATCCGAGGCGTTAACGCCCCAAAATCACCAAACGGCGTCGTTTAGGCACGAAACTTGGCACACACGACCGCCTAGGCACGAGAGACTTGTGGGAGAAGACGGGGCTCGAATCGGGTTCCCGGTTTGGGAGTTAGAGCCGGATTTCACTTTAGGCAAACTACTTCCTTAAGAAACTTGAATCCGAGGCGTTAACGCCCCAAAATCACCAAACGGCGTCGTTTAGGCACGAAACTTGGCACACACGACCGCCTAGGCACGATAGACTTGTGGGAGAAGACGGGGCTCGAATCGGGTTCTCGATTTGGGAGTTAGTGCCGGATTTCACTTTAGGCAAACTACTTCCTTAAGAAACTTGAATCCGAGGCGTTAACGCCAAAATCACTGCTTGGCGTCGTTTAGGCCTGAAACTTGGCACACGACCGCCTAGGCACGAGACTTGTGGGAGAAGACGGGGCTCGAATCGGGTTCCCGGTTTGGGAGTTAGTGCCGGATTTCACTTTAGGCAAACTACTTCCTTAAGAAACTTGAATCCGAGGCGTTAACGCCCCAAAATCACCAAACGGCGTCGTTTAGGCACGAAACTTGGCACACACGACCGCCTAGGCACGAGAGACTTGTGGGAGAAGACGGGGCTCGAATCGGGTTCCCGGTTTGGGAGTTAGAGCCGGATTTCACTTTAGGCAAACTACTTCCTTAAGAAACTTGAATCCGAGGCGTTAACGCCCCAAAATCACCAAACGGCGTCGTTTAGGCACGAAACTTGGCACACACGACCGCCTAGGCACGAGAGACTAGTGGGAGAAGACGGGGCTCGAATCGGGTTCCCGGTTTGGGAGTTAGTGTCGGATTTCACTTTAGGCAAACTACTTCCTTAAGAAATTTGAATCCGAGGCGTTAACGCCCCAAAATCACCAAACGGCGTTGTTTAGGCACGAAACTTGGCACACACGACCGCCTAGGCACGAGAGACTTGTGGGAGAAGACGGGGCTCGAATCGGGTTCCCGGTTTGGGAGTTAGAGCCGGATTTCACTTTAGGCAAACTACTTCCTTAAGAAACTTGAATCCGAGGCGTTAACGCCCCAAAATCACCAAACGGCGTCGTTTAGGCACGAAACTTGGCACACACGACCTCCTAGGCACGAGAGACTTGTGGGAGAAGACGGGGCTCGAATCGGGTTCCCGGTTTGGGAGTTAGAGCCGGATTTCACTTTAGGCAAACTACTTCCTTAAGAAACTTGAATCCGAGGCGTTAACGCCCCAAAATCACCAAACGGCGTCGTTTAGGCACGAAACTTGGTACACACGACCTCCTAGGCACGAGAGACTTGCGGGAGAAGACGGGGCTCGAATCGGGTTCCCGGTTTGGGAGTTAGAGCCGGATTTCACTTTAGGCAAACTACTTCCCTAAGAAACTTGATTCCGAGGCGTTAACGCCCAAAATCACCAAACGGCGCTGCTGAAACTTGGCACACACGACCTCCTAGGCACGAGAGACTTGTGGGAGAAGAGGGCTCGAATCGGGTTCCCGGTTTGGGAGTTAGAGCCGGATTTCACTTTAGGCAAACTACTTCCTTAAGAAACTTGAATCCGAGGCGTTAACGCCCCAAAATCACCAAACGGCGTCGTTTAGGCACGAAACTTGGCACACACGACCGCCTAGGCACGAGAGACTTGTGGGAGAAGACGGGGCTCGAATTGGGTTCCCGATTTGGGAGTTAGAGCCGGATTTCACTTTAGGCAAACTACTTCCTTAAGAAACTTGAATCCGAGGCGTTAACGCCCCAAAATCACCAAACGGCGTCGTTTAGGCACGAAACTTGGCACACACGACCTCCTAGGCACGAGAGACTTGTGGGAGAAGACGGGGCTCGAATCGGGTTCCCGGTTTGGGAGTTAGAGCCGGATTTCACTTTAGGCAAAATACTGCCTTAAGAAACTTAAATCCGAGGCGTTAACGCCCCCAAATCCTGCTTGGCGTCGTTTGGGCCTAAACTTGGCACACACGACCTCCTAGGCACGAGAGACTTGTGGGAGAAGACGGGGCTCGAATCGGGTTCCCGGTTTGGGAGTTAGAGCCGGATTTCACTTTAGGCAAACTACTTCCTTAAGAAACTTGAATCCGAGGCGTTAACGCCCCAAAATGCCAAACGGCGTTTAGGCACGAAACTTGGCACCCACCACCCCCTAGGCACGAGAGACTTGTGGGAGCAGTCGGGGCGCGAAACGGGTACCCGGTTTGGGAGTTAGAGCCGGATTTCACTTTAGGCAAACTACTTCCTTAAGAAACTTGAATCCGAGGCTCGAATCAGGTTCCCGGTTTGGGAGTTAGAGCCGGATTTCACTTTAGGCAAACTACTTCCTTAAGAAACTTTCATCCGGGGCGTGAACGCCCCAAAAACACTGCGGCGTCGTTTAGGCCTGAAACTTGGCACACACGACCTCTTAGGCGGAGAGACTTGTGGGAGAAGACGGGCTCGAATCGGGTTCCCGGGTTGGGAGTTAGAGCCGGATTTCACTTTAGGCAAACTACTTCCTTAAGAAACTTGAATCCGAGGCGTTAACGCCCCAAAATCACCAAACGGCGTCGTTTAGGCACGAAACTTGGCACACACGACCTCCTAGGCACGAGAGAGTTATGGGAGAAGACGGGGCTCGAATCGGGTTCCCGGTTTGGGAGTTAGAGCCGGATTTCACTTTAGGCAAACTATTTCCTTAGGAAACTTGAATCCGAGGCGTTAACGCCCCAAAATAACCAAACGGCGTCGTTTAGGCACGAAACTTGGCACACACGACCTCCTAGGCACGAGAGACTTGTGGGAGAAGACGGGGCTCGAATCGGGTTCCCGGTTTGGGAGTTAGAGCCGGATTTCACTTTAGGCAAACTACTTCCTTAAGAAACTTGAATCCGAGGCGTTAACGCCCCAAAATGCCAAACGGCGTCGTTTAGGCACGAAACTTGGCACACACGACCTCCTAGGCACGAGGGACTTGTGGGAGAAGACGGGGCTCGAATCGGGTTCCCGGTTTGGGAGTTAGAGCCGGATTTCACTTTAGGCAAACTACTTCCTTAAGAAACTTGAATCCGAGGCTCGAATCAGGTTCCCGGTTTGGGAGTTAGAGCCGGATTTCACTTTAGGCAAACTACTTCCTTAAGAAACTTGAATCCGAGGCGTTAACGCCCCAAAATCACCAAACGGCGTCGTTTAGGCACGAAACTTGGCACACACGACCTCTTAGGCAGGAGAGACTTGTGGGAGAAAACGGGGCTCGAATCGGGTTCCCGGTTTGGGAGTTAGAGCCGGATTTCACTTTAGGCAAACTACTTCCTTAAGAAACTTGAATCCGAGGCGTTAACGCCCCAAAATCACCAAACGGCGTCGTTTAGGCACGAAACTTGGCACACACGACCTCCTAGGCACGAGAGAGTTATGGGAGAAGACGGGGCTCGAATCGGGTTCCCGGTTTGGGAGTTAGAGCCGGATTTCACTTTAGGCAAACTATTTCCTTAGGAAACTTGAATCCAGCGTTGCGCCCAAAATGACCAAACGGCCTCGTTTAGGCACGAAACTTGGCACACACGACCTCCTAGGCACGAGAGACTTGTGGGAGAAGACGGGGCTCGAATCGGGTTCCCGGTTTGGGAGTTAGAGCCGGATTTCACTTTAGGCAAACTACTTCCTTAAGAAACTTGAATCTGAGGCGTTAACGCCCCAAAATCACTAAACGGCGTCGTTTAGGCACGAAACTTGGCACACACGACCTCCTAGGCACGAGAGACTTGTGGGAGAAGACGGGGCTCGAATCGGGTTCTCGGTTTGGGAGTTAGAGCCGGATTTCACTTTAGGCAAACTACTTCCTTAAGAAACTTGAATCTGAGGCGTTAATGCCCCAAAATCACCAAACCGTGTCGGTGTAGCACGAAATTTTGCACAGACGACCTCCTAGGCACGAGAGACTTGTGGGAGAAGACGGGGCTCGAATCGGGTTCCCGGTTTGGGAGTTAGAGTCGGATTTCGGTCCAGTCAAAATTATTTACTAAACTATCTTTCTAATTATATAGTAGTCAATTTTTTTTTTATATTTTTCTGTAATTAAAATATTAACACCATTATATGATTTTTAATTTTTTTTATCTTGTTTTTTTCAGATATTTCCTGAGTAGCAGTTTGCTTCTTGTGAAATGCGGGCGTATAAAGATTGTGACAAACTTTTGTTTTTGTAACCTTAACGAATCAAGATTTAAAAACTTTTGATTTTGATTTATGTTATTTAAATTTGTGAACAACATTGTGTATGTATTATGCGACGTTATGTACTGGCATAATTTTTATTGTTATGAATTTTTATTTATGTATTGTTATGAATGGAACAACAATATGAATTTTAATTATTTGTCAACTTTTGTTTATGTATGTATTTATATTATTATGTAATTTTTGAATTTTTTATGGTTATTTTTTATTTAATACAGGTTATTTTAATTTTTTTAATAATTTCCAAATAGGTTTTTTTTTTTTTTTTTTTTTTTTTTTTTGAGACGGCATGACAAGCCGTCGCAAAAAACAGTACGAGGCTTTTGCGACAGCACCCATACCGTCGCAAAAGCTATGTAAATTTTTGTGGAAAACAGACCTTTAGCGACGGTTCAACTTGCCGTCGCCGAAGGTTATAAGCTACAACCCTTTTAGCGACGGTCAAGTTGCCGTCTCAAAAAACCCACTTCAGCGACAGGAATTTGTTATCGTCGCAAAAACTGATATTTTTATCCATTATTGGCGACAGGAAAAGTGCCGTCGCAAAAAAGGCACCCTCCCGTCGCAAAAAACAATGGCGACGGCAGTTACCGTCGCTAAAGACCTTTTGCTACCCTCTCTGTCGCGACCCCCGCTTGCCGTCGCAAAAAACCAATTTACCGTCGCAAAAACTATTAGCGACGGCGTGAGGGGCATTTGCGACGGCCGGTTGCCGTCGCAAAAAACACGTTTTTTTGTAGTGCTTTTTGTGAAATTTTATTTTTTATTCTATCAAATGTCAAAAATACCAAAAATGTTTTCCTCTTAAAAAATAGAGAGCATATAAAATAAATTTTTTTCTCCAAAATTATAGGGGGGATCGCCCTTCTAGAACAATTATCACACTTATTTATCTACAGATCCTAACTGATAAATTTGTCAATATGACTTATTGGGTAATAAATCCCCAAAGTAGGACTTATTGATAATTATCCTAACATGAATTCTAATTGTCACATTACAATTTTTGAACACTTTTCTTTGTATTTTTTTAATGTTTGATATATAATATTTTATTCCAATTTCCTCAACTCGTTAAATTGCAAAGGTAATGCAACTGTGTTGCTTATGTTTGTAATGTGGTATAGAATTATTAAGAATACTAATTTTAAGTCATGTGGAATGTTATTGAAATATGTGTAAATCTAATTCAATCTATTTCCAGTTAGTCACCTAATTAAATCGCCATTCTCTACCCTAAAATCTACATGGAAATCAAATTAAGTAGTGCATGTGCATGGTCCCTGTTTGGAAACCGACTTTTGTAAAATATGCATTAGATATGTTTTTGTAAATTATTATGAGTTACAAACCGACTTTTTGATTCAAAACCGACAATATTCACAACCATCAATTATCATTGAATATTATCTCATATATTTTGATTTTTCAATTATCAAATTTATATTAATCTCACTTCCTCAAGAAGGGATTTTCGTATGATTTTTGACGAGTCTAAATATATGGTTTTAAAGTTGAGGGAATAAGGTTATATTGTGATAATTGAGAAGAGTTTGTTTGAGATGTGGTTGATTTTTTGGTTATTTTAGTCTGGGGTTAAAAAGTCTTATTTGGAATAGGCTTTTTTGACTTTTATAAGAAAAAAAATAAAATAATTGTGAGTTGAATGTGATGTTTTGTCTTATTGAATTAAAAAGCTTATTTTATTTTTTTGTGGCTAAAGTAACCCCAAATCCAATTCAACCTAATCCTTCTTCCCAAACGAATGCAAAGTAACATTAACCCTAAAGTGACATTAACCTTTTCAACAAATAAAAATAATAATATAACGGTAAAATTATATCATTAACACATGGTATTACATATTAATAATAAAATTTCACATAAGATAATATCACTATTCAGATGTAACTATTTGTTCCAAAAAAACTCTACATTCACTACATACAAATAGTAAAGTTTGTTATACTTACATGATAGTTTATTGAATAAAAACACCGTATGCCCGATGTGGTATCATGATTTTATTAAATTTTCAACATACAAGGTTGGTTGACTGAAATTGGTTATGGACTGATGGAGTTGAGAATCTTGGTGGTCTGGTGCTTGACGGTTACTCCATGCTAGTAATGACAAAGGTGAAGCAGAGGAGGAGTATATCATTGTTCATTATGCTGTTGCTGATATTGCTGTGTGATCTATGAGGATTTGGGAGGTTAGTTTGGTGGTGTAATTGGGTGGTTTTTGCTTAGTCTTTTTCTCGAAACTTGGTGAGGTGGCTATATGATTGGTTGTTCATTTCGGTGTCTATATGTTGGTCTCTTACCAACGTTTTTAGTTTTAGCTTGTACATGATTTGGTGTTTTTCTTGAAATCAACCTAGCTGGGATTAGGAGGTTCACTATGATATTTGTTGCTTTTACCTCTCTTTATTAATGTAGACATTTTGTTTATGTCAATAAATTTATTTATTTTTTTGGCCAATAAAAAAGAAAAAAGAAAAATAAATGTAAGTCTTGCAATAACAGGCTCTGATGTTTGTTTGAGCCCAAATAATTTTATTCATTGACTTCTATTCATTGGGATGTTTTGAAAAGATAGTTAAAAGTTAATTTTTGATTTTTAACCAAGCTTTTTAACTTTTTTGCTTGATATTTGTTATGTTGTCATATCACAATCACATGACCAAAATATCCCTACTTAATTTAGAAAATTTACATTTTTACATATGTGGCTCATTTGGCAACTAGGGGGTATAGCTTTCACAGGTAGCTTTTAGCTACCTTTCTAAATGATTGGAAAATTCTATTTCCACACACCCAATTATCTCAGTGCACACACTAAATAAAATATTATTTTAATATCAATCATACCCTAAACTAAAATAACCATAATGGATATATATTAATACTGATAATATTATATAAAAATATTCTCTGTACATATCTTTTAAAAGCAAAAAAATCTCAATGTGCACTTTTTGATTAAAACAAAAAAACTAAATTCCATTTTTTCCATTGTTGTAACTTTGCTTGCTACATATTCTATACTCCTCTACTGCTTTCAAAGCAATACTCTCATATTGCTTTAATTTCTAGATTTATACTCTATTGGTGATGAAAAGATTAGTTTTTTTTGCAGAATTTTTTTTTTCCCTCTTTCACGGTTTTCAATCGAACAATTAGTGTCGAATTATTTCATTATATTCGGACATTAACTGCTGAATTTTTTTTTAAAAAAAAAATTTAAAACAAATTTGTCAAACTAATCACTTTTATTTAAAAGTTAAGTTTCGAATTAAACATATAGTTTCAAAAAACTAGTGGTGAAATCCCCAAATAAAAAACATTTAAAAAAAAAAAAAAAAAAAAGACGACGATTTTATGACAATGGAGTGCATAGAAATTGGAAATGATAAATGTAGTAACAAAATAGTAAATGTAATAATAAAATAAAAAAATACATTATCTTCAATAATATTTTAGAAGGTTTTAATGAAATTTTTATAGAGGTCCACTAAGATCTCCAATGAAAGTTTTTAATGGAGTCCTTTTGACTAAAATACTCACCAAATTGAACAGTGGAAGTAGGTAAATCATTATGGGGCACAGCTAAAGCTAAACTTTATTGCATTTGAACTTAACCAATAACCACAATTATTCAATTTTTTAAATAAAAAAAATTAATGGGTGACAATTTGTACTTATTTTTATTTATAACATCTTCCCACAATGACTTTTAATAAATAAAAATACTTGAGACTTTCAAAGTTGGAGATTCTCATAATTCTCAAAATGATGTGGACTAATCATTTGTTTTTATTCTTTTTATTTTTATTTTTTTAGACCAATCACAGGTAAATAGGACCCGTAAAACTTGTATTTTTTAAGAGTATGTTGCGTTGTTATTAATAAATATACTGATGGTTGTCGTGGCACGGAAAGAGTATAAGCATTGCAATGAACAGAACATAACAGAGTAGGTAGGTTTTTTTTATAGCTTCAGTTCTTTTGCTAGAATAGAATGAATTCAAGTTGGTTTGGTGCATCATGATGATGATGATTCAGGTTGGTTTTGAACGTCAATTGAGGTCTTTAATGGATGATTTTATTTTCATTTCACTTCATTTCATACTGTAGTTTTAAATGATTTTTTTGTAGGTCTATAATAGATTTATAAATCTAAAAACAGAATCACTCAACAAGTCTATGGAAAGAAAAATTGAGTAGTTTGTGTATAATGATTATCAGTGAGTTGTATAATTATAACTTTTAGTGTGTGGATTGAAAAAATTAATTAATACTCAAATCAATAAATATATAATTAAGTATGTAGAAATAGAATTTTTTCAAATGATTTTGATGCTATAAAAACAAACTTCTAACTTTTTACCAAATCACCATTACTGACCGTTGGGTTATAACAACCGGTCGACCAGTCGGTTGACCGGCCGGTTGACCAACCGGTTGTCCCGTAAAAGATTCAAACAGTTCAGGAAAAAAGTTCAAACAATTCAAAAAAAAAAAAAAATTTTTTTGCCTAACCGGTTAACCGGCCGGTCGACCACCTGGTCGTCCCGAAAAAAGTTTAAAAAGTTGAAAAAAAAAGTTCAGACAATTCAAAAAAAAAAAAAAAAAAAAATTTTTTTGCCTAACCGGTCGACCACCCGGTTGTTCCGGGACAGATTTGATAAAAGTTGAACCGTTGAAGCATGTGATACCAGATTTGATGAAATGAATCATTTTTTATTTAAATTTAATGAAAAATCTGATACACCATTAGAGATGTTCTACGCTGCAAAACAAAACTTTTATTTTTGTCCTCAAATGACACCGTCATTTTATTAATGCATTATATGAAATGTCAAGAATCTGCAATTAATGATTTGATTTATACCACTCAATACGAGTTTCAATCAGAAAAAGTCAAATCACATTGTTAAATTAGAAAATAAATAAATGGTATAATTTATTTATGATTCACTTCAATTTATTATAATTTAATTTAATTTCTTATTTTTTATTTACTATTCTATTTTATTTCTTGCATGAAATGAAGTCATTTTCATCTCCCAATCTAAAGAAAAGATCAATCAGTGATATTGATAGACTTAATTTTATAATATACACATATATAAAAATTTAATTGTATTATTATCTATCATGTCCCGGATTTCTGAGATCAAACCCACATAAATAAATCCGTAATTGATAAAATAAAATAAAAAAGGCAATAAACAGATAAAAGAAAATAATATCTTTCGTGCAAATGGCTATTATAGAGTCGAATAATATATGAGTTCATCCGATTTCATGCACCCTACATTCAATATTTAAATGAAACTTACTAGATACGGTCAAAGTTACTTAAGATGATCTCGTAACTAGATCAGGTTTACCTGACTCAAGCCACTATATTATCTATGTTATTTTAAACACTTTAATGTATATTTTACCAATATTTAATAAAATAAAATTTATTATCTACTATTTAACACGAATATTTTCACAAAATAATTCACCATTTGTTTAAGGATTTGATAACAAAATAATTCACCATTCTTTTTCTAATGTCTTTTTAAGTAATGTTGGTGTACTTAACTGCATAGTTAATGTTGATAACATGTTTTTATTTATCCTTAGAATAATGGCAGATTTACCAATAAATTCAAAAATTTGAACTTATGAACTAATTGGTCCCATTTTTATTCTATTAAACCATTTAGTCCCATTCAAATGTGAAGGACGTAATTACCCTCATCTAACCGTTGCTGATGCAGCTGTCGGGCAGAAATTGGGTGAGGCACGTGTGTCGCTCACGTGCGTGATTAGTGAATGGATGTGTGGTGTGTTGCATGTGATACACTGGTAGGGTGTCACAGAATAGCAAAGCGCTGTAAGGGGTTTTTTATTGGGCTGGGTTAGTGTGTTTGGGGGTTAACACACACTGATACACACCAAACCCAGCTTTCTCTTCTCTCTCTAAGACACCCAGCGCATAACACACACACTGATACACGCACACTACCACGTCCGGCAGTACCTTCCTCGCCAAACCCTTGTGGTTGTTCGCCGCCGAACTCCGCAACACCACCGCCGCCGTCTCCTCTTCCGGCAACTCACTCCTTTCCTCTTCCTCCACCTTCACCTCCACCTCAGCTTCGCTCACGTGCGTGATTAGTGAATGGATGTGTGGTGGGTTGGTGTGTTTGGGGGTTAACACAAAGCCCACACCCAAAAAGTTTACTAAGGGTTTTTTTAGAAGACTGATGTGGTTTTTGGTTGCCACGTATTCCACATATTGAAAACCCATACCCTTTAAAACACAAGCACCACACAGGCACATCACCACACAGGCAGACACACACTCAAGACCGAGATGCATACACATTGATAGATTTGGACACACACCCAAGGGACCATTGACACACACACGGTTGAGGGAGGGAGAGGATTACACCCAACAGACCAGACACACATACACGGTTTAGAGAGAGAGAGAGAGAGCATCACACACCATACACAGACACATACATGCATCCATACTTGAGCGCTCGAGGGAGATGGACAGGGACGACACACGGGGGACCTCTCTCTCTTTCTAACATGGTGACAAGAACTTGCAGAGGACGAAATGGGTGAGGAAGTTGGACCATACACATGCACATCACCACACAGGCAGACACACACACATTCACAACACACACTCAAGACCGATATGCATACACATTGATAGATTTGGACACACACCCAAGGGACCATTGACACACACACGGTTGAGGAAGGGAGAGGATTACACCCAACAGACCAAACACACATACACGGTTTAGAGAGAGAGAGAGAGTATCACACACCATACACAGACACATACATGCATCCATACTTTAGCGCTCGAGGGAGATGGACAGGGACGACACATGAGGGACCTCTCTCCCTTTCTAACATGGTGACAAAAATTAGCCAAAACCGAAGGAGCAACGTTTCCAAAAAAAGAATTGAGCCCACAAAGACATTACCACATTGACCCAAGGGCACGGTCATCCACACAGTCCTACCAAAAATGGAAAAAAAAAAAAACAAAAAGGACCAACTCAACCCACCAACAGGACTAACTAGTATAATAGAATAAAAGTGAGACTATTTGGTATAACAGTTTGTGAATTAGGATTTATTAGTAAATAATCCTAGAATAATTCACTTAACATATGACATGATTAAAAAAATAATTGACCAATTATATTATAATCGTTGTAATTTGTCTCTTGTGTTAATTAGCATACCAAACCATTGAACTAATTGAAGGTACATGCAAATCAAGCCTCCCCCACATTGAAAAAAAGCAGTGTCTTCTCCCCCAGATATATGAGGACCACCAAAGCAATCTCTCTCTCTCTCTCTCTCTCTCTCTATATATATATATATATGAGGACCACCAAAGCAATCTCATTCTCTCTTTCTCTCTCCCTCTCTCTCTCTCTCTCTCTCAAAAATGAAAATGAAAAGTACCACCAAAACCTGTACAAATGTAGGGAAAAAACAGAAATGTTGCTAGAGGTTGGTAGTCCATACAAATTTACACTGTTAAAAAAACACGTTGTACCTTGATAAAGACGTATCTTGTTAATTATCAACAAAATCAATATGAGGTGTCTCCCCTTCACGCAATAGACTAAGCAAAATTGTTAGCTCATTGACCTTATTATATTACTTTTATTATTCAATTTGTTTGTCTTCTAGAGTAATGTGTATATATAAATTATTTATATATAAAAAAATTTGACTAATCTAATAATCGCAACCATATGATTTATTATTAACACAAATTTACTATATGTATTATGCTATGATGCAATTATGATAAAATATTATAGCTGTACTTATTGAATCAAATTGATTTTTTATTTTTTTTAAATAATCTTCTCACATAAGATTAGAAGATGACGGACTTGATTATAAAATTGAGTTTTGTGGTGCCCATGAGATAAAATATATTGTAACAAAACTCAAGCAAACTTCATATAGAAAACCATATTCTTGCTATATTTATGTGAGAAACTAATGTCCTAGGTTTGAATGACATGGTTGAAAAGCTTCCACGTCTGCAAGTTGGAGAACCCAATAAACTACATATTTTGTTAAATAAATAAAAAATTGTAAACTGTAAACTCAAAATATAATCTTATAAACTATTTAATAAATTAATTAATTAATTTATTTATTTATTTATTTTATGAATCTAAAAGTTCTATTAAAATAGAAATTACATAAAATGATAGTCACTTACACGTTTGAATTTAATTTTTGAGAGATAAAAGTAATTTTCTCCAAATATGAAATTACACATTTGGACAATTTGGACTATATAGATGTTTTGGATTTTCCTTCATTTTAGAACAAATCTCATATTTCGAACGAGAATGTAACACTCCAATATAACACTTTAATAATATAACATTCTAATATAAATACTAAAAAATACCTTAATATATATTTTTTCAAATATAACAACGTAAACCATTGAACTAATGGAAGGTACAAGCAAATCAAGCCTTCCCCACATTGAAAAAATGCAGTGTCTTCTTCCCCAGATCTATGAGGACCACCAAAGCAATCTCATTCTCTCTCTTTGTATGAGGACCACCAAAGCAATCTCATTCTCTCTCTCTCTCTCTTCCAAAAATGAAAATGAAAAGTACCACCAAAACCTGTACAAATGTAGGGAAAAAACAGAAATGTTGCTGGAGGTTGGTAGTCCATACAAATTTACACTGTTAAAAAAACTTGTGTCTTGTTAATTTTCAACAAAATCAATATGAGTTGTGTCCCGTTCATGCAATAGACTAAGCAATATTGTTAGCTCATTGAGCTTATTATACTTACTTTTATGATTCAATTTGTTTATCTTTTAGAGTAATGTGTATATATAAATTATTTGTATATAAAAAAATTTGACTAATCTAATAATCGTAACCATATGATTTATTATCAAACAAATTGACGATATGTCTTATGCTATGAAGCAATTATGATAAAATACTATAATTGTACTTATTGAACCAAATTGTTTTTTTTTTTTTTTTTAAATGATCTTCTCTCATAAGATTAGAAGATGAACGGTCTTGATTATAAAATTGAGTTTTGTGGTGTTCATGAGATAAAATGTATTGTAACAAAACTCATGTAAACTTCGTATAGAAAACCATATTCTTGCTATATTTATGTGAGATACTAATGTCCTGGGTTTGAATGACATGGTTGAAAAGCTTCCACATCTCCGAGTTGGAGAACCCAATAAACTACAATTTTTTTTTTTTTTTATCGGAAAATGTTAGTTGTTAGATTAGTATTTATGAGAGAAAATCTCCTCTTACACTCCCTTAATTCAATCCTCTTAAGGTGAATTGAACCCATGACCTCCTTGAGACTAAGCCCTAAGGAAGGCATGGTGGCCAACTAGACTAGGCCTAGTTGGTTCCCAAAAAATTACGTATTTTGTTAAATAAATAAAAAAATTGTAAACTGTAAACTCAAAATGTAATCTTATAAATTGTTTAATTAATAAATTTATTTTATGAATCCAAAAGTCTTATTAAAGTAGAAATTATACAAAAGGATAGTCATTTACACATTTGAATTTAATTTTTGAGAGATAAAAAGTGAGTTTCTCCAAATATGAAATTACACACTTGGACAATTCGCACTATAGATGTTTTGGATTTTCCCTTATTCTGGAACAAATTCCATATTACGAATAAGAACGTAACATTCCAATGTAACACTTCAATAATGTAACGTTCTAATATAAACACTAAAAAACTCCTTAATATATATTTTTCAAATGTAACAACGTAACATTTAAACTTTTTCCAAACGTAACACTCCAATGTAACACATAAAAAAAAACTTCTTACTCTATTTTTTCCAAACGTAACACTTCAATATAACACACATAAAAACATTAAAAAAACTACTTAGTATACATTTTCCAAACATATCACTTACAGTTTGAAATTATGCATTTACCTAAAACTTACTAATGAATTTTTGTACTCCTTTTGAAATGGTTTGAAGAATCTCACACCTTTTAGTAATGATTAGAAGAATCTCACATCTTTTTTTTGGAGTGTTACATTAGAATATTATGTTTGGTAAAAGTATAATAATGAATTTTTTTTGTGTGTTACATTGGAGTATCACACTAAAAAGTTTTTTTGGTGTTACATTGGAGTATTATGTTTGAAAAAAATATAATAAAAAGTTTTTTGTACATTTACTCAAAACTTACTAAGGAGTTCTTATACTCCTTTTGAAACATTTGAAGAACTAATTCCACATCCTTTTGGAATGAAAAATCTCATATTTCAAGTCATTTTTGTACTTCTTTAAAAATATTTGAAAAATTTTACATTTCAAGTCATTTTAAATAAAAAAGATTCTCATATAAAAATTTATCATAAATTTGATTCTCATAGATTGTGTATCTTACATTTTCTAACACGAAAGAAAAAAAGAAGAAGAAAACATAACAAAAATATGGGTATAATCGTAAATTTAATTTTTAAATAATGTATTAAATCTACATTTTCAAAATCAATAGAAGTAATTGGTCTATAAAAAAAACTCTTGAGACTAATCGAATTACCATTCCTCAAAATGAGATTTATAGATAAATTGTCCTTAAATTAATTATATAGTACAATATCATCGCATGGTCATGAAATTAAGTTTTAATATATGAGATTTGCCTCCAAATCCAATTGGTAATTTACTCCTTAGCCTCGTAAATATAAAGCACATGGCTTATTATATTTGATTCTTAAATTATTCCCATGAGCAGATGGAAAAAATAAAACCAATAATATTAATTTAATATAATTTAATAAATAAAAAAAATATTCCATGATTGAAATCACATGACTTAGCTTATTTTAATATGACATCTTTCTTAAATTTTAAATTTTATGATATCTAATTTATTATAGTTTTAACAAACTTTAAAATATAATGAAACTAGATTCTACATTTTCTCCCCCAATAAAATGAATAAAATATATTAAAAAAAATTAAAAATGAATCTCACTGCAGACTTGAACCTTGAATAATTTAAACAAGTCAAACTTATAAAGAATTCTTCAAACAGAATAAAAGTTACAATTCTTGAGATAATTTTTTGAATAACTCAAAAAAGATATTATTCCTATAGGATACTTCCAAACAAACCCTATTGACAAGTAGATTATAAATCATGTTTTAGCATGAGTACCTTTTCTTATGAAGAAGCAGTTCAGCTGTTGAAAGCTTTATTTCTTTTATGGTTTGAAAGGAATGCATATATTTTTTAGACAATGGTTCACTTCGTTTTAAAAAAGAAAAATGTTATATATTATCAGTTTTATATAATGATTTTTGTAATTGGTTTTTTGTTTGGAAACAACTATTTAACAATAAAAATAGTATCATATATTTGATGATATAAAAATGATGAAAAAAATTAATGATATATAACATTACTTTCTAAATATTAAAACAAACTGATACAAGAAATGTTATGTCACCAATTTTCTTTCTTTTAAACTATTTTCTGCAACTTTTTGTAAATATACATATGATTAGTTTCTCTCTTTAAAAATAATCATTTTTTTTTTCTTTTTTTTAACAGCAAATTGAAGCTTTATTGATGAAATTAGAAGAGGACTTGCAAAAATACATCAACAGAGCGGAAAAGACCAGCGTTGGTGAGAAACCAATCAAACAGCCAACAAAAGAAACAACCATAAAGGAATAAGAACAAACTGTAACAGAGCAACAAACAAACTGAAAGGAAGAAGAACAAACTACAGCAGAGAACAAACAAACTGGAACAGAGCACCAAACTAACAACAGAAGCAATCTGCACGGCTTGACAGAATCATGGCTATAACAATCCTTGCCTCGCCCCTGAGAAGTTAAAAAGGAAATCATTAATCGAAAAATGGAGCTCCTTGGAAGCAGCCTTAAGCCAGATAGCAAGCCTAAAGAGAATAAGCTCTTGCAGTTCCTGCAAATTTGGATAAGTCGCATTGAAGCAGCAACCATTCTTGTGCTTCCAGATTGACCAGAGTGATACCAGAGGTATGGCATGCCAAATCCGTTGTTCAGCTTTCCTAAAATGGTACCCTAACCACCATTGCAGCAGACCATGGATAGAGTCAGGAACAACCCAAGTAACACCCCACCACTGCAACAGACCAGACTAGACTCTCCATACAAATGGGCAAAGGATTAGAACATGCTTAATTGATTCCTGCTGAGATTTACAAAAGATGCACAATGTAGAGGCAGACTATCTAAGACTCCAATCATTTGCCAAGAATCTGAAGTTTGGATCTTGTGCTTCCATGCGAGCCAACCAAAGAATTGCACCTTAGGAGGAAGAAACTTGATCCACACCAGAAGATTGAAGCTAACAGTACCCCCAGAGGCTCTGCTGGTATGATTGTAGAGATTAGACACAAAAGATTGCCACGGCTTGGCTGCTCTCCAAACTGCACTGTCATGAGACTCAATCTGAAAGGAAATGACTGAACATAAAATGCCATTAAGCCTGAGCAATTCATTCTTTTCCCAAACAAAGAGAGTCCTCCTAAATGAAAACAACCAGTTCTTAGTTATGCCAAATATTTCCACAAAGTCCTTTAGCAGACCTTCCCTATGTAAAGATAAACTGAAAAGCTGAGGGAACTCATCTTTTAGTCAAATATTTCCACACCAAGAATCAAACCAGAACCTTATACGACAGCCATTGCCCACCTTTAGCTAGAGGTTACTAGTATAGTATAGTAAAAGAGACTGGTTATGTTCACCTGCTGCCACTATGCCATTCCAAGTATAAGAGGATGAGGTGCTTAAGCTTAGATTTGGAAACCATTTCCCTCTAAGGAACTAATATTTACTGCATAAAACCCTATACCAGAGTGACACTAGTTCAGAAGCAAATCTCTACCACTATTTTAGGAGTAGACACACATTCATATCTCTGATTCTTCTAACCCCAATCCACCTTGCTTTATGTTCTTAGTAACCTCTGACCATTTCACTAAATGGATTTTTTGCTTCAGATCTGGCCCTCCCCGTAAGAATGAGGCTTGAATTTTGTCTATCTCCTTTGCAATTCCCTCAGGTAGCTTGAATAATGATATGTAGTACACAGGTATACTTGATAACATTGCTTTCACCAAGGTTAATCTACCTGCATAAGATAATAGCTTCCTTTTCCAACCAGCTAGCCTTAGTTTTACCTTATCAACTACTGGTTTCCAAGTTTTCTTCCTTCTAGGATTTGCACACAAGGGCAGACCTAGATACTTGATTGGTAAATTTTGAGACTTGCAGTTCAAGAGGGAAGCAAACTCAGCAAGGGTAGATCCGGAGATGCCAATGCCACAAACCACACTTTTATGGTAATTGATTTTAAGACCTGAAGCCACTTCAAAGCATCTAAGAATTCTTTTCAAATTTAGCACCTCTGTTAGCTCAGCTTCACAGAACAAAAGGGAATCATCTACAAATTGAAGGCGAGACAATTGCACATCATCATTGGCCCCAACAGATACCCCTTTGAGCAATCTCAGATCCACAGCTCTCTGAAGAAGAATATTTAATGCCTCAACAACCAAATTGAATAGGAATGGTCATAAGGGGTCACATTGCCTAAGCCCTTTTTGGGGGTTAAACTCCTTGGTTGGAGATCCATTGACAATAATTGAAATTCTAGTAGTAGAGACACACTCCTGAATCCAAGAGATCCATTTTTCGCCAAACCCAAAATTTGCTAACATTAAAAAAAGGAAATTCCAGTTGATGGAGTCAAATGCCTTCTCCAAATCTATTTTAAAAAGCAGCCCAGCTTTCTTGGATTTGACCCAACTATCCACAACTTCATTTGCAATCAAGACACCATCCAAGATGTTTCTACCTCTCAGAAAAGCAGATTGTGAATCATCAGTTATCAGAGGCATAACTTGCTTCAATCTATTTGTTAGGACTTTAGATAGAATTTTGTAGATGGAACCAATCAGACTAATAGGTCTGAATTCATTTAGTGTTAAAGCTTTCTCCTTCTTTGGGACAAGAGTAATGAATGAGCTATTCAAACCTGGGATCAATCTGCCACTAGCATGGAACTCTTGCATAAATTTGAGGACTTCACCTTTAAGCACCTTCCAAAATTTCTGGAAAAACATCAAGTTGAATCCATCTGGTCCTGGGGCTTTGTTCCCATTACAATCACTTACTGCTGCCCAAATTTCTTCTTCAGAAAAATCTACTTCAAGCATATGAAAGTGGGTACTAAGCCTAATACTCTTGAATTCTCTAGACAAGGTTGGTCTCATTTTCCAATAATCTTTGAAAAGGTTTAAAAGTGGTGCCATACCTCATTCTTGACAGAAACTGGTTCCTCAAAAATCACATCTCCAACTGTGATGGAGTTGATAGTGTTTCCGGTTTGCCTGCTAGTGGCCATGACATGAAAAAACCTGGTGTTCCTATCCCCTTTCAGATTCCAATCCATCCTAGATTTTTGGAGCCATTCCCATTCCATCTTCCTACACAATGACCATATTTCATTTCTTTTCTCTCTTTGCAGCATCAATTCACCTTCATCCAGAGGTCTGGTTTCAGCTTTTAGATCAAGATCATGAAGAGCATATTTAGAGGCTTCTAATTTTTTAGCAACATTACCATAAGTCTCTTGACTCCGTTTCTTTAAGGCCAACTTTAGGGACTGCAATTTCCTCTTTAGAATGAATCCTGCAGATCCATTTAGCTATAGTTCTCCCCAATAGCTCTCTACTAAGGAAGCCAGAGTTGGATGTAAGGTCCAAGCATTCATAAATTTGAATGGTTTGGGCCCCCAGTCCCTACCATCCTCCATGAGAAGAAGTGGGCGTGGTCGAAATAGTTCTTGGTAGACCCATAGCTTGAGTTTATATCTCACTAACCATTCAAGGCTAAGAAGAAATCTATCTATTCTACTCCACTTTTTCCCTTCAAGAGTATTACACCAGGTGAATTTTCTGCCTAGCATTTGGACATCTACCACCTCACAATCATCAATGAAGTCATTACACTCCTGCATGCCTCTATCCCTGCAGGAAACTCCTATTCTTTCCTCCACATTCCTAATTTCATCAAAGTTTTCACCTAGGCATCATGTATTTGTAAAAATTGTTTTCAAATTTAACAGGGTCACCCATAAGGCCTTCCTCCTTGCTACATCATTTGGGGCATAGATGTTGACCATAACACAATCAAAAGGATTGTGAACCTTACCTGATAATAGAATAAAGTTCCTACTGCTACAACAATCTGAGAGATGGAAGACATCAGGATCCCAGATGCAGATTAATCCACCAGACAGACCTGCAGCACCTACAATCATGTATTCCATTTTGTCTCTAGGCCAAAGACTTTTTACCAGCAAATTTGTAATGCTTGATTGGTTTGTCTCTTGAAGCAAAGCCATATCTACTGCCTTATCAGACAAAATCTTTTTGATTTTCCTTCTCTTTTCAGGCCTTCCTAGACCTCTGACATTCTAGCTTAGTATCTTTATATGAAACAGACATACCCCATATTACACCCATCAAGAAGCTGGTCATTCCACAATACCAGTTCTTTCAGCCATTCTCACTTTATCTTGCTCCTCCATGTGTATGAATTTCTTGACAACCTTAGATTCCTGACCCTTGTAGTCAATCCCCAGAGTTTTCCCTACCTAAAGTGTTACAAGAGCCTCTTGGAGAATTTCCTTTTCAGGGGAGATCTGAATTGATTCTGAAATGTGACTAGGTAAGGATTGAACAGCTGATGGTCTAGCTCTAATTCATTTGTTGAACCCATTGCTTGATCTTGCCCCTTTATACCCTACCCTTCTGGCAAATCCAGAGAATCTACTCGCAAATAAAGAGTGCTTGACCCCTTCTCTTCTAGTACCTTTCCTTTTGCCTTTCTTAAAATGGTTGCTGATGAAGCCTGAAATGGATGGCCTGATTGTGTCGTTGGCCTTAGATTGTGGACTCACACCTGATGCTCCACACAACTGCTTCATAACTAGAGAATTTGATCCACTATTAGAGGACCCAGTGGGTAGCAAATTCAAGTGGCTTGACTCATTGGGCTACAACCCATTTTGAGCTTGACCTAAAGCTATCTCTAAACAAATGCTAGGTTTTTCTTTTGAAGTCTCACTAAGACTTTTAATAAAGCCTGAGGTAAGGGCCTGATCCTCTACTGCTGGACCTACTACGAGACTTTTCAGAGGATCATGATTGCACTCAACACTCTTCTGCAGATTTTCCGCAACTAGCTGCTCTTTTACACCTTTTTCGGCAAAATGATTACTCCTTTGATGTAGGCTTTTCACTGGCAATAATGATTCAGCCACACATGTGCCTTCTTTGTTTGAATTCCTAACGCAATTTAAAGTCTCTGCTACAACTGATGCGTTACTCCAACTGACTCCTGCAGCCAGCTCATCCATGGCTTTCATCCAAGATGTCACACCCTTATTAGTCCTAACAGACGCTCCTGCCATGTCATCTACTTTGTCACCATCTTCCTCCTCTGAGTTGTGTTTTTGACTGGGTTGGATTACGCCATTAATTTTGGAGCAGACAACTTCAATTGGCTCCTTAGAGAGTGTTTCTTTACAACTACGGCTATCATCCACTGCACTCTGCTCTTCAAATACTTGAATAGGATATACTCTTCCTTTGCACTCTAGGTTGATGCTTGTATTAATTGGGTCCATAACATCAATGACTATTTTGAATCTTCCACATCGAAATGATTTTGGTGCACCAATATTACCATCCAAGAATACCACATCTCCCCATATGCTTCCTATCCTTCTGAAAGTATCTAAGCTCCATAGGTTTGGGGGTATCCCAAAACAGCTGATTCAAACTTGTCTCTCTTGCTGTAGGTACATGCCAAGACTCCACACTGTGATGTACTCGCACCAGTCATGGAACCATTCCACGACCATAGACTTTTTGCCCATCAAGTCTTCTTTAGAGATGAATGAAAGGAAAACATCTCGCCCTCCTCCTTCTCTTACTAGCACATTTTGCTCGTTTCTTTTGATGAGTTCATTTTTCACCTGCACAAAAGTATGATCTGGTTTGAGTCTCATGATCATGCTCTCATAAAGCCAACCGTTGCCTATATCCTCTACTTTGATATTTGTCTTCAGAGCAGATCTGTGGTGATCCCCTTTGATGACTTCTGCAATCGATCTCCCATCGGTGCCATGGTTCCAAATGGTGCTTTTAGCCATAACGGATGTGTTTCTTACCATAGGTTGCCTGGTTGATAAGATTTTCCATCGCTGCCTTGCCTCTGTGTGTTTATCAAACGCTACGATTTTGACTAATAGAGCTTTATCATCTACCCACAAGCCGTTTGCTTTTTGTTCTGCAACGTTAGCTGCAATAGAGCAGTCATAACATACAAACCCAAATCTGGAATTTGTTGTTTTCCTTCTCTTTTGTGGAATAAAGACGTCTTTGACCACTCCAAATTTGGTGAACAGATCATACAGGTTCCTAGGTGCCATGGATTCAGGCAAGTTATCCACAAAGAGTGTAAACAAGCTCGCTCTTCGACCTTTAGACCATGAATTAGGATTTGATTGTCTTCCTCTTTGCTTCACCATTAGGATCCATCCACCAAAACTCCCTTTGTTAGCCATTGTAATATTGCTATATATGTATCCTTCATTAATGGAAACACTTCTATTTTTAAAAATAATCATTAAGAAAGCAATATCTTATGATAATATTAAAAGGTGAAAAAACCAGTGATATATATATATAAAAGATTTTTGAATATATATATATATAAAGAGTAAAATTTATTTTACCTCATTGTAATATGACTTGATAGTTTTCTACCTCATGTCTTTTAAAATAGCCATATGCCCTGATGTGGTTTTGGAATAAAATGCAACCATTAACATCGTTAACTATAGATGTAGAATGACTATAATATCATCTGTTGGAAATCGGGTAAGGTTTCGAATCCGAATTTGAGCGCCCATGGTGACATGACCCATGATTCATTAAGTGACCCCGTTTGTAACGCTTCCAATTAAAAGACAAAATAAACAACTGAATAATCCATCCAACGACAATTCCAATATGGTTAATCAGATCTCTAAATTCATATTTCTTTTCGATAAAAGATTTTACAAAAGTGATCCACATGCATTACACATTCAAACTCTCTTAAGTTGAATCTATAGCATGTGCGACCATACAATAACAAGAAATAATAACAAGGAAATGCCTTAAGAGCTACAAGTTAGAGACTTAAATGCAGTTATACAAAAGTGGTTAACTAACTCATAGAATTAAAACCCTTGGCTTGACAAAATAATCACACAAGGAAAGAGCTCTTGCTCCAAAAGACTCTTTATGCCCTTAGTTAGGCAGGATCACCATATCCTTTCCTGCACAAATCCGATGAGGTGAGCACGAAGCCCGATGAGTAACTTCACAAAATATATATGTTTAAGCGATGTCATATATATATATGCAATGTTATGTCATGCCACAATATTATAAGCCTTGCTTTAAAAAATATATATATCAATTGCCATGATCTTTACAAGAATTACTTAATCATCTCAATAAATCCAAAATTTAAGATGTGGTAGTAAATACGACTTAAGCAAATCCATAGGGCTAGTGTACGTAAGTAGGAGTATCAAGCACTATCAAATCCTACCTTACGACTTCTAACCCGAGGCGTTTAGGCACCCACACACGTGTGTTTACGGTCTTATACCAAGGACACTCGCCAACAATTCTTAAACTACACTCCTTAATCGAATTTCCCACCATATTACCTCAAAATATTACAATAGTAACAATTGTTTTTCTCAAACAACATAACCATTTTCCAAACATAACCATAGTTCAATCATATTTTGATACCATGTACATGAATGAATTGAAATGTAATGATTTAGTTCCAATATGCACAATTTCTTCACAATTCCCAACGTTTGCTTAAAGAACAAGGATAAGATATTCAATATCTATATGTGTTCGTACTTCAAAAATTTATATCAATTTTGTATCCATGTGACATATGACATTCTCTCATATTCACAATCAACATTCATTTCCACTTTCATATTGTAAACAAATGCACAACATGTTATCATAATTTCTCAACCGCAACTCTTATCCCTATCATAAGTATCTCAACAACACAATAACATGAGGAAGATTTCTTCAATTTCTCAAACAGTTTAGCAACAATTTCATGGATATTTCACAATTTTCACTCTCCCTCAATTTGTCCCAAAACCTAGGGTTTGATCAGAAGAGAGATTTTTTTTCCTTCATTTTTAAAATATCTTCTTGCAATCCATATGGTTCATAGTTCATGAAATGATCTATCTTGGACCAAAATCAAAGAAAGAAATAGTTTCTCTAACATCTCATAGATTCAACATTTTAAAACTCAAAACCCAAACTTCAAATTATAGTAAAAAAGACAAGATATGCTAAAATCATATATATAACTCAAAAAACTCCCTACCTAACTCCCTACCTCAAGACTTGAGAAGAAAAGATGAAAAGTTTTGAAATCAATGGCATCAAAATCCGATCTCAACCGCACACAACGTAGCCCTTGTTGAGCTCTTCAAAATTAAAGAAAGTACTAAGGTCAAATCTAAATAAATATGGAGAGATCAAGGAAATGAATGAGGTGAGTAGAGGAATTCTAGAGAGAAATGGGAGAAAAGAGAGTGAGAGTTAATGTAGAGAGTGTGTGATATGAAAAGTGAAATAAAAGTGTGTAAAGGATCAACTTTTAAGTGATTGGACACATTTTTCAGAGCAAATTGCGAACAGACCTGCTTGAAACTTGCGCTCAAATGAACAATTCGAACTCCCAGAATCTCTCTTCTCTTTACGAAAGACGCTCAAGCGACGAAACTTTTGCTCGAACAAAGAATACAAGGTCCTAGAAGTTCAGACTGCAAAACAGATACTGGATAGTCGACGTTACCGCTCAAGCGATGAAAGGACCGCTCAAGCGATCTTAACTTAAAAGTGAGACAAAACAACCTTAAAACATTCCCACCATTCCTGGATTCACTCCCATGGCCAAAGATGCAAAATGATGTCTCGGAATATACTAGAATATACACACGAACAAATACAAGAAAATGAATATATAACAACACGAGTTCCAAAGGTTTCAATAGTGATAGGGCAATTAAAAGAAGGTAGAAATTTCAAATTAATATATTCTCAAAATGCTTTAAAAAGACTCGGGACATCACACTGTTAGTTTGAATTTCAAACCACCTTATCTTGGGAATAAGGATGAATAACCCACAATCTGATCTCCTTGGGAGATAGAGTTGTGGGTGGTTACATCTCTCTCTTTATAATCACTTATACGTATTACATGTTGGGTTATGGGTTTTAATCGAATTTTTTTTTTGCAAAAAAAAAAAAAAAACTTTCTCTAGCTATTTGAGAGGACAACCATACATTGGTCTGTAAATAGTGTGGGTAGTTCTCTACTAATTCTACTCCACTGTTCGGAATTGTTCAAAGACATCAATGAAGACACATGATTCACCCACATGATCATTGGATTGGTTTGGCGTAAAAGGTATGTTTGAATTTATTTTTGCTGTATTATTTTTCCTACATTGGTATCAGAGCCTTTGTGGGTGTTTCCGTATTATTTGTGCATAAATGTATGCATATATGTGATTCTTGTATGAAAATTGATGTTTTACAAACCATCTCTGATCGTCTTGAATTTTACATATGTTGTGGTTCATATAATTTAGAGCATATCTGCAAAGTTTTGAAAAAATCAGATGATCAGGTTTTGAAAAAAATGGAGATCCATATTTGATTTTCATAACTTTGACTACATGTTGTATTTACGTGTTTCATCTTCATGTTATGAAACTTACATATTTGAAATCCTTGTTTCAAAATCATGGAAATGATATATTATGGGTTTGATTCCGACTTACGATTAATGAGAAAACTCAAACTCTAATTTTAGGTAAGAGTTGAAGTCATTGGAGCCATTGGAGAACGAGAAGAAGATGAAGGTCTTTGTTGACACCTGCCAGCGTTATCACGACATGCACTTTTGCCATGTCTTGATGTAGCGTTGATGACATGTCTTGATTAAATGACGGCGCATGGACTAGAGGGATGATCTTTGAGATTTGACGTTGATCGAAGTGGTTCTTTTTCATATTCATTGACTTTTTTTGGAAGTAAAATAAGAGGTTTTGAGTCAAAGATGTTGAAAACTTTCTTCTCAATTATTTGTGAACATAGAAAGAGGTGGAAACGCCCTTATTCCATGAATAGAAGAGGAGTCTTCAACAGCCTTTGATGAATCTCTTGGTTTAAAGACAAAGCTTTCACTAAGAAATAATAGGTCTTAACCTACTTGCCAATTAATAGTATGGATTTGGGCACTAATCTACCTTTATTTACAAAAAAGATGATTGAATTTCTTCTTGTTTAATTCATTTAACTTAATGAATTGTTGTAGAATATATGTTGCACATAGTTATTTGTGTGGTTGTTAAGTGTTGGGGTATATCTACCTCCTCAAGTAAATGTTCTCATAAGATGTAGAGGTAAAAGGGATGATCGGGTGTGCATCTTGGTGCCAATTTAGTTGCGATTTTGGTGTTACACGGTGATGCTCTTTGTACTCTCTGCTTTATTGATGTACTTTTTCATACCTTGTACGTGTTTCCATCAATGAAGTTTTTTTTTGCTGATGAAAAAAAAAAAAAAAAGAACGGATGGGCACTCCTTAGAAAATGTGCTTTATTTTTGTTCTGTACCTTTTGCACAAAAACAGTGTTCATTCTGGAGGATTGGATCGGCTAGACATCTTTTTGGTCGGCCGAATGATTTTGTGTTCGGTCTAGTAAAATTTATCCCTAAGCAAAGCAAAGCAGAGTAGAACAAGACAATTTCTGGGAAGTGCTCTCCTGGCCACTTGTGGTTGCTACTTCTAATTTTAGTATAATTTGTTAGATTCAATAGTAATTTGGCTGAATAAATTCATTGATATAATAATTCTTCCAACCACACGTCTCATTTATTTTAACTGTTGTAATAATCTCCCTCCATCTCTCTGTCTTATTCATTCATTTGTTGTAATAACTTCCAACCCCACGTCTTTCTATCTCTTTTATTTATATGCTTTCCGTGTATGTTGTAAAGTATCACATTTTATATATCATACCCATGTTGTGTGTCCATTTTTCTTGTATCTGGATTCGGTTCATTTGCATTTGTGAATTTTATCAATTCAAAGGTGGCTATATACGTTGTCTTATGCTTTGAAATAATACACATGCCATGTGGTAGTAGTCGAATAATTAGTCACATATTGTGGGTGTATTATATTAGTCGCTTGTATATAGTATCATACATATATTTTTTTTTGGGCATATTCTTTTGCTTGCCGTGAAGGAGTACTAGTTGAGCATTTTTCTACTTTAGCATTTTGTGTGTCCATGTTTATCATATTTGTTGCCATGCCATGAGGCTAGATGCTTAAATGAGATATCTGTATGGATGCTAGTGGATGGAGATTGTCTTGATTGTGTTGGAATGTTGTTAAGCCTTATGTTGCTGAGTTCTTTTTTATTCCAAGTTATATAAAATGCTTTTAAAAAATGTAGAAAATCACAGCATAACCAGAACAAGCGACAAAATCTATAATTGCATGCCTCAGATAGTAATGTTAGCATTATCTAAAATCAGAACATGAATATACGGAGACTATAAAAAGCACACCATTACTTAGTAGATGTCAATCTTTTGAACAGGTGAGTGCGGTACTCAATTCATGATCTTCCCCTCTCATATCTAAGTTCTTGAGGTAAGACACTTTGGTTATGACAGATAGTGGCCTTTGGCACGAGTCACGGGTTTCCTAGTTTTCCCAAAAGATTAGGTGGCGACTCTAAGATCTGGTGATGTAGTCCATTTCGGACAAATATTTTGCAATAGAATAGATTTTATATACAAATTGTCGGATCTGGACTCTCATTTACGTTTCACGTTGCACTTGTGGAACTAGATCAGAGAATAGGGAGTCCAAACTATTGGGCCCGCTCGGTAACCCCCCAAAAGGCATGCCGTAGTTTTTAGAAGATTGGTTCACTCACATAAGCAATCGCCCTTGGCGCTTGGACGGAAGTAAAGATGAGACTAGTGGTTTATTTTATTTACAGCCAAGTGAGGCTTAAATTATCTACTATGCATGTCACCATGCCTGGAGCCAAGATGAGGTCATATTGAAGACCACTTCTTATGTATTGCCTGTTATGATTAGCCAAATGCGAGATCTCATTTGACGCTTGGAAGGCAAGCTTATAGAGAATTCGGATTAGGCACTGGAAAGCGACTAACGCACTTAAGGGTGACTAGACTAAGATCTGTACGGTGTATCTAGTATCATGTCACTCTTTGGAAGAGTTACTCCGCTGTAGTATGTGTTCATACTATATGTGTTTGGTGATCGAGTAATCAGGTAAGAGAATGGATCATTGTTTTTTCACTGTGTGAATCTTACGTGTCATTATGGATATGTGTGAGCTCGCCTTTTTCTCATGCCCCTGCCCTTCAGAAAGGTTTTGAAATGAAAGGCCTCGCAGTTCGGACTCTACCTGTGGTTCTGAATCTAGTCTCACAAGTGTAATGTGAAACTGATAAACATTAAAGAGTCCAATCTGGCAAATCTTTTTGAAAAATCGATTTTAACTCAAATAATGCCAAAATTAGACTGTTTTACCAGATTACAAAGTCGCCACCTAAATATTTTATTTTTAAAAGATTTAGAAAACCCTGACTCGTACCAAAGGCCACGTGTAAAGTCATCACCAAAGTTGCCTTGGCTCGGAACTTAGATGCGAAGGGGAAGGTCATGAAATGAGCACTCCCGCTCGCCCGATCAAAAGATTAGTCTCTATTAATCATTATACGTTGCTTTATAAACCTCATGCATTCTTATTCTGGTTATTAGCTAACTTTATTATGTGGCCTTTACAAACAAGTATAGACTATATCACAAGAATTGGAACATTTCAAGTTATGTTTGTTTTGAAAATGGTTTGAAGTTTCCACCTTCAAGTGGGCTTAAAGATCGATTTGCCACCAAACATAGTGGGCTTAAAAGCGAGATTTTGCCACGACAAGGTGGGCTTAAAACACACATTTGATGAATTGTTCCAATTCAAACAATAAGCCTTCATCCTGAGACATTCATGCGGTTTAGCATTTAAGCACATAGTCTCACGACAAGCATGCGAAACATGGCATCATTCGCACTCATGCAAGTATGCTAAGCGTAAAACTCACCGAGTACTCCAAGCAAAAACAACTAGTTAGAAAGATGCATGATCCTAACTATACAAGATGCCTAATGCAACACATGCAATATGAAATTAATAGGCTTGGCTACTAATATGGCATATGATTCAATTTGAACAACATGCGATTAAACACGTATTCAAAGAAATATTGAAATGACGATGCATTTTGAATGATACGCTGAGCCTCAGTGCATGCGAGACAAAATGAATGGATGCAAAATGCGAGCATAAGGTATGCTAATCGAAAATGTCCCTAATCTAACCATCAAAAGTGGGTAAATAAAAGGGAGAAAAACACGGGGTTGGAAGACATGCACACACGCACGCAAACTTATTACAGCATTGTGCCCTCGCGAAGGAGGGTCCGAATGAATAAGGGCTAAGCTAATCTAAGCTAAGCTAATCAAACTAATCTAATTAAACTAATTAGACTAATTATTACAAATCAAATGAATAACTAGCAAACTAATTACTAATTATTACAACACTTTAACTAATTAGCAACTAATTAATTAAATTACAACACAAATGTACATAAACTAATCATGTAAGACATTAAGCTATACTGCCACAGCTCCACCTCGGGAATTGGAAGATGCATGCACTCGATTTTCACCCCAAAAAACCACCATTTTACTCTTGAGAGGCTCTGTTTGCAGGGTTGAACATATTCCAGAATCTTTCTGCTCCATCTTACCAAATACTTGTTGAAGGTTGCACGGTGACTCTGAAGCCATAGAAAGGTCACTCTGACCCTTCTAGCCAAAAAGTGTCTTTGCCAATAATGAGGCACTGGCGGCCACTGGTAAAGCACTGGCGGCCATTGATGCTCTGAGTCATCACACTGTAGCAGAGCATAAACAGAGCAAAAGAAAGGTTTTTCTAGAGATTTATTTGCACTGTGCCCCTCCTTATCATCTCAAAACCTCAAAGGAGTGGCACACTTGGATCCAAAACCACCAACCAAACTTTTCAATGCATGATGACCAAAGAACCAAGGGATACAATTTCATTATATGCAAAAAAAACAAGACTCAAGACCACCAGCTTATCATGTGTGATCAAAGGCAATGGAGACCAAGAAGATTGGCTCATTTCATCACTTTGAGTATGAAATGTTCCAATCTTCCTTGTGTTCAATATAACGTCCGATTGAACACATACAATGCAACACAATATGCTTATCTTGCTCAAGTTTTACTTATCACTTTTATTTACTCACTTTAATTACCAACTCATTCTTTAATTGATTAAGTCCATTGGTGAGAGTCTTCTAGAGAGAAAGAAGTTTCAACCAATGGATGATGTAAGGCATGAGAGAGTTCATGCTGTTGGTTAGTAGAAACCCTCAAAAGAGGATTAAAACCATTAAGCACAAACTCTATCTCAAGCTTAAAAGATCCCAAACTTGAAACAACTCTCAAAAGCAATTTAAAGAGTGAAACAAATGAGAATGTGATAGAGCTATATATGTTGAAATTACATGCAAAATGACACTACAACATCCAACCAACTCAAGCAACTCATGTTTAAAGGCTTAAAACAATAAGCTAGTGAAGGAATTTACAATACAACTATGCAATACAAAGCTCAAAAGCAATAACCAGCCCAAAAAAGATGCAAAATAGCCCAAAATATAGCTTAAAACATTCTGAAATTAAGCTAACACAAGCTAGAATAATAGGCTAAAACATGTAGCATGCTAGACTAGTGAGCAAGACACAAGGAGGGGAGGCTACCTCCTTCATTTTTGGACTTCAAAACATGTTTTTATCCACTGAAATAGCTCTGAAAAATAGTGTTTAAAAGCTTGGAAAAAGATAGCAAAAGGGTGGGAAACACAAGGGTAAAGACCTCCAACACACGGTACAAAGAAGGGCTATCAACCCCTCAACCTTTAATGGCCTTAGGACCTAAGCTTCAACCCAAAAACATAGAGTTTTTATAGCCCAAAATCAATTGGAAAACATCTTTGGAATGAAGACAAGAGTAGCTAAAACAAGTAGCTAAAACATGAGGTTACACTACAACTATGCAAAAGACTACTCATACAACACAAATAGTCCAAAACAAAGCTAAAACAGCCCAAATCAGAGGCAAAAACATGCTGGAAATAAGCTAAGTTAAGCTACAAAAACATGCTAACATATGAAGCTAACTAGTCATGCAAACAAGACACAAGAAAGGGAGGCTAACCCTCCAATTTTGGACTTCAAAATAAGGTTTTTACCGCTAAAAAACCTCTGAATTTTAGTGGTCACAAGGCCCAAAAAGTTTGATTTGAATGTGATGAAAGATGGCACAAAAGCTTTAACAACAAAGGAGTGAGAAGGGTGAACCACCCCTTAACTTAAAATGGCCTTAAACCAACACTTTTAACCCACAAAAACAGAGTTTTTTTCAATTCAAAACCACCCCAAAAACAGTACAAAAAGATGGCAAAAACAAGTATGAAAAACAAGCTTAAAGGGTAAAGGTTATACCTCTTGAAGCCAAGCACACTTTAGGCACAAATGAGGCACCAAATCAAGCTAAAATCACCTTCTAAAGCTTAAAGAAGGTCCCAAGGAATCTCAGCCTAAAGATGAACCACTTTGGTTAAGGGTTGATAGGTTAAAGTTTGAAGTATGCAAGCTTCTAAAGCACAAAAGCTCAAGAGAGGGAAATCTAGAGAGAGGAATTGTAGAGAGAGAGGATTTTAGAGAAAAGGCTCCCAAAATTCTTTCCAACCTTGAAAACTGAGAGGGTAATTTATATGTAAATTGGGCCGAGCTGGGTAGTGGCCCGTTCTGTGGGCCACGGTAAGAAGGGCAGGGTAAAAAGGGCCCATAAATTAGCCCGGTCATAGAAAGCCTTGTAGTTAGCCCGATCCCAGAGAGTTTTGCGATTAATTAGGTCACCACGGCTAGAGTGACAACAGTTAGCTCGGTCACACCTTTTGAGCCGAGGTATGTTGAAGATTACCACAAAACCTTGCTATTAGTTAGCTCGGTCCAAACTCATCATGGTTAGTACGGTTTCAGACAACCCAACACCGAGGTACATGCAGTGAAAGGAAGAACCGAGCTAGTTGAAGCTCGGTCTATTCTGCGGCTTTAGCATGGCCATGTTATCTCGGTCTTATTGGCATCCAACCATGGTAAAACCATCTCACTTAGTTTAAGCAGTGAGAGGGGTGGTGAAGGATAAGTGCTCATAGCATCACCTATGGAGAGGTAACACAACTTTGATTCTCGAATATCTGAGTTGTTGTCTATTTGTCTATTTCTTGACTTAGGCATCGAGAGGTATCAAGCACACATCCGACTAGCTCACGTTTGTGTTTCGAGGAGTGGCGGCGACATTTGGAGGAGCGTGAACTTGATCAACATGATTATACGAGAAGAATATTTCTTGCTTGTACAATTGGCGCCGTCTGTGGGAAGATCAGACAAAGAACAAAACCTCTTGATCAAGTTTCCCTCGCTAATTAGGAGCAATGGCGCACAACGAAGATTTGTCACAGTCCACCATCGATGGACAAACCCCAGAAGGAGTGGGAGGCACGAAGGTGCGCCTTCCATCCCTCCCATAGCGGACTTAGAGCCCCCATGACAGAACCCCCGAAGGGATGCAAGGGGGAGGCGGAACAACAGCCCCCATCGCTCTCGCTCACAAAGTCCTAAAAGGCAGAGGCGAAGAATCGACCCTCAAGCACTTGAGGATCGTGTGAAAGAGCAAGATGAACTAATAAGGAAGATGGCGGCGGATATGGAGGCTATGAGCGCGGATCAAGGGAAAAAGGGTGGCTGACAGAGAGGCGTAAAGGCAACATGCCCTCGCCATTCAAAAGATCGCGATGGGCATACCACGCCATCTGGCGAAAGTAGGAGCCTTAGAATAGGCAACACTCAATCGAGACTTTGAACTCATCACTCGAGGTCTAAGAGGGCCGAGATCCGAGAGGTCATACGAGGAAGCACCTATCGGCCCTCGCGTCACGAGACATCATCGAGGCGAAGTTACCTAGATCGTCGACTTCTGTGTGCTAGAAGAAAGAGCACGATGGAAGGAGGATCCAGGGCGCGCGACCCACACAGAGTTTCTGCCCTTCAGTGGTTGGCTCCTCGGACGCATGGAAGCGTCGAGGTAGGAATACCAATACCGCACCCTGCTTACGAACCTACGGACAAAGCATTAGCGAGGCTGCAGACCTCGCCGTTCGTTTTGGCAATTGAGAACGCGCCCTTACCTTTCGGCTTCTGCGGCCCAAATTCACCACGTATGAGGGAAGGCGGACCCTACTCGCACTTGAGCCATTTTCGCGGAGTTATGGTACGTATCTGTAAAGCGAGGCTTTGATGTGCATCTTATTCCCATCCAGCCTTGGCGACCTAGGATTAACTTGGTTTGAAAGGCTACCAGAAGGCAGCATTGCCTCCTAAGCACAATTGGCAGAGGCATTCGTGACAAGGTTCAGGACGAACACCAAAACGCCAGTGGAGATCGACCAGCTTCTCTCCATTGACATGGGCAACAAGGAGACATTAACATCCTACAATAGTCGCTACTGGGAGACCTTCAACCAGATTGGGGATTGCCCTACCAATCTCGCCATCGCACAGTACAAAAGAGGTCTTCCAATCGGGAACAAGCTGAGGGACTCAATTACCATGATGCCACCCCTCACAATGGAGGCCTTAATGGAGATGGTACACCAGCACATTCAGGTGGAGGAGGATGGTGCCTGTGCTAAAACAAAGTCTGGTACAACGCGATGCGGATAAAAAGACCACGGCCGAAAGTCAATGCGGTAGAACGTCCAAGCGAAGCAGGCGAGGCATGCGAGACGAAGAGGACGAGGATAAAAGATGGTTGAGAGTCCGTCTTGCCATTACCACGGTATTCAAAAACCGATCTAGATTCTAAGCGAGATCTGCGATGAACCTTTCATCGGATGGCTAGCTAAGCTAAGAAGCGCCAAGGACTCTGACGAAAGATCGATGCACCTTCCATAAGGAAAAGGGCACCGCTTGAAAAGTGCACACCATTGAGGCGACATCTGGAGGAGTTGGTGGCGGGTCATCTGGATAAGTTCATAGAAGGAGGACGACTAGCCCCGAGGACCACAACAATCCAAGCGGAATGCCAATCGGCGCCCCACTTCAAGGCGTGATCAGCGTAATCCATGGGGTATTCAAACTGGCAGCGTATCTGAGCTCGAGGCATGATCAAGAATTTGAGCACTTAAGGGAGGTACTAAGCGCCCAACCTACCATCAAAAGGGGAAACGAAGCCACGAGCGTCATATCTTTTGGATAGAAACTTGGCAGGATATCTTGCCCTCACAATGATGCACAGTCCTCACTCTCGAGTCAAGGATTTTTGGCGTCAAGCGGATTTTGATTGACCAAGGAGCTCATGTGAGATAATGTATTCTGAAACATTCAAACAATTAAAACTAGAAGACAAAGACTTGCTTTCTTTGTATCTCCCCGATCGGGTTCAACTCAATGCCAGAGTGGCCAGTCGGCAAAATAATCCTCCCAGTCAGAGCAGGAAGCATGACGAAACAAGTGGAATTCTGGGTATTGAAAGTGCCCTCCACTTACAACATAATCTTGGAAAGGACATGGCTGCATGCCATGAAAGTGGTAGCTTCAACCTACCATCAAGTAATGCGATTTCCCAACGAAGCCGGGGTAATTGAAGAGGTCTATGGAGGCTGAATTATGTCCAAGCAATGTTTAAATCTGATAAATGGCGGTCGTCTTTGCCAAGGGGTTTGTTCAGATGGTGGAAGAACCAAAGAGCAATGAATTGTTCGCGAATGTTGGCAAAGCCGCTGAACATAAGGTAGTGGAAGACTTGGTATAGGTAAGAATAGATGAAAAGAACCCGGATAAGTTCTTTTTGCTTGGCTCATCTATGTCCAGCATTGAGAGAATAGAGGTCATGGAATTCTTAACCTCTAACATCGAAGTGTTTGCCTGGACGCCGTATGATATGCCTGGCATTGACCCAAGCTTCATCTGTCACCAATTGAACGTCCACCCAACCGCGGACCAATCATTAGGCACTTTTCATGATCGGCACTCCACCACGCCAAGATAGTGGCGGAAGAAGTAGGAAACCCTTGGAGCGGGAGTTATTAGAGGTACACTACCCGGATAGATCTCCAATACGATGGTGGTGCCAAAAAGAATGGAAAATGGCGTGTGCGCATAGACTACAAAGCGATCAACAAGGCATGCCCAAAGGATGACTTCCTCTACCGGGATAGATCATTGGTAGACCTAACGACGGTGCACAACCGACTTAGCTTTCTTGATCGTCTGAGGCTACCATCAGATCGCTATGTATGAACCAGACCAGGAGGTCACATCTTTTACAACGCCAAGAGGATTGTACTGCTACAAGGTCATGCCCTTTTGGCCTAAAGAATGCAGGGGCAACATTCCAACAAATGGTTACCAAGATGTTTGAACCATTGTTAGGCAGAACAATGAAGGCTTACATCGACGACATGGTGGTCAAGAGAAAGGATAAGAATGACCATCTCAAGGACCTAGGTGAGATGTTTCAGATCCTGAAGAAGCACAAGCTGCGCCTCAATGCGTCCAAATGTGTGTTCGGTGTAAGATCTGGAAAATTCCTGGGCTTCTTGGTGACCAACCGAGGTATTGAGGCAGACCCCTCTCAGATCAAAGCAATTCAGGATCTGGAGAGGCCGAACTCAGTGAAAGAAGTGCAGCATCTCACCGACATGGTAGCTGCACTCAATCGATTCATGAGTCGGTCGTCGGACAGATATCGACCATTTTTTCAAGCATTAAAAGCCAAGTTCGAGTGGGACGAAGAATGTGACCGCGCTCTAGAAAGCTTGAAAGAATATATGTCTTCTCCACCACTGCTTGTAACCCCAATACCTGGAGAAGAACTTTTTCTGTACCTGGCAGTTTCACAACATACAATTAGCGCAGTGTTGGTCCGAGCGGAAGGAATCCAACATCTGTCCATCTTTTATGTCAGCAAGACATTACTAGTAGCGAGAAACAAGGTACTTACCTTTGGAAAAAGCGGCCCTAGCCTTGATTATGGCCTCAAGAAAGTTATCACATTACTTTTACGCCCACACCATAGTCGTCCTCCTGACCTTTCCATTAAAAGCTTTGTTTGAGAGGGCAAAATTTTCTAGGCAGATCCTAAAGTGGGCGAGAGTTGGGGCGATTCGACATCAAGTTCAACCCGAACCACGATAAAGTCAAGCCTTGAGACTTTGTCGCATAATTCACCCGAAAGTCATCATATCTGCTTGATCCTTTGGTGATACAACCAAACTAGGGTTGGAAGTTGGCCAGGAATAAGCGCAACCCTGGTGCGAGATACCCAGTCGGACCCTAAGGCAGACCAGAGTAAAGTAAGGGAGGAAGAAGAAAACCATGTTACACCAAGCCAAGACTCACCAGCAAATAAAGAGTTGGTACAATCAGATAGTGAGGGGCAAACAGCATGCATGAACATTGAAGAAAACACCGGCAACACTTTTGATCCCAAGGCATCATCTGATCCCTCCACTTGCTGGAAACTGTTTGTTGGAGAGATGTGGAAGCTCTTCGTGGATAGAGCGTCCAACAGGCACGGTGCAGGACTAGGCATAGTCCTCATCTCACCAGATGGCCTAGTGGTGGAGCAAACAGTCAACCTTGGCTTCCCGGCATCAAACAACGAAGTGGAATATGAAGCGCTTCTGGCAAGCTAAAAATCAGCATCCTACATGAAGGCCACCGAGCTAATGGTTTACAGTGACTTACAGCTGGTGGTAAACCAAATTTCACGTGACTACGAGGCAAAGGATGGCAGGATGGCTAAGTACTAAGAGTTAGTCAGAAAAGAGATCAAGAAATTTGAAGTAGTGCGGATAGAGTAGATCGGCAGGGAAGAAAACAATAGAGTGGACGAACTAGCAGGCTTTGCTTCAATGGCAGATAGCTCCATCCCTCATCCATTGCTGATTGACTACCTACCAAGACCAAGCATTGAAGAACCCAAAGTAGAAGAGGTATGTTGTGCCGAACTGGGCCCTTCATGGATGGATCCCATCATACTGTTCCTAAAAGATGGCGTCTTACTGGAAGAAAAGAAAGTGGCCAACAAAATAAGAGCAAAGTCACAGCGATTTTGTCTCTCCCCATCAATGGCCTTGTACAAGAAGTCATTCACAGGACCTTACCTAAAGTGTGTCCACCGCAGCAAAATTGAAGCATTCTTGTTTGAGATACACAAAGGCGTATGCGGAAGCCATCAAGGTGGAAGATCATTAGCTTACAAAGCCATTTCGCAAGGATATTGGTGGCCTTACATGCAATGATTCAGAGAAGTATGTCAAGAAGTCAGAAATGTCAGAAGTTCGCACACCAAATACATCAGCCAGCCAGAGAACTCCTACCATTGACAAGCCCATGGCCTTTTGCAATGTGGGGCTTGGACATAGTAGGACCACTTCCAACGGCACCCGGCAATAAAAAGTTCTTCCTAGCAGCAACATACCACTTCACAAAGTGGATGGAGGTAGAAGCATTGGTATTAATCAAGGAGAAGGATGTGAAAAAGTTCATCTGGCAGAATATCATCACTCGGTTCGGCATACAAAAAGCTCTAATATTAGCCCTTGGTTCTGTAAGTTGAGTCAAGGATAAGGTATAACGAGGCTGGAGATGATGCTAAAACAAATAACACTTTTCCGGTATTGATTACTCCATTGCGAGATATAGAGAGACATGGAGCTGAGCTATTCACCCAAAATATATTTAGAATGTTCCGTGATGAAATCTTAGAAGAGGGGAAGTTGAATGTGAAGGACGTGTTCCTTTGGGATGGTGAAATGCTACTACATTCATAAGTACAAAGTGAAGAGAGATCATGGATAGTAACACACGATCCGATGGATCTTTGCAATGAGATGTTCTTGCATGAAGTTTGAGTCGTTGGGGCTACCTTCTTTGCCACATGATACGTGTTATAAGCCGAAAATTTAGCATAAATTCCTCCAACTTGTGTCTTTGCATAGATGGACAAGAGTAAACAAGAATGACCACAATGGCCTCAACCCTCAATTGATAGCGGTACAACCTGAGCGGCCGGTATGGGATATTGAGTTCTTCCAACAGCGAAATGTGTTTCTATGCCTCCAATCAGCGGAAGGTTTCAAAGAGGCTAGGGATGCATGTCTTCGATGTGGCCGGATGAAGGAGTTATATGAGAGGAATTTGAGCGGTGGGAATGGAGACAAAGGGAAACATTCATTAAAAGTCGACAATTTGGAGTAGAAGATCACGATGTTGTGAAGACAAAGAGAACCGGGGCGGGCCTCGTCCAAGCTGTCGAAGACCAAGAAAATGTGGGAATTGGAAATGCATTGGGCACACAAAGCGAAGCGTGTCCTAAGGTTCGGTTTAGGCGAGCGATGGGTACTAACTTCGAGCCTTGAATACACCCATAAGCGGCCCAGTGAGTACAATCTTGAGTCATTGCCCGTTCCTTCAAAAGCGGGTTGGTGGATCCAAGTACACGCACATTAAGCAACGGCGACTATTTTTCGATGTTTCTCTGATTCCAAGCGACTGTGGGCCAATCTGGTAGTGTTGAAGCGGTGTGGAAAAATGATTTGAACACAATTGATGAAATGAATCGGGTAATTGTATAATTTGTATGATTTACTTATTCCTTAATTTATTAGGTAGGCGATTACTAGCTATTGAAAACACATGGAAATAATGTATGTAGTTTTCATTTTGCACGGATTCTTTATGCGTAGCGTGTACATAATTGGTTATGTACAATTCGAGGAAATGGCTGCGTTACTTATGTACAAGGCCACGAGTTGTAAATTTCCCATATTGTTTAGTGATGTTGTCATTTGTGTTTGCAGTGACTTGTCAATTTGAAAACTAATTAAAGGTGAGGTGAGATATATATGGGTTGTCTGTATATTGTTTTGGGTGGGAAATTGGCTTTTGGGTGGGAAATTGGCTTATGTCTGTATTCCAAGATTCCTATTGCGGGTTGCTTGTTTTACATTCCATATTTGGTTGGATCTAGCGAAGGGTTTTTTGCGGTGTGGTTTACCAACTAACGATGTGTTTCGCTTTGTATTGATTTGTTATGACTTTTGTCAGTAAATTAGTATTATATTTTGAGCAAAATACGATTTTTGTCCAAGTGGGTTTGCAAAATTACATACCAGCACATGCATTTTGTATATAATCCAAGTGGCAGTTAATTTTAGGTGTTACTTGGAGAAAGTAACCCAACGAACTCGTTACTTTATCTCCATGCCGATTGGTATATGAATTCTGAGTTCTGAGCAGGAGTTGTGAAATTATTTAATGTTTACTATGGAAGTATGGATTTATTGTTAGTAAAATTATGGTGGGCCTATATCGACAGCAACGAAGCAGTAATTTAAAGTTGACAAGTTCAAGAAGAAAATCAAGCAATTGTGGTATTGGTTCGAATGCCTGAAAAGGATGAAGACTTCTTTCGATGAACTGATGGTAACAAAGTAGAAAGTAGAAAGTAGAAAGTTGTTGTGTTGTTGTGTTGTTTATAACAAAGTAGAAAGTAGAAGGGAAAAAACTACACAGAAGTTACAATGTAGAAAGTAAGTTGTGTTGTTGTTCATGTCCTCTCTCTCTGCAAACATTCTGCCCTTTATAGCTATAAAATTCCCATGACCCCATGATCTGCCAATTCGCAGCTTACATGCAACCAGCTTGCTGCGGTCATTTCGTGTATTGAAACCACATAAAAGCTTCACTTGTACTGTCGAAGTGCATATAATTGAAGTTGCCACATTGCCTAGATCCTTTTAGCCTTTCCTCGTGAATCTGAGACTCCCAATTCATTCATGTTTCCTCTTGGAGGTGGCCACTAAATCCATGAAACCTTGCCGATGCTTGCTCCAGCGTGTAAGTCGGTGGCATGCAAGATTCAATGTTAGTTGAATGGAGCGGTATTGGGAGGATCTGGGAAAAATAGGTGCAAGAGGAATTTTAATCTAATATCCAATCATAATTTAAATTTGAAAATATGGCGAACTTTTTAAAAAAAAAGTAGTTCCCATTTTTTGATTATAAACCGAGATGTATATTTTGTTTTTGATATAAATAAGTTGTGTCTTTTTCGTTCGTAAAATGTAGGACAACAATTGTGTTTAAGTCATTACAATCTGAGAACATTGAACATATTTTTATTAAATTACGAGGAAAATTCAATATTTGGCGAGTTTGATGATTCATAGTCGAGGCGATAACGTGAGTGGCCTAGTGTTGTGGTTGATGGCCAAGTTTGCAAGGATTGTGGTTGTGTTTAGTGGACAATATTACATCGATTTTGTCTCATAATGATGAGGACATGGCCTACAATGGTGAAAAGGAAGGTCGACGGAAGCGTCAATATTTGGCGAGTGGACTTGAAGATTGAAGTCGGCGATTCTGATCGCGATTATGGTGTAGGCGTGTGGGATCATGCAATCTTTGGGCCACAAAAATAGTATACGGATATCGAAACCAACGATCTCCATTCTAGGCATTCGAAGTATACTAAACCTCCACTTCTATCTGTCGATCTCCCTTTTCTTGTGTTTATTTCATAGCCACCAACTGTTTGAAACTTGTCGTGAGCAAGGCTCTGCTTTGTCTCATGCTTCCTCTGAAAGTATGCCCACTAACTCATAATGATAAGGACATGCCCACAATGGTGAAAAGGAAGGTCGACGAGCAGTCAATCTTTGGCGAGAGGACTTGAAGATTGAAGTCGGCGATTCTGATGGTAGTTATGGTGTAGGCGTGTGGGATCATGCAATGATGGGCCACAAAAGCGATATCTGGTTATCAATACTAAACCTCCACTTCTATCTGTGGAGCTCCATTTTCTTGTGTTTATTTCATGGCCTGTTGTTTTAAACTTACATCGTGAGCAAGGCTCTGCTTTGTCTCATGCTTCCTCTGAAAGTGTGCCCACTAACTCCATGGTGGTAAAAACTTCCCCTATCACTTCTAGGTGACCCACATGCGAGCCCACTTTCAGGTGGTGGACATTCCTTCAGACTTGGCCACATGCCCTCGATTAAGTGGACCATCTGTCGACAGAGACTGACAAAACTTGGTGCAAACAATGGCCCCTATGTTGAAGTTAAATATTGTGGAAGTGATTGACACCCCCTCCAATCACCACCTGCACCACCACCAATACCCCCCCACACACACACGTGGGGGCTGCTGATTGGAGAAGGAAAAAAAAAAAAAAGAAGAAATTTTTTTTTTTAAAAAAAAAAAAAGTGTGTCGAGAGAGAGGGGTCATGGGGTCCCCCTTGTGGGGTCCAAGTCATATGATATTTAACTTCAGCGAGGGGCCATTGTTTGGGCCCAATAGAAAATTTCTTATCTGAGCCCAAAACGAACATAAACTAGAGCCCAATATAAGAGCTTTTAAATATCTTGGCCCCATCATAAGCTATAAAAGACCCACCCTTTCAACTCCAAACCACTTCATTTCCCTCGATTGAACTCCCAGTGTACTCCTTCTTCTCAACCATTGCCGTTCAAAACGAGCACCACAAAACCCTAAGCCATGGCCGAGAAAAATCTCAACCATCTCCATCGAGGAGAACAATGAAGACCTACTCCGCTTCCCAGACCCTATCAGAGCACATATCGCTCCTCTAAAATTTGGTGCAAACCTATTGCCCAGCACAAGCTCTGTCGGTAAGGCTACTCTAGTCCCTACCTTCGCGTCTTATTTCCCAGACGCGCTAGCTCCATACAATCCCTTGGTAATGGTGAGAACCTTCTTCTCAACCAACTTTGGGTGAAGTGGACTAAGCTGGAATGTCGGCAAAAACCCACTCGGAGGGTGGAGGTCACGGACTACGATTGGCGAATGGGCAGGAGAATTGAAGGTCACGTATTTGAAGTATGGAAGCACCGGGGCATTGGTGAAGCAATTAGGCTGTCGACTAAAATTTATAGCGTGGACAAGGTGATTCTTCTTCTTTGCATGCTTTTAGTCATGATCTAGTAACTCCTACTCCTCAATTTTGGTATGATTTCCCTACCATCTTAGATGTAGCTCACTTGGTGGTCTCCCAATCTTGGGCAATCAATTCATGCTCTCCTTGAGCCTCCAAAAGTGACATTTACTTTAAACAACGACATGTGCTATCTGATTTTGCCAAAAAATACCAAGGCAAGCTGGTTCCTGTCGATGACAAAAGAAAAGCTTTTTACTTACTTTGGCTTTGTGAGTTTCTTTTTGTGTCCTGGTACAAGATCACGAAGAATACCTCCCCTTGCCTTGTGTATGCAAGATGGCCAACTTATGACTTTAGCCCTTATCTTCTTGCCACCCTTTACAAGGCCCTATTTTCCTTTGTCGACAAGAAGATTTACAAGCTGTGGTGGCCCTTACAGCTCTTCGAACTGGTTGTATGCCTATTTCACTGAGGCACGACCCCACCACCTAACACCTTGAAACACATTTGCTACTCCTATGTTGAACAAGCTGCTCACTTATAACGACCAACCCATCCTCACTTTAGAAATCATCTTACCATGTTTTACAACCTTCCTTGAGAGACCTTCCCACTGTACATGCCATTTCAAAACTTTGAATTCTCCTCCGATGAACTTCACTTCCTCTTCACAGACCCATCGGTTACACAATGACCAAGTCCAAGAACAAAATGAGAGTTGGAGACACATTCTCACCTCTAGACATGTCTTGGTTGGTACATTCCATATCCTCGCCAAGCTATCAATTGCGGTTTTGAGACATCTTGTCCCAATCAATGGTCCAGGCAATTTGGTCTTTCCCAGGCTATCCCTTATCCTTATTTCCACCCAACCATCTATGAGGAGATTGGGTCCAGAATCCACTTCAAAGGTCCTACACAAGCTAAATCCATTCTCAGAGAGAACACCAAACTTTTCAAGATTTTGGCCCTTCTTCTTCAAACACCTTGATTTGATCATTTGCTTTTGACCATTGGTAGGGACTTATATACGCCATTATTTTACGCAAGCCACTTGAAAGCTATATGCGATACTTGTCATATTAGGGCCGCATATCCTCGCCTTCAAGCTTAAGGCTCTGGTATCCTTCCTTCATATACTTCATATCACAGTTGTGTCATGCAATTTGTTTTGTTTTTCTCTACAACACTAACTTGTTTAACCTTTGTGACCAAAATTGGGCTTTCTTTGAACCATTGGTTGGGACCAACATAAAGGCAAGGCTCCAATGGATGCAACTACTCGAGACAAACACCCCTTGATTCAAATTAATGCAGACTCTTTTGGGTGCTTGAGCGGAAGCAGAGAGGAACTACCACCGTACCCTGCCGAGGCAGAGGTCACGGCGAAGAAGAGAAGAGCCTTCCTTTGCTCTGCTCTAGCCACAGACCTAAGTGAGTGGGATATCCCTCTCAGCCAAATGGTTGGCCAAACAACATCAAATCCTTCAGGGCAGCTCTACCAAGTAAGCCTTCACTTTACATTTTTACATCATCTCAATTTCCATTCACACCGTGATCACTTACTTTTGTGCGAGAGAAAAAGAAGGAATTACTCGCTTCTTTAGCTGATGATGATGCTTCCACTTCTCCTCAACACATTTATCAAATTCGATCCCAATCCATAAGCAATGTACCCAGAACCCATTGTACAACCAACTCCACCACCACGAAGCATCGCAACAAACTTCCTTACAACACCTTCACGGTCTTCGCCATGACAATCTACACAATCTGCATCACAACATCGTTCCACTTCTCCTCAACACATTGTCCATACATCTCTAGCCCTCAACCATCACCATCCAACCCTCCAATTCCCAAACTTCAAACAAAGAATCACGAGAGGATTGAATTTGACATTTCAATCAACGACCAATCCTCTCCAAGATGACAACACAAAATCCCCTCAACGAAGTTCACCACAACCAAGGTAAATAGAAATACAAATGTTCTTTGTTTGTTTGGGGAAAAAAAACTTCTCTTTAAATGGCGGTATTGTTCTCCAATTTACTGAGGATGGACATATCTGAGGACTCATCTCCACGACCAATGGGCGAGAGCCGAACTTGAAGGTCCTCATGACTATCCTGTTAGCGATACGGAGAAAAGAGCCTCAAGGCTGATGTTGCCATTTCATCGATGCGAAACAACTCGTCCTGATGCCACAACCACAGTGAACAAGGCCAACCGTCTGCGCGCACGTTATCAGGACAGGTACTACCATTTCCAACCTCATCCTATTTACTCTTTATTACTTGCAAGCATATATTCTCACCAAACTATTAATGTTCACGGGCCATCGGTCCATCGCGAGGATATTTGGGCGAAGTTTCTATTCTTCAACAAGATCTAGGCGAAATATCCCCATTGCCTCAAAGGCTACATACATTTGATCTTTGAAACTCAACAAACCTTAACCACCTTCATCAACCTCATTAACACCCAGGTTGAAGAAATCATTCTCCACAAACTGATGAAACCTTGGCTTTGTCTTTACTGCTTTGTAAACCTCTCCCTAATCCTTTCAACCCCATTCAACTAAAGCAATTGGCTAAGATCATCACGGAATGGCCAACCCTTTGAGATGGTTCGGACTTGCTCGAAGGATATTCAAACCAAAAAGGATTTCCTAATGAAGCCCACACCATATCTACTTCACTCAAACTAAGCGACAAACCTCTGCGGGCATTCTTGACAACACTCAGCACTTGAACTTGAGGAAGCTAAACTCATGGCAGAACTTGCCTCTGTCCGGCAAAGAAAGGATCATCTGCAGCAGCAACATGACCAGCTTAATGAAGAAGCAAGGATAATGCTCTCCCAAATTAGACATCGTTCTGCATCCATTCAGACAACTAAAATTTGAGTTGGACCAAGCCCAACCATCTTTGGCGGATGCTCAATCAGTGGGGTGTTCTAGATTACGTTCCCCCAAATCCTAGGCTAGTTTATATATGTATTCTTTTGTATTGCACACCTAGGAATGATTTGGAAAGGTAGGAATGATTGCCGTTTTAATGATAAGATTGTTGATGGGCCTGAATTGGCTGAGATGGTGAAACTGAGGGTTGCACTTTCTTTGTGAGTTATAGAGGCCTCTGATTCGATGGGCGACATATATTGTATTACGGATAGTATCAAAAGTCGATTGAGGGTGGTGTTTGGTGTTTTTCTTTGCAAGGGTGCGGGAGTTTGGTGAATCTGTGGTATCTGAGGATTTTGGTCGATCTGTGGTATTACCATATCTTCTTGGTAGCTACTTTTGCTCTGCTGTGCTTCAATGTTGCTATGCTTTGCCTTATTTTTGGCTTGTTGCTCTGGCTTAGTTTATGGGGTCAAGCATGCTCATTTCTGGTTGCTGCTCTGCTATGCTTCAACTCTGCTCTACTATATATGTACTCTGCTACTACTATAAGGGATCAACAAAAACGCTTAAGTCTGCTGCTGCATATTGGCCTTTTTGGAATTGTTTGAATGATGTTTTGGTGTCTTTGTATTGGAAGTCTGCTTTGGATTGGGAAAAGTTATTGGAGGTCTGCTTTGGCCTTGTTGTAATTGTTGATCTCTTCTTGTAGTTATTTTCTTTTTGGAGGTTGAAGGATCGGGCTCAAGTCTAAATGGAGGTTGAAGGTTCACGCTCAAGTCTCAATGGCGTGTATAGTGCGAAGTTTGTTCATCTTTGCCTTGGAGTTTCATCTGGTTGCCTGTTATGCGGTTTTGTGAGGATGGGCTTGGAGTTACATTCTTATTGTTTTCATACATTTTTGTTTCTCTTCGTTGGTCTCTCACCAACTAGGAGGTTGGACCTTTTAGCTCCAACCTCCTCTTTCTTGATGTAGCATTGACACCTTGTATGTGCTTTTTCATGAATACAGTTTTTTGTTTTGTCGAACAAAAAAAAAAACTGAATATCAATACTCTGTGTTTTTAATAGTGCATTTGTATGGTTGTTTTTATTTTTTGTGCAATTTTTCACCGTTTGTGCATTGTTATGAAGTAATCAATTCCTTCAAAGTGCATTATAGTCACGCTATTTGTTTGTTTTGTGGGCTTTTTTTGCTTTGTTTTGGACAAAATCATGGCATTGACAAAATCGAACAAACATAATTGATGTTGTAAAAGCGAACAAACATTACTACTTTCAACTTGCATTGTTTGTTGGACAAATATCACATTGCACTGGACAAACATTACTATATTCATTTGGGCAAATATGACATTGCATTGTTTGTTCTGTACCCATAACATTGGAATTATGTGTATGACATTATGCTGAGCCACGATAAAAGCAAACAAACATTACTATACCTCCCCTCGTTTGTTCCAGTCCCAAACATTGGAATTATGTGTACAATCAATACGTGTGGGAAATTAGTATTATCACAGCTGCGACCTAAAAAGTTGTCACGACAAGCTGATGCAGTAATCCAGTTGTGGTTCGGCATCGAAATTACTGTCGTACTGGCAGGCCATGATAAAATCGCTGCCCTATTTGTTGTAATTGCAATCAATCACATGCACGAATGATACTCGCCCATCTTTGTATTGTTCACATCCATAACGAAGTCAGCGACAACTTCGGCGGAAGGATGAAACTATGTCTGAAGCGAATAACACAAATCAGAATGCGATTCACGGTAGGAAATAAATGGATTTATTTCGCAATTGGAAATTAAGCGGTACAATGTACCTTGTGTGGACCGCTGGGTATATCAGGCTGCTGCATGTACTTTATCACAAACATCCCACAGTCGAAAGTGCTACAAATGAAATGTAACATTCAGTTTCTCGTAAAATATAAGCAGGTTCGTTAAATGAGTGATTCAGGAGTGAAGTCAATGTGGCGAGGTTTGTGGATTACTCGTCCATTTGTTGTAATGGCCTTTGTTCTAACATCACGGACGTCAAAGATGCTGCGTCTCTGACATATTCATTTCCAAAGCTGTAGTTGCGATAAGGCATGCATTGTTTGAACTGTTGCGAGAATGAGAGGTTAGTTTATGTGAAGGATGTGGCGGTGTTGAAGTAGATTTGTGAAATTGACGCGACATACCAACATTTTGCGCGTTCGACTTGTTGGTGTCGGTGTGGCGGATGCCAATGAGTCAAATAGATGCATACACGGTCTACCATATCTATTTTAGGTACAACCAATGTACTCCTCTATAATTGAAAGGCATGTAAATCTACACATAAACACAAGTGAAGACATTGTTTAGAGGGCATGCGAACATGTCACGAACTTTCATATTTACATTGACATTCATGTAAATGGGATCGACATTCATATTACCGGCGTTCATATTAAATCTACTCGCTTCAATGGGATGGACATTCATATTACCTTGACATGCATCAAGCACCCGATATATCTGTCATGTCCAAAATATGATTTGTGATATTTTCATGGTTCGAGGTTGAGTTTTTGATTTAGTATCAAAATGCATGTTTAGTGTGTAAAGTTCGGTCGACCAAAGTTTTACGAAAATATGTCTACGCAATACACAACCGACCTAAAACACTTACTTACAGACACATATCTTTGGAAAGTACCACCTTGATATGCCTCCGTCTTTGTGTACTTGCGCATCCGTTAGTCAATTGAACGCGACCAAGTTGATTGGGCTGGAACATTGTAACAAACCGGCAACTTGCGAAATAAGGTTTGCCATTTGTTTAAGCGTGTCTGAAATAACAATGTCCCTACATGGATGTCCATCATGCAAATATAGTGGAAATAACATTGTCGGATGCCACGACTTACGATTAATGGGATAGCCATGCCCTGGTTTGGCGATGCGCATGTCGTCGCGTAGCACATTATAAGGCATTTCATGCGATTCATAGACACGACAATGTCCCTACATTAGCGTATACATCAACGATGAAGCAACCTCTGACCTAGTAAAACTTAGCGTGTCGGCAAGCGTACAACATAAGATTAGTTTTTTTTGTTGTACAACTATGGCAGATATTCCTGATTCTACTAGTCTCCAATCCAATGAAGATTAGTTTTAAGTTTTAAAAAAACAAAATGAAATGACAAAGTTTTAGATATTACAACTTATGACATGTCCAATAGTATTTGCTAAAATAATATGTGAAAATTGAAATGCTCATTTCAATTGACAAGTTAAAAAAAAAAGAAACACATGTTTTTTACAAACTGGAGCCAACAATATCCCAAAATGATCAAAATGGAAAATGTAAGCAGAGTAGAAGAAAATAGCTACGGAAAATTGCACTTCATTATAAGTTTTCAAAAAAATTTGCAAATCATGGGTAAACTTTATAAGGTTTCTTAATAAGAATTAAAAAGGTTTCCATGAATTTGTAAATATTTTTAATGAAAATATCGATGGTTTGCAATTTTCCCAATAGGTAGATATTAATGCGAGGATAAGACCAAAAGAAGAAAACTTGAGAGAGGAAATTTAGCCTTGATCTTTCCCTAGCCTTGCATTAAATTCAAAGAAAATTATACATGCGACATGGATAAACCCATCATAAACCCATCAAATCATAGAGAATGAAAAATTAAAGAATGATACCTACAAGAATCAAATAAACATAGCACGACACATGAAAATTGTGGAATTCAAACTTATTTCACAAATACTACGAACGAGGTTAATTGCAGTACTAAACTCATCCGTACCTTTCATTTTTTACGTAAGTCAAGTCTGAGTCAACAACCGTGTTGACGTGATAAAACCTCTATGCTCTCCGGTGTCATCAAGTCCTATCAATATAAACAATCAAGTAACATCAACTCCTATTAATATAAACAATTAACTAACTCACCCTTTGTTAGAAATTTAATTTGCAAAGTACATAACACATCCTTATGCATCTAAAATTGGTGAAGCGATGTCTAACTTGTGAGCGGAACCGCTTGTCCAACACATGCGGTTTGGGCGAGGACTTTATCGAAATCTGCAACACAATTGTACAACATTTATTCTTGCAAACTTGCACTAGAATCACAAATATTAAAATACAACACAAATAATGGTTCAATTATGATCGATATCTTTGTCGGCATCAATTGGTAATGAAACATATGAAAGGTGAAGTGATGTGGCGACTTGGGAATTTTTAATGATAAGTCAGTACTTATTTTGCTATCGTTGCTGCGAATGCATATCCCCTCGTCTGTCGCTTCAACACCTCTTCCTCTTCCTCTTCCTCTTCCCTTTCGTGTGCTGTTACAATTTGTCCGCTCCCAATGTTTGGGCAACCTTACGGCGAAGGATGCACATTATGCCTTCTCCTCGCATTGGTGGCAAGGTTTGCAAATCATCAAGGAAGATAAACTCTGTTTTACAACATTCTTGATGACCAGAAATTGAACCGAAAGAGATTTGCTTTCTTAAGCTTGCGTATGTTTCCTCAACGTAAGGCCACGGTTGTTGTGCATGTCCCCAACTTCTTGGGCGATGCATAACTATCAGCGTGCATATCAATTATCTCATTGGACAAGATTCCATTCACATAATTGTCCTCCCAATCCACCGCGTGTAAATCTTGAACATTACCCTCATTAGGGCTACCATAATAATTTGGGAAGACCACGCCGCCATCATGCAACTTGACTCCCACAGTAGGGTCAAAACCCTTTTCCTCTGCGCGAGGCAATTGTGCTGTTTCCAATAAACCTTCCAGCACTTGCTGCATCATTTGCTTCATTTGAGCAATATGTATGCATTCATTAAGCGGTTGTTTGCGGACAATATAAATTGCAACCGGATTCGTTGACATTCCTTCGGTTCGGCAATCTTTGGAGGATATGTTAATGTTACAATTTCTTCGATCGACTCCACCTAATCACACAAACACATACATTAACTTACTACCATATTTCATCTCCAAGTAACCTCTGTGGTATGTGAAGCATGTGTCTTGATTACTTTTGCTTACCTTTGCATTGTCAGCGACTTCCTTCCCTCGGAAATTGAGCAACATGTCCCTTATTTCCGCATTCTTTGTGAAGCACTTGCTTCATGGTTTCCTTGAGTTCACCAATGTCGGTCTCAACCTTGCTCAAAGCGAACATCATCAATCCGTGGTTTACATTTGTTATTGACATGGTATGTGTCAATTGCGTCATCAATGTCGTTGTTTTCCACTTTTGTTGGATGAAACACCACCTAACATAGTTGTCAAATCGGGATTCAAATCATAAATGAAAATGGTAATGCACTGAATCGTTAATCGATCTCAACTGTGAATCGTAAAGTTTCAGTCTGCTTTCTTAAGTTGCACACAACGTATGTGTACACACTTTACATATTAAATATATCTAATAAAAATTAATTACTCCATTTGTCTAAAATGAAAAAAAAATTTGTTGTAAATGATGCTCATCTGGTGTGGATAAAAACTTCAGTCGATCCCATGTTTACCACTTTACCTTTTCCCAATTATATAAACAAAGAGAAACTTTCAATTACAAACTAACAATAAGCTGAGCGACAATGTTTTGACCTTTTACAAGGTTAAAAACCAAAATCTTCAAGCTTTTCCAAAAATCGACTTGAGGGCTTAACCAAAATTCATTTCATAGCGAGTAGTACATAAAATTGAATTTGTAAGGCTACAACATAAATCCACATGGAAACTTAATGTTTTCCCCCAAAAGTTCAGTATTTGAGTAAATAGGGAGGGACAAACTGAAAATATGACATCACGCTAAGGAATGAGTCCTTTGTTTGTCCTTTGCTTGTCACCTAGTCATAGGAACACAAATTACATGCATCACAGTTATCCATAACACGATTGGGGCAATCTTTGTCAAATGTCTTGAGCGAATGGGTTGATTACCTCATGTTCTTTGCAACATTTGCTTCCTTCCATCGTCGCCTCGTCTCCGTATTCGGCATCACCCCAATCATTTAGCGAGGATGGGCGTGTAGTATGCGGCGTACTCTTCTGGGGAGGGCAAAAGCGATCCAAGTAAAATAAATTTGCATTATAAGGAAAACATATTTACTATACACTTAGAGCAAAATAATCCGCATTAGATTAACAATGCATACAACTTACAACATAATCATATGTATGTGTTTATGTGTCTCGATGGCGAGAATCCCCATGCGACTTTAGGTTAAAAGATAAGCTTTTCATGGTTACAAAAATGTGGCCCGTCTGGTATATTTGTCATCTTTGTTCAATAACGAGGTAAGTTTGTAGTTATAGCGATTGCCATTTTATTGAACCATATGCACGACAATGGATGAAATATGTAATCGGCACGGTACAAACATACAACGCTCGATTACGTTACCATGAGAAGCGAAACACATCCGGTTGCCTCGCGCTGAACTTTCATCTTATACTTCCGCACACCTGTGACATGCGATTGCAGTGTCAGCTTTGCCCAATTACATGCCCATACCGGTCCGTCCTTCACGGCATGAGCGAGCAGCGAGCTCAAGCGGTCATTGTGGTAGAGACACAACATGGCCCCAACACGTCTGGCGCAAACTTCGCGAAACTTCGTCATCCGCACCATCACTCTCGGTTAGATAAACTCTCAAGCTGGTTCAAAGGAATGATTCCCGCGGCTCAACCTCTTCGTAGATATTGGGATATGCATCTATTAAACCCGATGAAGCGCCGTCATTGCCTTCGACCGTATACCCAATAAGACATGCATTTCCTCACGGTGAGCCTCGGTGTGACCATGAGCGGTCCAGCGAACACGTGTCGGGATCGAAGTTACGTACCAACCATTGGCACATGTTGTGATCTATCTGGTACACTTTAACTAGGAGGCCACGAACCCAATATCAATATTTGCTGCTTTTGTGCCGTTCTGGCGGTTCACGATATCAACAATTGCCTTCAATGATATGCGGACTTGCATTTTACTCTGCAATGTTATCCGCGTGAACATTAATACAAAAATTAACCAACATTGTGTCGATGGCGAGTCCTCCCCAAATGCGATTCTGAAAACACTAAGCACGTAAGTACCTTTGCGATTTCTTTGCAACTTCTTCGCCAGTTCCTTGGCACTTGCCTTAGCCATGTCTGAAACCTCTTCTTCTCATCACGGGGAGTTCCTTCCACCTTTCCCCAATATCCTTCGGCTCTGTAAGTGTTACACCAGCGTGGCCTTTGCTCTGAGGACAAATAGGGCTGTAAGTCCAAAATAATTGTCACCAAAAGTTGTATCACTACTTAATGTGTGCACATTTTACGGTATTTACATATGTTTGCACATACAAATTACTATTTACACAGTTGAAATAAAAGCGGACATGGAATTTTACAAATAATCGGAGTTTATAAGAACATGCAATATAAGCGTCTATATATTTGGAAATCATTGAATGCGACACAATAGAAGCACATAGTGGTGTGCGCATGGAATAAGTCCATACTTTGCTATCACAGCGATCACGTGTTTCCATCACGGTACTCTACTTACTACATGTCTACACACTAACCATATTGATGCGGGGTTATGCCTTCTCGTCTTTCCTTGAATTGTTCTTTGGCTACAACCATTGTCAATTCGGCGTAAGTATATGTTAGATATGGATGGATATATATACATATATGTACACAAATACATAACCATTGACATTTAGGGACCAATTTTTGATACAAACAAATTTGGTCCCAACTATATAATAATGCATCCGTAATGTCAATTTTGGTTGCTAAAAATATAATAACCACATCATTTACGCAACAACAATTATAAATGGTCCAAATTATTTTGGCCCTAACTTTTGGTCTCTAAAATCTTAATTTCTTGTGAGTACAAACTTGAAATCTGCCAGTATAGCTATGAGTTGAAAATATGTAATCTGAATTGTGCAAAAATCTTATCACGTTTACGATGAGAGGATTAATCTTGTGAGCGCTTTGAAGGACACGGATCGAACCTGTAAAAAATAAATGGTCCAAGTGGCCGCTTTCGATGAGGGGGCTCGGTAATTTCAACCCTTTTGATTCGTGAACCTTTGCCACTTGCCTTCAATGTGTTCCTTTGCCTGTAACAAATATCAGCGTAAATGAAATTTTGTTCAAGGCCAAATTACATCGGTGGTATGTACGTTTTGTGCATTCTATCATCTTCGTCGGTTAACTTTAAAGTTAGTCAATCTTGCCTTGCCATTTAAAAAGTTGTGCCATTTTCGTGAAATTGGTAACGTCGTTTTCCGTTGTCACCGAAAATTATGACTGAAGTGGTTTAGTATAACTTCGATGAATTATGGATTTCACAAATTCTCTCCATGAGAATCATAACATGTGCCCTATGTGCACATATTTTGATAACAAATCGACAGTTTTAATCCATTACCGCAATTCATGGTGCAATTTGAGGCTATCGCAAATGTGTCAAACTCAAATCGCACAACCTCGTGATGGCGTACATAACGGCACAATATGCCATACGAGCAGACCGTGGTATTTAGTAGGTACGAAACATAACCTTGCAAACCTAACCGTATGAAATCTTGAGCGACATAAACTCACGGTTAGCCGCATTGTGCGACATGTAAGCCCATATCAATTACAATAATTCTGCAAAGAATTTCATGCAATATTCATAAGGATCGAGAAAAGCGTTACTCGAAATTGTAACAAAATGAATTTGGTATCAACAACTTACAATCAGCGGACCATTGAGTCGCGTTACATTATGCAGTGGTACTTTTTGTGTATTTTCAAATCACGATATGTTGTGGTTAATTTATGCAGATATGGCATGCCCTTTGTTTCTGAAAATTAATTGCCCATATGTTGTACTTTCGTTTTATAGTATTCTGACTTGAAGCTAGAATCAAAAACTAATCGCTTTTACTTGAAATAGGGCCACATCGGACATTCAACCCAGCACCCATCATAACTTACCTTCATGTAGAAATAAAAACCGATTGCATTGCTCAGCGAACCGTTTGTCACTATGGAACTTCGTCAATGGCAATATCGGTTTGTCACCGTGTAGTTTGTATACCTAATCGTATATATGGTTTCAATGACCTAAGGAGGAGCAGTTTAATAGTTGAGAAATGGTAATGTAGATGCGAGTGGAACCTGATGAGTCATAATAATAATGTGCTCGAAATAAAAATAAACGGAGACTCACACATGCAGAAAATGGTGGTATTGTTAGTCGGCGACTGGCCTTGATCGAAATGGAGAGCAGAGAGAGTGTATTCTTGGAGGTGGGCAGCAAAACCGAAATGGAGAGAATGAGGAATGACAAAGTTGCGAAATTTGTATGTGGGAAATGGAAATGAGTTGGTGAGATTAGAAAGGCTACGACATGTGGGTCATCATGAAAATCTTGCATCGTGGGAAGCCTTTGTCAGCGACTTTGGTTTTGTTCCAAATTTGGGAGGAAAGCGAAGCGTCGTGACACTACATAAGGCCAAGTTGGCAAGTTGGGAAAAAAAACCAAAAAGTCAAAAAGTTATTACTATTCACAAAAGTCAAAAATTATGACAACACAACTCAGAATTATAATTTTCCTTACACATTAATTTATACAATTTTGTAATACACATTTTTCCATGAAAGTCAAAAAGTTAACCCAAACATCCATATTTTTTCCTCATTTTTTAGTCACAAAGACAAAAATTGCATTTTTAGTCAATTTTTTCCTCACTTTTAAATAAAAATAAATGTTCTTTTTTACTTTTTGTGAAATATGGGTTCCGTTTGCGTTGGGGGTTGAAATGATGTGTGTGAGAGGTGATGTGACTTAAAATAATGTGATTGAAGTCAAAATAGTGAGTTTTTGACTTTTGGCTTTTTGTAAACATGCCAAACCAGCCCTAAAAGGTGGTTCTGAAGTTGCTATTTTATATGTTATTTTAGTATTTTCATATTTTTAAATTTAATTTTTGTGTTTTTCAAAGTAATAGATTTTGTTGTACTTGGATATGATGTTTGTGATAGGAAATTTGCTTGATTATATGTTTGGCGTGCCAATTTATGTTACTATTAATTATTTTCTTGATTTTTTAGTTTTTGTTTATTTTTTTAGAAGCAGTGGCGTAAGGTAGGGAATCTTGAAGTTAAATTTTAGGCCTAGAAATTAAAATTAAAATTTAAATGCAGGCCGATGAATAAAATTTAAATCAAGGGTAAAATTTCAACCGGTGATCAGCGGACAATGTATCGCGACTAACTTGATCGCGGATTAATCCCGTTTATGCAGTCGCACAAGCGAACAAAGCGTGTGAATGATGATACAATGGATGGTGTAACGCCCTCAAAATAATACATAAATCCCATTATATTAGACATGCAATGGTATAATGAAATCAACAGCTTTTCATTCATCAGAGTAATTCTTACAATAGTATTACATGGTAACAACATAAGCAAGTGCCCTATAGGCTTCTGACTTTCCAAGTTAACACTTGGTTTCACAAAAGAAGAGTGCTAACTCTATACAAAATAAGCCGTGGCTTGATGTACATGTAATACAACAAAATAATCAAAAACTAAGAGTCTTCAACTCCCATCCATCAAGCTATGTCACGGAGGTGGCATGCTACTGTACTGAAAATGGTGTCCCATATAGGGTGAGCCAGCCCGATGAGATATGCTAAACACAATATGAGCAATAACTAAGACATCAGCAGTTGGTAAATGTTCGATTACCATAAACCAATCCGTGACACATTTCCGTTACATGACCACAATATTCATATCTCATTTCATTTTCCGTTTCTCATCATTTTCTAAATTTGACATCGACGGCTCAGAACCTGGCCAACCACTTATAAGGGACAGTGACTCATGTTAGATGCTTCTCGTTTTACAATAGATAAACATACTAGTTGTATCAACATCTCAGCAGATAAGCATACAAGCTGTTTCCACATTTCAACAGATAAGTATATTAGCTATATCAACACTTCCAAAGATAAGCATATGAGTTGTATCAACACTTCCATAGATAAGCATATTGGCTATATCAACACATTAACTGACAAGCATATGAAATTTGTATCAATGGAGTCCATCCCTATCTCCTCCCAATCAACATCGGTTTAGAGGTCCATCCCTATCTTCCCTAAAGTGGAGTACATCCCTATCTCCTCGCATACTTGGCTTGTATATCGTATAGGTCATATACACAATCAATCAATACATAACGTTAATGTATTCTATCGGTAGTCATACTTTATGGCGTAACCAATCGATTAGTTTTAGTTTGGCTAATCATCATGCATTGTCTACAACAATCAAAACTACCCTCACCGTGGCCAGCGATTATTTCTAAGCGAGATAATAAAAGGTCCAGCAGATAAAATATCAATGTTTTTCGAAAATGGCGATTTATAAATCAACTCCGCCATTCCACAATATAATGAACCAATTTCACTATTTATAACTCAATTCGATAACAACAACTTTCTCCAAATTAATTATGGCAATTAACTTATATAACAAATTACGACTTTCTCCCATTCCTCATTATTACCACGAGGTTCAATAATCAACAACCAACCACTAGAACATCATTTTGAAACTTAAAATACATCTTTAAGAATCAAACTCACAAAACCCTCATTCATGCTTTTTGAAACCCTAAGTCCCAAATCAAACCATTTAAACAATAGACTCAAAATCTAGGTTAAAACCCATAAGAATGAGTAGGAATCCCTACCTCGAGATGACACCCAATGGAAGATGGCGAAAACAAAGTTGCTCCAAATCACAAGTTTTCACGGATCAAAAGGTAGCCCTCGACGATCAACAACTTTTTGTAAGGCCAATGATAAGCAAATCACCCTACTAGATCAATACCTAGAGACAAGGTAGAGTTCTAGAGTGAGAAGCTCAACAATGGTGTTTTTGGAAAAGTAGAGAGAAGAAGAATGTGAAAAGTGATTTAAAATGTCAAAACACGGAGCTTGCTTGATCGCCTCGCTCGGCGTCAAACCCCGCTCGGCGGCCTCCGCGAACTCGCTCGGCGGCCAATCCCGTTCGGCGTGGGATGCACACTCGGCACTTTGAGCGGGTTCCCGCTCGGCGCTCAACTCCGCTCGGCGACACACTAAACTCGCTTCGGCGTCCAACACTACACGAAATCTTTGGATGGGTGTATTCAGCTCGGCGCCCAAATCTCGCTCGGCGGACAAGCCAAAATCTGGGCAACTAGACTTGGTTCCTAAGCTCAACCAACTTTGTTCCAAATTTGGGATAATAGGGAAGTCTGATAAGTACATTACCGGGAGGATAACGGAAACCAACAAATCTATATAACAAATCGGGGAATCATAATCCCAATGTATTATGAATACACAAATATTGGGCATTGCATTGGATAGTGTTGTTACGGCGTAAGAACAATCGAGGACTAGTTTGAGAATCTGAATCGATAAATGTATGCAGTTAAATTCGGCGTCTTGCATACCTATGGAAAATCACGTTGATTAGAATATCGAAAGCTATCGATCGGAGTAGTTTTCTTTCAGCTGTAACTATAACACCATCCCTTACTTTTGAACACATACTTTACGATATCAGATCAACTTGATTTTCTGGTATGATATCTTGAATAAATCGAGAAAATATGAGCAGTTGATTATCAAGATTGGGCCTAAAAGTAGGCTCGAAGGCTCATTAAAGGCTGGCATAGGAGGGCTTGCAAGGAGAGGATCCTAAATGAGGGAAGGGGTCCCAATCTTTATTCATCTGATATTTTGTTAGTGATTTTTTGGGTTATGGACTAAAATTAAAATAAAGATTGTTTGGTTTGTTTTTGGGAGGTTGTTTTTATAAAAATTTTGGAGAGAGAGTTTAGAAATTTTTTTGGTTTGTTTGGTTGTGTATTTTGGGAGAGTTGTTTTTTGGGAGTTTGGGATGATTTGATATTTTGAAAGAATTTGAGTAGATGTGTGTGAGAGAAAAAAGTGATTGGGAAGGAGAGAGGAGAGAAAAACTGATTAATTGCTGTGTTAAAGAGAGAAAGTGATTTTGTGATGTTTTTTAGAAAAACTCAAACCAAACAATTTTTTAGACATTTTTTTCTTCACAACTCGTCTCCCAATTGCAAACCAAACATAAATTTTGATTTTCGCTCTGCTATCTGAGGTTATCTGAGTATATACCTCAATCTCATTCTCACTCCCCTCACTCTATGATCCTCCTCCTCCACGAACCCGGCTGGCGACCACTCCCAAGCGGCCACCTTCGCAATAAACCCAACCCACATTTGTAGCCTCATTTTCTCACCTGCGAACCATTGCTCGACGCGACCACCATCGGTACGTAGAAGAATTTGTTGGCGATAACGTGGGCTTTAGGGCCATAGATGAACCAAGTTAGATCCTCCAAAATCTTTGAAATCAAAAGTTAGGGTTGTGATTCACAAAATAGATTTGAAATTTGGAAATTAGGGCTTGAAAATTACTCATTGAAAAATAGGGCTTTGAAAATTACGGCTTCCAAAATTAGGGCTTTGAAAATTAGGGCTTTGAAAATTCTTGTTATGTGAGATAGATAAATGGTATGCTTGAAAATGTGGCACATATTGTGAACATTTATGCATGTTAAAGTATACATTTTGCGAGCGTAGTATGAATCTGTGGCTGATCCAACATAAAATGAAAGGATCACATCTTTGCGAGAACATAGTATGATTATGCTTTGATTGATAATTAGTTGAATGAATGCATATAGTTGTGTAATTTTCAATGTGTGATTGATAATATGATTTTCTTTGAATTTGTTGTGAATCACGCATGAATTGTTGTAATGAGCGCTATCAACTAATGTGTTAGGCTGCGTGACTTGAATTAATTATTATCAACATTGATAACTATTATCAAAGCGGACTTAAATGTTCATAACTATTCTTGAGTTGTTGATAAGTATTTGATTGTGCTTTTGTTCAAAATCACATGTGTCATTTTGTTGATAACTATTTCGGTTTGATAACTCTTTGAATCGGTCTCCAACAATGCGCCCATAATCATTTTCACGTCGGTATGATTTGTTGATAATAGTTGCTTAACATGTATGATTGATAATTTACTTGACATTAGCTGATATGTTTGTAAAAGCGCCATGTTTATTGATTGAAAATGTTATGTGTGTAACATGTGTGTAATTAATCAGGAGATGTTATGTTTTGAAAGCTGATGTATTTGTTAGGTTTCAAATGCTAATAATAATGTATACATTGAAATTGCGATGTTTGTTCAAATGCTATTACGATTTAGTGCATGTAACCTCTACAAATGCTATTAAACATGGTAGGTTTGAACAAATAGATGTTTTCGATAAAAACACACTCTCTCCCAAATTAAACTAGACTTTGCTATTAACCCTATCAAGCAGAAGCATAGCGAGCACTACAACTTTGTCATGTATCTGATTTAAAAACATGGCTTCTTCTTCTAACATTAGCAACATAAGAATACAAACAAGGCTATGTAATTGAGGGAAGAACGCGCCATCACGTATTAGCCGAGAACAATGAGAATGGAAATGAAGGCGTTGTTTGTTCTTTGTTTGCCCATCAAAATATGTAAGTATGTATTGGAAATTTAATCCTTTAGTAGTGGCGATGTAATATTTTAAGTATTCAACTAATGATTGTCATGCATTGTAGAGTACCACTCCCTCCCCATTGCAATTACTTCAAGTTCGTGGTGAAGATGATGAAGGCGTTCGTCCAAAATCCCTTTCAACACTAAGTGGTGATGCTTTGCGATAGAACACTTCAACGATGTAGGGCGAGGCTTCATGACTTTGGAAATGACCATGATGAAGAACACGAAAGGATAGAACGTTTTATATTATCAAAGCGATGGTGTGTTTCATTATATTTTCTATCATTTTGTATGCTTTAATTTTGGGGAAATTGAATGGAAGTTTGTACAAGTTTTTGTGATATTACTTCATGATGTAAGTGATAATGTTTATGGAATAGAATTTTATTATGGAATGAATGTGCGGAATGAATTTTATAAGTTATTATGATGTAACTTATAATGTTGATACTATAATAGATTTTAGGAAAGCGTTGGTGTCGTGTTCTTGAAGAGCTTTATGGATGCTATTTGGCGGTCGTGAATGGGCCAATTTTGTCTGGATGGTATGTGGATTCGTTTTTGTGGATGCTATGTGGATGCAGATTTTAACTGGATGCCTTTGTGGATGATTG